>JAGDYQ010000014.1:2289763-2675530 GCA_021962125.1 Bulinus truncatus
TTCAGCAATGATCATTGTTACGATGTAGGGTTGTTTTGAGCACAATGGTTTACTCGTTCAGGAACAAAAATCAGCTTGGGAAAGGGGTGTGCCCTTGTGACCTAGGTCACCGTGTCAGATTCCTAGGTGGGAGGCTGTTAATTGATTGGGAATCGCCAGCTCGGGAAGGGGGTGTGTCGTTCCCGTGTCAGATTACTAGGGAAAGATCGGGACGCTCACGGAACCAAATTACCTGGAGAAAAATGATCGTGACCGTGACACGTAGGAAGAAAGTTAGAAAGTTTCACATGCCCCTTTTTCTAGATGTCAAATCTCTTTCCCACGCCCCAGACCAGAGTTAGTGGTTTAAGAATTTATTAGAAATAATAAATCAGGGATGCCAAGCCAGTCGTTTACTGTATATAAGCTGGACGATTTTGTATGTGAAAGAAGAGCGAGACTGAGAACTAGAGAGCAGGAGCGGAAGAGTGTGGCGTAGACTGAAGTACTGTATGCGAGGAGAACTGGCGTCAACATATATATATATATATATATATATATATATATATATATATAATAAAACTTGTGTTATTGGCAAAGAAACCGGTATTTGTTGACTTGTTGGCAGAGACTGTACGTGAGCTGTGAAAATAGAAATATTGTCACCAGACCATCAACATCTACTCTCTCATACACCTAGACAGCGATCTGTTCGTGGCAAGGATAAGCATTAGGACTATCCGCAACGTAACAATCATATATATATATATATATATATATATATATATATATATATATATATATAATTTATATATATATAATTATATATTAATATGCAGTTTTATGACAACTATTAGTCATATAAAGATTACATGCACACACACTATATAGAGAAGATATATGTCTATATATTACATCACATACAACGACAATTGGTCACAATCAGTTTAAACGTATGCACAAATCTGTCAACATGTATCATCCCACAATACATCTGCACACCATCAGTAATAACTTTACTTGAGATATTTCACCGGGTGATTTTTTTTTTATTGTTTCTATTCAACATGTACTAAAAACACTGTAACATTCAAATATAATCGGATTAGGTTTGAAAAAAAAATGCACGACAGGACCCGATCAACTTTTTTAACATGAAATGAAATAAAAAAAAAAATAAAAAAGATTATTTGTAAGTACAAAGTGTGATAAGTGGAATTTACATTATATCGTACCTGTGCCTGGCAGAGTGTCTCGGGGTGGCGATGAACTTATGGTCATTTACAAATTACAGTCACAAGTTCAACACATGATATAACTTTATAGAACAGCAGACGTTTGTTATGGGTTTGGTTGGGGGGGGGGGTATTTAAAGGGAAATAACTATGTGAAGGGGGATAATTTGGAGTTAAAATATCTATTTTTACATGCACAATGGCACATTTTATGAAAGAAAAAAAAAATCGAACATAATAATAGATGTGAGAAATAGTAAGTTATTTTTCTCTTCTCAACGCGGGCTGTCTGACATGTGATCGGGTTGCAACCTTTTTGATCCCACATCGTGCCGGGTTTTAACGACCGTGACAGTCGCGCGCCGCAACTCCCCTCCCCCATATCCCAGACGGCGACGAGAGTAGATGCTACAAATTGCGTCATTGCAGCCTGCAACAAGTTGATTGGTGTTTCAACCCAAGAATGAAATCGGGGGGGGGGGGGCGGGGGGGGCTGAGCGTGCATTTGAGGATAGTCTAATAGCACGCCGCGTAATTGAACACAGTAGCAAAAGAAAATACAAGCTGGTCATAGTGACTGAAACGAAGGGGAAAACTATTTATTTGAATTGGTATTATATGCCTTTTTTTTTTAGGAAAGGCGTGTTGGTGCATGCATACCGTGATGGTAAATGCATACCGTGACGGTACATGCATACCGTGATGGTAGATGCATACCGTGATGGTAGATGCATACCGTGATGGTAGATGCATACCGTGATGGTAGATGCATACCGTGATGATGCATGCATGTCGTGATGGTGCATGCATGCCGTGATGGTACATGCATGCCGGAGAAGGCATAGCCCTACCACACACACACACACACACACACACATTTTAGAAAGAAAAGGGTGTTACTGGGTGTTACTGACTTCAAATTATGAAAAAAAAAAAGTTATTTTTAAAAAAATCCTGATAATTAATTGCCGATCTTTGACTTGAGCTGATTTAACGAACACAATATTACAATAACATCAATATTACAATAACATCAATATTACAATAACATCAACATTACAATAACATCAACATTACAATAACATCAACATTACAATAACATCAACATTACAATATCATCAACATTACAATATCATCAACATTACAATATCATCAACATTACAATATCATCAACATTACAATAACATCAATATTACAATAACATCAATATTACAATATCATCAATATTACAATAACATCAATATTACAATATCATCAATATTACAATATCATCAACATTACAATAACATCAACATTACAATAACATCAACATTACAATAACATCAACATTACAATAACATCGATATTACAATATCATCGACATTACAATAACATCAACATTACAATATCATCAATATTACAATATCATCAATATTACAATATCATCAATATTACAATACCATCAATATTACAATACCATCAATATTACAATACCATCAATATTACAATATCATCAATATTACAATAACATCAATATTACAATAACATCAATATTACAATATCATCAACATTACAATAACATCAATATTACAATATCATCAATATTACATTAACATCAATATTACAATAGGGAATGTTCAAATGGGCTCACTCACTACGTAACGTTTATTTTCGTTTGCCTCCCCTCCCCTCCCCCAAACAGCGCCAGTCTTTTATCGGCAATCACCTTACCCCCTTTCCCCAGGCTATAGGCCGCATGTTGATGCAAACCCAACAAAAGATTGGCTCTTTCCCCTGTGGCTAGAAGGGCCATCGACATCCAATATGAGCTCTTCAAAGAAACTACTTAAAAGTTTAATTTAAAAAATGTGCGTGTGTGTTATGATCAGCGCCGTGCGTTACATCTGACGCCATATAATCACGACACACACCACCGCGGGGGGGGGGGGCGCTATAGTGCGTGGGTGGGTGGGGGAGGGCACTTTTGTCCGGATACCAATGTTCGTGTAACCACCACTTTTGCCAGACTGGCTCTGTATTACTTAAAACCGGTAATGCAGTAAACAAAACAGAACATTTTGTTTGAGAGTATGCCTGTGTTTAGGGGAACTACGTTTTGTTATAGAGTATGCCTGTGTTCAGGGGAACTACATTTTGTTAGAGAGTATGCCTGTGTTCAGGGGAACTACATTTTGTTAGAGAGTATGCCTGTGTTCAGGGGAACTACATTTTGCTAGAGAGTATGCCTGTGTTCAGGGGAACTACGTTTTGTTAGAGAGTATGCATGTGTTCAGGGGAACTACGTTTTGTTAGAGAGTATACCTGTGTTCAGGGGAACTACATTTTGTCAGAGAGTATGTGTAACACTATATTTTTTGTATATAATGTTATGTATGTGATGGATACTGTTGTAGACACCAATTTAACGTTGGAAATTGCCAACGTTATGGTACTATCGTTGTTCCACCAAATGCAATACTTCTTGTTCTTCACTGCTGCTTCAATGTGATGTTATGGTTTGAACGTTATGTAGTTTGTTGATATTAGGTTATGTAGTGGCCGATATTCTCTCTGGTTTTACTTCAAAGATGGTAGCGTTCAGTCTCTTGGCACTCACACACAAACACACCATGAATAAAGCCAAGTTCCACGATTCAATAACATTTATTTAAATAATAATAAAACACATATAAATGCACTCAAGTGCCGAAATATTCACAAACATGCTTTAGCAGAATAAACGTTGACTGTGTACTGTTAAACTTCAACTTATCTCTGAATGTATACTGTCTTCTCGTATGAGTAAGAGTACGTATATTTAATAACTTGATTTCTCTATGAACACCTGTATACTGTCTTATCGTATAAGAGTACGTATACTTAATAACTTGTCAATATATGTATACTGTCTTGCGGTAAGAGTACGTATATCTAACATGTATACTGTCTTACGGGCAAGAGTACGTATATCTAGTATGTATACTGTCTTGTGGTAGGAGTACGTATATCCAATATGTATACTGTCCTACAGGCAAGAGTACGTATATCTAATCTGGTGTCCTGATGTCTCTATCTCTATAGTCGTTCTGTCGATCGGTAGGTCTCGACGTCTATCGTCAGTCTGAATGTATCTCGTCGGTCTCTCGAAATTTTCGCTACATCTCTTTTTATGTGATGGTTAATTATCACGTGCCCCAAACGCCCAGAACTTCTGATTGGCTCCCTAACAACCTTTCTAACTCATTTACATATTAATGAATCTTATTCCAGCCTAGGGATTGGTGCGGCTAAAAACTCACTATGGGCTAGTATTTCTTTGTCTCCCTAATTACGTCTTATCACGTACATCCGGTGTCATCGATGCTCATTGACAGATTTATACCACCCAAAACAAAGATAACACGCTGGAATTCTAATTATCAAAATCTCTGCCTGTGTCTTTGGCCCATGAACTTTCAATGTTGACCACCCAACTAAACCAGTGGTTCTAAAATTGTATGAATCTATCTAAAGCTATTGTTACAGTATGCATGTGTTCAGGGGAACTACATTTTGTCAGAGAGTATACCTGTGTTCAGGGGAACTACATTTTGTCAGAGAGTATGCATGTGTTCAGGGGAACTACATTTTGTTAGAGAGTATGCCTGTGTTCAGGGGAACTACATTTTGTCAGAGAGTATGCATGTGTTCAGGGGAACTACGTTTTGTCAGAGAGTATACCTGTGTTCAGGGGAACTACATTTTGTCAGAGAGTATGCATGTGTTCAGGGGAACTACATTTTGTTAGACAGTATGCCTGTGTTCAGGGGAACTACATTTTGTCAGAGAGTATGCATGTGTTCAGGGGAACTACATTTTGTCAGAGAGTATGCATGTGTTCAGTGGAACCAGGAAGGGGCGCTGAATGAGAACTGTTAATTTGTTTTTTACTTTTCTGGTTGGGGGGTGGGCGTCAAAAATGCAACTCGGAATGGCCTTTGAAAATATAAAAGTGAAGTCCCCTTAGCATAAAAGGCCACAGGGGCAGATGAAGTGTAGAATTAATTTATTTTCTGTTACCACAGCATCTCAATTGATTGTGTGGTTAGCACCACGCCTAGCCGTCTTTACTTTTTTTTCTTATGTCAAGTACCCGTTTATAGCTGGGTGGGGGGGGGGGGTTGATGGATTTAAAACCAAATTTCACCGGGAAAAATTCCCTTGGTTCGAACCCGGTGCTCTCAGGTCAACAGTCTAGCGCTCTACAACACTCAGCCATCTTTCCACCCTTTTAAAATATGTCCTTGCTTAAGCAATAACAAACTCAGAGAATTTAAAACAAAACAAAACAAAACCGTTAAACTTTTACAGCATACTGTATCAATAGGCACCCCTAATGCCTTTTATACCTATGTTAATAATGATAGCCTTAAGACTTGTACTAATGCTTAATAATTATTTATCGATATTAAAAGGTAACGTAAATGTGAATGTTCAAATTGTACAGGAATTTCAACTGGCGCATGATTTTAAAAGGACATACAAAAACATATGTAAGGGGAAAACAGAACCAGAAGAGGAGACTCAAACAATAAGTAATGGGAGGATGGTATAAATTATAAAGATTAAAGAATAATCATTTCTCATGTGTTCTCTTGTTCCGTTTGTCATTCAAGTTATACATTGAATAGTACATCAATCTATATATTTTAAATTAATATATCAATGAGAGAAAGGTAACATACACGCATATTAAAAAATAATAAAATCTCGAGCACGACAGCTGGAACTTTTAAAGCAGTATTTAGCTAACTACATTGATTATCACATTAGATGTATGTAGTACTTACGGCATCATGCTAAGTTGTTGTTATTTGTTTAGTTAATCCTTATTTTACAGTGGATGTATGCATCATGTTAATGCTTTAGGCAAAAAGAGTTATTCACCAAGGTCTTATTAATCCGGGTGGGTGTCGTTTAAAATTCATAATCACATATTTTAAAATTTAAGTTTGATAAAAAAAAATCTAATTATCGTCCAGCAAAAACTTATTTTGTTGACACAAATTGCGCATGCGTGTCGTTAGAGGGTTCATTCAAAAAATATGTTACGTAATTATACAGGGAACAATAATAATAAAAAAAAAGTGTAGGTGTTGGCGTCTTCTTTATATCTATGGTAAGCGATGAAAGCACAGACCTCCGTGTGCTACATTTAATATTTTTGGCAACAAGGAAAATTATAATTATAAATGATCGCAAACGCTTTACAAATAAAAAAAATAATGTTCATGTTTCAATTGCGCTTTGATATTGAAAAGGATTGTAGTTTAAAGGTAGATGCCTGTTAAGGGTTCAAAGATTGTGAACCACGGGCTAAAGGTTGTCACGGATCATTTAAAAAACGTTACGTGCCATTAGTAGTCCACAGATAGGTCTTGCATGGAATATTCGTTTTTGCTTTTCCCCAACGTAAACAAAATGGGATATCACTGGGAAAGGTTGCAGATAAGGGAAACTTCATCTGCCGGTAGCTAGTACTGTGTGTGTGTGTGTGTACATTGGCGTATTCAAGGGGGGGGGGGAGGCATTTGCCTCCCCCCCCCCTACATTTTGGAAAAATGTCATAAAGTTGTCACAATAAAACTGAACTAAATTTCCTAAAAGTTTATTACATTGAAGACAGTGTACATATATCAAACATACAAAATAATTATATCTGCAAGTATAACTGATTACATTATTGTAATTTTTAAAATAATGGTTTCAGTGCCTAGCAGTTACTTACTAATATAATTAAGTATAAAATTACACTGATACAGAAATAATATTGTAATTTTAAACTATTTATTCTGTAACAAAAATTGTAAACGTCGTGGTATTTGTTCAAATTGATTGATAACATTTTCTTTAAATGTTTGATACTTATCATACAAAGACCAGATAAACGATCAGCACCAGTTGTAGCCACGTTTTTACTCGTCGTAGAGTGCTAAATGGCTTAAGTCCCCGCTATATCTCCCGTGGTGCCCCCATGACCGTTGCACTATCGGCTATGGTGGGGATGAAAGAAGGACACCATAAAAACCGTTCCATTAGTGGTTTTAAGGATCTAGGAGATTTCATCTCATCCTTACAGGAGGGACTTCACACACTGGAAGAGCGAATGCTGTCAAAAAAGCCATCTTAATCATGTGGAAAAAATTGGTTCATCTAAAACCTCACATTGTTTCTGTTTTTTATTCTTTACTACTTTTACATTCCCATGTATCATACCAGGTTTCACTCTCCTCGATTGAATTGTCAAATGCGTAATAATCAGTAATAGCCCTGGCTTGATCCTTAAAATGCGAGTTTCTAGTTTTGTCATCAAAAAGGGATTCAAACCTAAAAGGGAAAATGCTGGTTTATTTTCTATTCAAAAACAAATTTTCAGCGATGATATAATAGAATGAAGGTGGGGTATAAAAACAGTTATTCTAAAATAACCCTCAGGCTAATCAACTTTTGGATTTTCCCTGTTCATTTGTCTTCCAGCTTGTCCAGGAGGCTGAATGTCGACACCAATGTTATCTGCAACACCTTTTGTAACTCTAAAAATTTCCTTATACCTCTCATCACAATTCTGTCGATCAATAGCCAATGCAGTCAACAATTCTTCAATGTATGTTTGTACTGCCAGTAAAACTAAATGCACTGACTGCAATTTTTGGGTCACAGCTTCTAGCTTTGATGAATATTTTTGAAAAGTAACTAAAATAACAACAAATATAGGAATATATCCGAGGAATTCTTCTGTAACCACCATTTTCCAATTTTGTTCTTTGACAAATCTAACATCAAGTGACATCTGCTCAATGCCTGAAATGTCAGTTTTCTCGTTGGCAAGTGTAGAAAATACAACTGAATTATTTGCTTCACCATCAATGTCTTCGCGCAAGAGAGACCCACAAATTTCGATTAGTGTTTTGCCGAGATAACTTAGCACTATAAGAACTAATTGACAATGATTACCAAGAACCAGGTCATAAAAATTACCAGAATTTGATTCTTTTCCACGAAGGGCTAAATCATGCATGCCGCAAAATAGGATTGTAGAAATGATGGAACCCAGTTAGTTAAGATTTTCTTGAAATTGTCTTCTAAATGATGAGTTCAACTGCTCATCTATAGAAACTGTTTTGGCTTCCAGTCATGCAACAAAATTGCTTGCATCTTCATGAGTCATTGTGCCATGTGCTTTGCATCTGGCTAATTGCATCTTCCTTGAAATCTTTAAAATTTGTGCATGGTTTGATGACAAATTCTCCTGATTTGCTCGAATTACTTTTTTTCGGAAACAACACGCAACATTTGCAAAAGGCACCTTTTAACATACAAGCCACGGTGAATAGTCTGATAACCATGCATATCTAAAAACTCTGTTTCCATCATTGTCAGCTCTAAAATCATACTTTTCATCAGGGGTCTGAATTAATATAGCATTAATTTAAAAATTCACTCAGTGGCAGAAGATTAGAAACCAACAAGAGTTGCCAGATAAAAAAAGCTGAATGCCAAGAGCATTTTTAAGGCCAAATCAAGTTATAAACGGCCAAATTAAAATCGAAACCTTCTTGTGTTTGTTGTCAAAATGTTTGAATTTTCAAATGGATTTATTTATTACAATATAAATAATTAATGTTATACTTAAATTTAATTGAACAATGAACCTGTATGACATTGTCAGTTAAATTAAAAAATGTGTATTTGTGCCCCCCTCGGAAAAATTTCTAGCGACGCCCATGTGTGTGTATGTATATAAACACATACGTAGTTTGGAATATTTGATTGTTCTTTTAATAATGAGTAACTATGGTAATGGTAAAATGATTAAGTGATCTTTGTCTCTCCAACTCAAGAAATCTGTGCAATTATTGAAGGGAAATGCAAGGGTAGACTACTGACAACAGTGGAAGTCTAAAGTACCCAGGGTGATCTCCCATTATCAAGAGGCAGATTTCACAGAGGGCTCGCACACTGTTAGCCTTGTTAAAAAAAAAGGGGGGGGGGACGGTGCAAAACATCAGGGGGGAGAATTATCAAGGGCATAAAATTCTTACCTAGAGGGCAGAATTTTGAATGAAAGAAAAAAAAATCAAGGGAAAAGGGGGTAAAATATTGCCAGGGTTAGGGCAGAAAGCCCGGCACTGAAAAAATTGAAAGTTTATAATTTCCCCTGATTTTATGGCTTGTCTCCCTTTTGGAACCCTAACCATCATTCATTGTGGGTTAAGTTGAAATCCCCTTCAATGATTATGGAAATAATTTCCCCTCTATAGAAAAATCTTTTCTCTAGCCTTGAAGGGGAGAGAAAAAAAAACAGATGGATTCAACAAACACAACTCTCACATAAACACACACAAAAATAAAAAACTGGTTAGATTTCAATGCAAATAAAACATTTATTGTACATGGTCTACAATATACCAAAACACACAAGGGGAAGCAACTCAAATTCCCAATGTGTCATTAAATGGAAAAAAAAATATGAGGAGGAAAGGGAGTGAGGGAAGGGGGGGGGGGGGGGAATGAAAATAATACAATGTACTTAAAAGGTGAATATAGTGAGACTAATTACAACAACTCCGCACCAGCTGGTATTAGTCTCACTGTGACTCACTGAAATGAAAATCTAAGATCACAGTGGATAAAATCTTATTTTGATGGGACACAAAACAGGGCTATAAGCTGAAGGTGATTTGATGATGTGAAGACGCTTCTGCTCTTTTACTCCAATTAAAGAAAGTGAAAATTCTGTAATCATCTTTATACAATATCTCGTTTTCTTTAAAACTAAAAGAATTAATCGGTCAACTTTTTTAACAGCCTTCCGCACATCATAAGACAGTAAAAAAAGTTATCACTGACAGCTTATAATTAAATCAGCTTGTACATTCATGTGACCTTTGATGCCAAGGCGGAGATAGGGGGGAAACAAAAAAAAAGAAAGGCTTATCCATTTATTGACAACATCTATAATAGCATTTATCCGAGGCCCAAAGTAAATAATAATAATGAAATATAAATGAAAAAAAGAGAAAATTAAAAAAAAAAATTGTAAATGCAAAAACTATATACATGTTCTTATTCATAAAATGTCAACTTGTCTGTTTATTACATTTATACAACTTTGTATTAAAATAGTCACCACGTTCACTTCCTGTACATAATTAGCGTCAACAGCTAGACACTAGTTGTCCTCCAACAGCTAGACACTAGTTGTCCTCTATGTACAATGCACCATTTCGTAAAAAAATATTATTTATATATATGGCTCTACAATCAACTCAAAAGTTTTAAACTATGCACGCACAAGCCTAAAAATAATCCACACACAGGTGACAAGAATTTGACCCACCAATCCCTGTAAGATGTGATTGACCTCCAGTCTTTTTAAAAAAATATCAGCATAGCTGTGAATACATATCTCCATTAAATGAAAAAGTTTAAAATTTTTTTTACACGGCCAACAATTATAAAAATATAAGATGACCCAGTAATATCTTTCTTCAAATGTTACGATCGATAATGAATTGATCACCGACATGAGGGGGAGGGGGGGCTAAAATCTACTCAAACCTGGGTTAAAATTTCTAATGTACAGTATATATTTTTACACACGCCAGTGCATGAACTAAAGTGTCAATGTAGAAGAAGTACACATGCCAAGTACACATCAATTCAACACTCTACCCATGAGCAAGAAGAGACTAATACTTATCATGTTTGTGACTTAAAAAAAATGGCTGTACAACAAACAAATTGATTCATTTCTTTTATCGACCAAAGCAAGAGGGGGGCAGACAATCCATTTATTAAAACTGTTTCTATATACATCTTTTCTTTCTAAATGTACAAAGTCATTATGGGAACAATGTTTCTTTTTAATCCACTTGAATTTCATCTCTTTGCATGATTTGCTGACCTTGCTGGGGTGCTTGCTGTTTCTGTTGATAGCACGAGCGAGCCACATTTTCAAACAGCCTGAAAGTATTTAGTAATTACAACTCTCAATTACCTTACTTGAAAGAATGTCACACAAAATGATTCATACAATATTCTATAGTTAGTTGTTTTTTACACTACTTAAAGGTTAATTACTAGCAGAATAAAGTCCATTAGACGAGACTTCATAAAGAATCAAAACAAAAACATAATGAGTGAATAAAGTTGACAATCCCAGCTTGGATGGCCATTAGATTAAGTAAGAACATTCAAGTCCAACATGCTGCAATACTTTAACAAAACCATGTTGTGAGGGTGACCCATAAAAAAAAATTATTTTATGCCATGTAAATTAGTTCATATGTAATACAAACTATGCAAGGCATGTCACAGTTCACAAAATAGTAGATAAACTGTATTAAATTATACCAGGTAATCAGTGGCTCATGAAAATAAATATTTTTTATTCTGGTACAATTTCTAAAGGTAATTTGAAAACTAAATTTTGTCACATTGTGCATGCAACATAAGAAATAAATTGTCAGGACTCAAAAAATTAATATATCCAGTTAAGATATGTAAAGTTCCTGCAGGGACAGTTTTTTCAGTGCCCCTTTTTCACAAGTAAAATGATAAGAGTAAATCACTTAAAAAAAAATTATATAGATAAGATTTGACTTTTTTTTATATTGACTCCGCATATCGTTATTACCAACAGAATTAAGAGCCCAAATAAAACATGGGACATTCCCTAACCAGTTTCACTTTCAAACTACTTACTTTTCAATCTCAGGTGCACAACGAACAAACTCATGATCCCAGAACTTGTATGTTGGGTTTTTGATCAGCTCAATGAAGGTGATGAGGAGTCCCCATGGATGTGGTCGGTTAACAATCAGTCTCTCAAGTAGAACTCTACAAAACAAAAAAAAAATTTTACAAATGAAAACTGCATTATAAATGTTAATTTGTATTAACCCAATATATTTTGAGCCAAAACTTCAGTTAACAAAGATAACTCTGTCAAATTAACAGGTTTTATTTCTTTAATTAATTATAAAAAAAGCTGTACATATAGCTTGAGAACCTTTACAAGTAAAAAGAGCCGCAATTAACTTCTACAAAAAGCTTTTGGTAGAGGCGGAGATCGACAATAACAAAATTTAAAGGGTTAACTTATTAGTGTATTAACCTTTAGAGTACCATACTGCTGCCTAAAAAACTTTCTTTAAGTACCATGCAAAGGGAGATCACTTTTATTGAAACATAGAGTGACTTTGAATAAAGTGACATTAGCTTGCTTACATTAACATGAAATTTAATGAAAAAAATACTATTAAATAGAAAAATGAATAAGCTTGAAAATGATATATAATTCATATGGTTTATTTAAATGAAACACTAAGAAAAAAATAATTAAACGTTAAAAGTTGTGAAAAAGAGGGTCGTAGCTGACTAGTCCTTTCGGTATGAAAGCTCCATTTATCATTAATCAGTATCTTCATTACAACTATCCATATCACTTGACTCTTCACCAGTACTTAAGAAAATTGGCAGAAAATCAATCATTATCATCATTAATTGTAATATACTCAAAAGAAATAGCTTGCTAAACTAATCCCTCCAAAAATTAAAAGCCTTGATTTCAAAAATTGGTAACTTTCATACATTTGAATGTGTTTTGAAGATGTAAACAGAAAACGGAAGAAGAAGAATCCTACTTTTTATTGATGCCCTCCCTATTTGCAATTAAAAGCAAGATTTGGTGCTAGAAAAACCCAGTTTTTTGCTATGTATATATGCTTATAAAAATCGGGCGATCGCGGGCGATGTGGGCCTAGGAGGTAACGGGCAATGCCGGGGGATATGGTACTCTAAAGGTTAATAACAATTATGTATGCCTGATGTACCTTGTTATCTGCTCCTGGATAGTCTGATCATTTGCTTGACGAAACAAGTACAACAGAGTACAGCTGAAGTAATGGGTGTGGCTATTCGGATATCTCAGTTGATTAGCAATGGCAGTCAAGAACAAATAACGGCCTGAAACATATATAAGTCAAATAAACGAGTGGTTGAAATCCATATCCGAGGATAACTACAGGGAAAAAAAAAATCATTCAAAATAATATTTGTCAGAATTATTTGCAAGCTTCCAAAGTAGTAAATATTTAGGAAAGATTTAGGTTGAGTGGACACAAAATACTTAAGAATTTCGTTAAAAATATAAACCTCATTACAAAATACATTTTTTCTTTAGAAACACTGCTCATTTATATTTATGGGAAAATGAACCTTTTGCTTGGGCCAAGGGACGTTTATTTCAACATTAGTGCATTTTATAAGTATTAAGCTGATTGTAATTGATGCAGTAATGAAAAAATGCTAATAAATTTAAAAAAGAATTCTTGACTAAAATTAAATATTAAAAAAATTATGAACAGGTTGTTAGAACTGCAAATAAAATTGCAATATTAGTGCAATGTTGCTCCTGATAAAGGTCTTTTAATATGTTCGAAATCTGATCATTACGATGGTACTGACCTTCTGTATCCAGATTGACAGCTAAATTCTGGAAGATATCCATATGAGAACTTGGTGCAATCGTGCTCATGCTGACTCCCTTATTCTGAAGCAATGGTATAGCCTGAGTGCCTACGTATAAAACTAAGGCATTGATCAATGGGATATCATAGCGGCTACCTTGAGGATTCGCCTGGCAAGTTTTGAGAGTTTTTAAAAAAGTGTAAATAAATAAATTACAAGATTACAAACACAAAAAATATAAAATATCTTTTAACACCACATGTACTATACATTAAGAAAATCAAGGCAAAAATATTGCTAAATTTAATTATCTGCAGCACAATAATAAAATATGACTTCTAAATAACTGGTCAAAACAATCAGAATGATATGGTATAATACCTGCAAGTTGCTTTTTAACTCTGATAAGAAAGTTATTGGTGAACGAGTTTTCAAATATGAATCCAGATCCTTTGAAAGAAAATATAACAAAATTTACAGTTGCATTTCTTTACAACAATGAGACTTACAATTATTATAACTATATTTACCTAGATAATTACCTTTTTGAAAGTAGCTGGCTGAATAAGGGAGACAATGTTCGTGAGAATCCTTGGAGCCTTATTTATGTCAGGAAGGTGCTCCACCACCAGATTGACGGTGAATGGATCAGGAAGCCTCATTGTACGAGGGAATGCACTAAGTATGAGGTTACGCATCTGGATACAATTTGGCGGGATTACATCACAGAAGGTGTAATGATAGTCACAGAGAAATTCCGGGAAGTCATGAAGCAGCACCAGCAATACTCTAAGTGTTCCCTAGACAAAATGATCACATCCAGTCAGACACAAAAATACCTTTTTTTAAAACTATTACATTGCATTCCTTCCTATCGGTGGATTAGATCAATATATTCTCAGTGAAATCAATAATTTTACATAAATATCAAATACAAATAAGAACACCAAAACTGGCTTTCTCAAACAAAAAAAAATAATAGATTATGAATTTACCTTGTACAGCAACTGCATGGGTTTCGTCATCTCTGCATTTCTTAAGAAAGGACCCAAAAATTTGAATAAATCCACAAGCAACTGAGCGTAGAATCCCCAACCCTGAATTAAAAAAGATCGCTTTTTTATTATTAAATGTGGAAAATAAGAATGTACATTTCAAATATTGATATTCGTCTGATATATTGATACAAATTAGAAATTGGTCATACAAGTACAGTTTTTTATTCCTGCCTCCTTTGTGTCAATATATTAGAGGTAAGTGGAAACAAATTAAAATAAATTTAAAACAAGTGATTAACTTGACTAAAGCTAGGGAAACAAAACTTGTCAACTATTTGGAAAACAGTGTAGAGTAAAAATAAAAGAACAACCTTCTGGTGAGGTGTTAGTGCCAGAAGTCTTCCAATAAATACACGGTGGGAAATAAGTTCCAGCCATGCATAAGCAAATCCAGGAGCTTTAGCAGGTCGGAGAATATGAAACACGTGACTGAAAAAAATTTTAAAAATTGTTAGACTTCAGAAATTATGAAGACATTTTACAACCTTATACTTCACAATTCTACAAATACACCAGTGTTAACTTAGTAACAGCCAGTGAAATATTCATAATTAATATACATTATATACTATAATTATATATCTATAGATTTATGTTACATAGAGAAATAGAAATGTTAATTTATTATGACAAATTTGTAATTTTAACATAAATATTTAAAAAATACTAATTAAAAGATTATTAAGGACATAATTACTTCCAGTGCTGGAAAGACCAAATTAAAACTCAACATTCAACACTTAATTGGAGTTTCCTTGCAAAATTTACACAAAAAACCTAACATGTATGTTAATTTTTAAAACTATCATTAAAATGACTGAAGTCAAGGAAATTCAAACAAATATCTGTAACTTTTTTTTTCCCAACAATAGTTTCAATTTAGAAATAGATTTTTCTTTAGTTTAGTGTATGTTCAAGAAAATGGGTTTGGAATTACAAAAGTTTAAAGCGGTTAAGGTCAAGTTAGCTGATAAATGCACTAAGATAAACACATCATGACTTACCAGAATGCAGTGAGAACCTGGAAATTTATCGCTTCCAATATTGGCTCTGGAGCATTTAATTCGATGAAGAGCATGATGAATATTCTATGGTACGGGAGCTGCTGGAACTCAGTGTAGCGTACCTCGTGGTCCTGCAGCAGCACACCCGCCATTATGCCCAACACCTGAGAAGAAGGACTTTCGCCATCAGTTTTACGAAAGAACTAAAGACATAGCAAACATATTCATTTTCAGTAAAGCATTTGAGAGAAATGCTTACCGAAATAAGGGAGAGCATTTTTTAGATCAGCTTAAGTTGGACAAGACAAGGCTTAGTAAAGGATTTCAGTGGGGTCTTCAGCCGGATAATTTTTTAAAACCATTTAAGGTGGCGCATAGGGATTTAAAATGACACATTTTCATAGAAAAATATTTCATGAATTGTTTGGCAAAGACAGTATTTAAAAATTATTTCTTAACAAAAAAAAACTTTTTTAACTTTTGATACTACGAGAAGAATCTGCCTAGTCTAATCAATGATGATAATGTTTGAATTTTTTAAATATTAATTCTATTTCTACTAATGACGCATTGACACTAATATCTAACAAGTTAATGAAAAGGCCCTGAACTAGGCATATCACACACCATCCAAGCTATCACAGGACTGTCCAGTGGTCCTGCATTTCAGTGCTCGACTGTTGACCTGAGGGTCTTGAGCTGGATCTCCAATGAGAACAAAGGGGGGGGGGATTTTTCCAGGTCATGGTAAAAGTTCTCACCATGTCTACCGTGGCCACTGCAATGGCCACTGCACTATCATCGGTTATGATAGGGTTGGGGTTAGAAAGAAGGGCACTACAAAAACAGTCCCAAGTTGGGTAAGGAGATCCAAGAGATAAAACATATCATAACAATGGCTTCACAGATAACGTGAGAGTCCTTGCATTTTCATTAGCTGATACAGTATGGTTGCTGGGGAACAACCTAAGACAGCTGTAAGCTGTTAAGTTTTCTAACCTCAGTGTAGGAGATAGATTATGCAGGGGTGTGCAGAAAAATAATTTTTGTTTAAAACAATCATGAGTTTGAAGAAGGTTGCCAATCAGCTGCTAGACTCATCCCCATTAGAAAGGTAATCACATTTCATTATGAAAATAGGTTAATGAGAGGGGTGTAGCCGCAGACATTACATTGCACACCCTTTGGATTACTAACTTTTTCTGTTACTTTTATACTGAGTTAATTCTGGCCATTTATTGTATAAATGTAGACATATTTAGGTCAAATGTAGTTTCTAGTAATTATTTAATGATTTGAATTGACAGTTTATATATATCAACTATATATTATTTTGGGTGAATTAATAATAATATGGAAGTTGTTTTTTTGTCATTAAATTGAGTTAAATAAAAATTCATTTTCATACCCGTAATCATTATGAGTCTGTTATGATCATTAAATACTATTCCAAGAGCTTTTTTCTTTTTTTTGTCATTGTTCTAATAGGTTTTTTGCGTTTTTCTCAAAATCCTGTTTTTACAATTTTCAATGTAGACTGTTTGTACTTACACAAACATGCTTCACATTGTGCATGCTTTTTCTTAAAAACATGACGAAAACATTATTTAAAAAAAAAATCTGACATAAATTATGATATAATTCTCTATGTGTGAGCTAAATATCTTGATATATACGGATTATACGTTTTGAGAAGTCACAAATTGAAAATAAGATAGAATAAGACACTTTTTTAACCAAAAAAAGGTCAAAATTAACTTTTTTTGAAAGAAATTAAATTATGTTGTTCCATTATTGTCTTATTAGACATCAACAGATTGAGTTATTTTATTATGTGAAGTTTTGTACATTTTCACACCTTTTATTAAAAACACAAAATCATGAAAGTCTATAAATTAGCCGAAAAAAAGTACTTGGCTTAAACACTAAAAGATATCTCCATTTCTGCTTTCTATGATGATTTTCTATAGCTATATAAGATACATTTAAATATGGCAAAAATCTGCAACATCTGAAATTGCTCAAAAGCAATGGGAACTAAAGGATTAATATCAATTTAGAAATAAGCCTTGATAAAATAAATGGAGTAATGACAAAATAAGAAGTGAAACTCTTTTTCCCACTTTAAATTATTAAGCAAGCCCTACCAACCACCAATTTCTGCAAATATCTAAAATATTAAAATATGTGTGAACATGTATGGAAGGATCTTTTGAAAACCACATTACCTTGTTCAACAAATTTATTTTTGTTACAGTGTTAGTCTCTCCAGAATGTTTCACAAGCAATGCTATGAGACGCACAAAGGCATCTAGTGTATGAAAGCATTTGGCCCTAATCATGGTTGTTGACTGTCCGGGCTCACCCAGAGCTCTGTAACACAGATCCACGCACATTTCTGTGCACAGGCGGAAGAAACGTGTGATTAGATCATCTGTCTTCAATATTCCTTGGGTGTGCATCTGGTCATGAAAAGGGAAAAAAGTTTTGTTCATCTAAATTTTTCACAGTGCAGCAACGCACAAGATGTTCACAAAACTTACAAAAAAGCTTGCATCTAATTACAGTGAAATGTCATTATTACGAATGTCAGTGTAACGAATTATTCAGTACAGTGAATTTTTTTTTTGCCCCTTCCCCCTCACTTATATAACATCTGTTAAAAAGTGTCGTAACGAATTTCTTATTTTCAGTGTTGCGAAAAAAATAACCTAAATGAACTAAATCCACATTTTGGAAAAGAAAAGGTCCTTGTTGAACCCCCCCCCCCCCATTTCAGTGTAACAAATTTTCAGTATTACGAACGAATTTCGAGTCCCCGTCAATTTCGTTAAAGCGACATTTCACTGTAATGTGTTTTTCAAGTATCAAAAGTTAATTTATTAATGCTACAGCAATCCTCATACAAGCAGATCATGTGACAAATTTTTTTGAAAATAATTTACTAGCCTGCTGAACAAAGGCATTAAATGCTTTGAAGCTGTCTCGACCTGCCTGCGGTGAGTGGTACATATTTACCCACTCTCGAAGCAAATACTCAGTTTTCTCATGCAGTCCAGCAGGATCATCAAACTCTCGGGCCTGGGTGATACCTGTCTGCATCATTGATGTCACACTACCTGGAACGCGGTCCATTAGGCTTGAGGAATCAGCAGAACTGTTAGCGGCTCGTAACGACTCAATGAGTGCTGGTAGACTCTCAGGCTGGGCCTGACGGGAACGTGAGCCAATCATACTTAAAGCTTCAATGCTATTGGTGAAGTCGGACTGGAATAAAATTAAAATAAAAAAGTCTGATTAAAAAAAAAAATCAGATATATACAATACAATTTATATCGCATCAAATCAGCCAGCACTGAACTCTTAGTGTAATACAACTGTCAAACTGTGTTTTCACTTGATATACTTAAACTAGTTAAAAAAAAAGGGCTCTCATAACAAACTCATGAGCCGAACTTAAGTATTGTGGTTTACCTAAACCCTTTAAAGCACAATTAATTTACGTTCAAGAAACATCCCCTATTTAAGGTATCTAGAAAGATTGGGCACATTCTGATAAATTAAAATGGTGTAATAATACCTAACCCTACCTGGTGTAATATTAGTGTTAACCCAACCCTACCTGGTGTAATATTAGTGTCAACCCAACCCTACCTGGTGTAATATTAGTGTCAACCTAAACCTACCTGGTGTAATATTAGTGTTAACCTAAACCTACCTGGTGTAATATTAGTGTTAACCTAAACCTACCTGGTGTAATATTAGTGTTAACCTAACCTCTTACCTGGTGTAATATTAGTGTTATCCTAAACCTACCTGGTGTAATATTAGTGTTAACCTAAACCTACCTGGTGTACTATTAGTGTTAACCTAAACCTACCTGGTGTACTATTAGTGTTAACCTAAACCTACCTGGTGTAATATTAGTGTTAACCTAAACCTACCTGGTGTAATATTAGTGTCAACCTAAACCTACCTGGTGTAATATTAGTGTCAACCTAAACCTACCTGGTGTAATATTACGAGTATCAACCTAAACCTACCTGGTGTAATATTAGTGTTAACCTAAACCTACCTGGTGTAATATTAGTGTTAACCTAAACCTACCTCTGAGAAAATCTGCTGTGGCCCCCTAGATTTGTCATCCACACACAGTCTTTGCATTAATTGTGTTGTAAAATTGATGCCAATCTGATTAAGTCCATTTTCCATCAGAGATGAAAGGTACAAATCATACTGAGGCATACTGACAAAACCATTGCGTATCAGCAACTCTACTACATCCAGGTTGTAGCGATTGTCTTCTCTGCTTTGCATTAAACATCTGGGGAGAGAAATTATCAAAATAACTTGTTTGAGAACACTTTTTCTCATTATAAAATAACAAACCTGCTGTGCCGTTTAGATTTTATTTTGCATAGGAACAAATCAAACTTACCTAGTGACTTCTTTGCTGACCCATGGCATACCAAAAGCTCTATGTTCTGCAAAAGTCTTCAAAACTAACAAGTGGCATTCTCTAAACCTAAGTAATGTTTCACTGTCGGCCATTGTTGTCATTGTATATTGTTCTGTTAGCCCTTCAATTGCCTAAAAATTACAAATCATAAACCAAAGCTTAAAAAAAAAAAAAAAAAAGCATAAAACATGTGAAATTTCATTGTTACCAATGCATATCTAACAAATTATTCAGTATCGCGAATGTTTCTTTGGTCTCTCCATATCGCTTTTATAGCCTGTTAAAAAATGTCGTAAGAACTTTCTTACTTTCAGCATTGCATTACCAATATTTTTTTCCCAAATTAGATATGTCGGGGTATATGGAGGTGGTGAGATTTAATTCAATAAATTATTGTTTAAAACCATGCAATGGGGAAAATATTACCAAATATGACAGAAAGGTCAATTTTAAGTTCTTCAGAGGAAAAATAACATTTATTTACCATACTGACACAGTGTGGAAATAGTCTGGAGCAAAATAAAAGAAAACTTGGAGGTAGGGAGGAATTGGGGGAATTGCAAGAAAAAATCAATAACTAGGTCACTCATTTATTGTGAAGTGTTGACACACAGTAAAGGAATGGTTAAAAAAGTGTCCATAGGCAGCGAGGGGGGATGAAGAAAAAATGTTACCTAATAAGACACAGAGCCCGTACCAAGATTAAGAGACCACACAAAACTGGGCAGTATGCTATTTGTGGATTGGGAGGTGTTTTGGAGGGTGTGCGTTTGGTGTGTGTGTTCAGATAGCATTACTAACCAGGTAATTTGGTGTTCATAATAACATTTGACGGTAGTAAACTTCACATTAAATCAGAGTATTATTAAAGCTAAGAATTTCTAAAGAAAAAAAAAATTCTAAATAATATATAAAACTTGAACAAGAAAAAACATAGATTCATGTCTTACTTTCTGCAACAATTGAACAGCTGTGTTTTTATCCAGTGTGTTCCGGGCCATATTGATAGCTTGCATCAACTGCTGCAAGTGTGGAATAAACAAGGCAGGGTTAGCCATCAGATGCATGTGGGATTCTATTTCCTGGACCATTTTCTCATACAGATGACTCAGCTCTTCTTGACTACTCATCTATTAGAGAAAATGTGAAATGATGCAAGCCATAAACAACATTATAACATCAACAGAATATTATCTGCTTAAGAAAGTGTTAAAAACTTAAATCTATAATACTTACTGAAGATGTCTGTCTGGTTCCAGAAGGTAACAGTGTGTCAGTCAAGGGCTGGAATCCAGGAATGCTGCGAGCAAATTCATCATAAACAGCCATTTGCTGTGGGGTAATGGAGCCCACCTAAAAGAGATCATTTGTTCACATAACTCGAGTTGTTGAAACAAATATAAGCTTTATTCATAACACTGAAAAATTTAATGAAAGTTAGATGATGAAAAAATATTTACTTTCAAACTTATTTGCTCCGGCACTCGTTCTGACTGGTAAGTAAACACTTGTGGATCATAATATCGACGTCCTTCTTGTCTAGTAAGTTTTCGAATTTCATACTCCTATAAATCGAAAAATTTTTCACTTTTATCCAAGAAACTCCATAATGTTAAAAAAATGTCAACACATTCTAGTCATACACTTACGTTGGCAAGTTTTTTGTCCATCTCAGCGCCGACTCTCTCAACAGATAGTTTCTGAATATAATTAGCACAAATCTCAACATTGTCATTGGCCAGAATAACAGCAGCATCTTCAATTCCTTTCAACTGAGCTGGATTTTGCTGAAGAACAAAATAGAATCAAAATCAATGCCGGATAGAAATGTTCATAACATTATAAACAATTGTGCCAGGAAATGATATGATATGAAAATGGTGTAAAATGAGTATTCCAGTGAAATGTTTTATCTAGAAGCATTACCCCTCTGATATTGCTGGCAAGTGCAGACTGAATGGCATGTTTGAGCTGTTGCACCATTGGTTCCCTGGATGTGATCAAAGCTAAACCAGCACAAACATTTCTAGCCATAGCTTGTGCTGCATTGCGCATTCGGATTTCATCAGAATCTAAAGCGAAATCCTGCACAAGAAGTTTTGTTGTTTTTAATTTTCTGAGAATCTTTTCAAAGAACAATTTAAATCACTTCCACAAGTTCATATATTTTAAATTGGTTTTTTTAAGACATGTCATGAATATATGATTCTTCACTATATATGAAGCATTTTAAAGCTATAATAGCCTAACCCACTTCATATGCAAGTGATTTATATAAGATTGCAGTAATCTTCCTAACACTACAATATGATAATTTTGAAAATACACAAAAAAATATAAATGCAAAGCAACAAGAATTGGTTCAATTCAGTTCATTGCTAGGAGGTAATGTGTGGTATTAATGCTTTCGGTCATTTATATCTGTACAAACAATGAACCAAGTTTTATTTATAGAAGTATAGTAAGCTATGTTATTACATTTAGTTAGTCAATGAAAAATATATTCCTTTATCTGCAATTCAGAATAATAGCAAACCATGTTGATACAACAGTTTATGGTAATATTGATCAATTAAAAAAATATGTATCTTTAATGACAATTTAGAATAATTGTAAATGTAAACCAACGTTAATACAAGATTTAACTGTGTAAGTTGGTCAATGAAAAAACATATACCTTCTTGACAATCTGCTCAGTGGTGGCTACGGCAACTTTAATGGCCCTTTCTGTAATTGGCACAATGAAGTCTTGCATTGTGCTTTCAATGGCACCTATGACACTGTTTCGTAGGGAAATGTTGGCCTGAATGTACATCAGCTAAACAAAACAAACAAAATGCGTATTTACTTTTACATTTCATATTCATCTTGAGTGTCTGCCAGTATTTCTAACATTTAACAACCCCACTTGCATTATTTACCTGTTCATTCAAAACAATATGTTGCTGTAAAAATGTAGCCAGGTTGGTGTTTGTATTGATATCATGAATACTGAACTTTGGCTGCAGGGGTATCACACTAGATGTGGGGCCAGCAGGCAGCTGAACAATAGCAGGTGGTGGTGGTATGCTGGGAGGAGGGGGTGGGAGTCCCGGCAGACTATGTATTGGTGGCATCCCAGTCATAGGGGGCATAGGCAATACTGTTGGTGGCTGAGAAACTGGTGAGGAAAAGGACAAAAATATATTAAAAATATTTATAAATATCTTCACTGAAATCTTTTTTAATTCGTTATGATAAAATAACGTGTCCATAGGCTTACTGGGTGCTTGAACAGGCTCTTCTAAAGGTTTCACAGGTGATAGCTGATGCTCTAAAACAGCCATCTTTGTTGGATCTCTCAGGTATTTTGTTGCTTTTAACTCTGTTGAAATATCAATATTTAAAGTCTTGCACAACACCTCTATTTCAAACTTAAGATTTAGTTTAAGGTCTGGCTCTTGGTGAAGTTCAGCAAGGACATTCATAATCGTCAACGTCCAGGGGTTTGGTTTACAAAAGATCTTGTGGATTAGAAAAAAATATAAGAAGTAAGTCTTACTTTTAAAAAAATTCTGACAAATTTTTTTCGATTGTTTAGTTTTAAATGGACTTCTTAAAAATGCATTATCAACTTCTACAAAACATTCAACTGATATTTTCTTGACCAAGTTTGACAGCAAAATAAATTTATTTAACAACTTCAACAAATTAATTTTTTTATTATGCTGATTATTGGCATGATAGTCTGATTTTGATTACTTTTAAAAATAAGTACATTGGAACTAAAAATATAAATAAAATATATATATATAAAAAATTAGGAAAAAAAAACCTTCATAAAAAATACACTAAAAAGTTAAAAATAAAAATAACACATTATATAATGCAAATATTTTGATAAGTTACCATTACTAAAAAATATATAAGCGTTGGTGCTCATCTGGATAGATAATTTACTGCTACTCATCATCTTATGTAAAGACATATTTAGTTGAGAACACTGTAATCACTCAAGCTTTTAATCTTCTACTTTTTTTAGTTGTGAAAGACTTAAACTTGCTATTGTTGCACACTTCCTCCTAATTTAGGCAAGTCTTTATAAGACGAAAATTCACTATTTTGCATATTTATGCACAGGTTCTATACAACATTTTATGTACATGATAATCTAAAGGCTAATTTACCCCATTTTAAGAATAACTAAAAAGTAATTCACTTCGTAACTCAGAAAAAGGCTAAATCATGGATGCAAAATTATTTGAATTGTGGTATGTAGAATATACCATGCCAACTTTGAGCCTTCTTACTAAATTTGAACATGTCCAGAAGGGAGTTGACAAGATTTAACGACAAACCCACAGATGGTGTAACTAATAAAAAGCTTACAATGATAAAGAAAACGTGTTATGGAAAATACCTTGCTTTTGGCACAAGACTCCAAAACTTTAGCAGAAAAAGGAACGACATACAACAGCTCCTGATTGCCTTTCTGATAAGCTTCATATATAAGAGCTTTTAAATTTAGGTCCTGTGAAAAGATACATAATTTTTTTCAATAATTTATCCTATCAAGTCAGTTCTAAAAAATTTGCAAAGAAAGAAATTGGGTTTAAGTTTATATGTTTACAAATATTATTTAATACACCAAGCTTAACATACAAGTCATTACCAGCATTTAACAACAAAGTTATGAAACTATACAAACCATTGTCAAGATAGGCTTGCATTTGGCAAGTGTAAGCATGCCCAGCCAATGACCAAGATTCTTAAGCAAAGTTCGATCTGAAAAATTAGCAACTCCTTTGTCACTCCGAAGTAAAACCTGTCAATAAAGTAAAATAAGAGAATAATTTAATTTTAGCATAAAAATTATCTTTGTAAAATTCAACAGTAAGCCATTAACTTCAGAATGAATTTTTTAACCTCTTAAGAGATTCAAACTTTTTAGACATTTAGTTTGATCTGACTTCAGATGATTAATGCAGCAAGAGTTGGCCTCATAACATTATGGTAAATTAGCATCAATGATAGGCCTTGTTTAAGGCCATGTTCTTCAGATACAAATTTTAACAAGTAAAATGTAATTTAATCTTTCGTTTAGATTTGTCAAAAAATAAACTGTTTAACGTCATAGATTTAAATAGAGGTAAAAAAAAAAATTGCAATGACATGTATTTAACTTTGCATAAATGACTAACTTTCATTCAATTTGATAACTAGATGTGACAAATGAAACTTGATAAGTTTCTTTCAGATAAACCCAATCAACTCCCAACAGATAATGAAATGCACATTAATTTACCTTAATATTCCTAAAAGTTTCTGTGATAACTTTTGATGTTAAAGACTCAATCCCAAGAGCATCAACAAAGTTGGAGTACAAGGTATGGAAATTGGGCTCAATACTGGCTCGTTTCATAACCAAATATTGGGCCACCCATGAAATGTAGTCACTTCCCACAACTTCCTTGAGTTCTTCAGCCTATTATATCAAAGTGAATTGTGAAATTTGTGATCAGTTGTTTTGTTTAAATAGAAAAATGATTCACAATATACATTTATTACATCAGTATTTAGATACAGTTAGTTTGAATAAACAATTAGTGAAATATAAAAAGATTTTTCTTCTTGAATGCTTTTCAGAATTCTATGTTTAACTTATTAAAATGGCCTATTTCTTACTGATAGTGTAATATGATAATCGTTGATATTTATTAAATTTTAAAAAGAGTAGAAACTTTGAAATAGACATTAAATTAAATAATAGTTATATTCAAATCTGACTTATAAAAATAATTTTCCTTTACACAATATTAATTACCTTTTGGTTCATATTGGCCAAGGATAAATTGTTGAAAATAAAAAATACTTTGTCTTGAATAGCTTCAGAAGGAACCATGACATCATTATTGCCTTGGCCAGCAAGAAGTGTATCTATATTGGTGGCTGTGGCGATTGAAGGCTGTAAAAAAAAATATTTTGAAATGGATAAGACGATAATTCTCAAACTTCAAGTAACTGACCATAAATCTCTGAAGGCAGAGAAATAGTAAAAAAAAATTTTTTTCGATATCTAAGCAACAAACTTTGGCAAAGGTGGGTCCTCTGGTGGGGGCAGCTATGGGAGCAGATGTTGACTGGGTAGGCACAGTTGGCGGCGGTGCGGTCGCCGGTAGAGCTGAGCCCACTGAAATTGATGGAGGTGGCACACTTGATGAACCATCATTGGACATTGGTGGGCGAACTAGGCCTGGCAGAAGAGAGACTGGAGTCATAGGCCGTCCACTAAGTTCACTCAGCATGCCATGGGGCATTTGTGGATGAGGTGGTTCCTGAGATCTTGCTCCATATTCAACATACTGCAAATAAAAAAAACAGCGCTCAATATTAAAACAATTACAGCCCTGTTTTATGGACAACTTTACAACCCTGTGTTATGGACAACTTTACAGCCCTGTTTTATGGACAACTTTAGGACCGTTTTATGGACAACTTTAGGACCGTTTTATGGACAACTTTACAACCCTGTGTTATGGACAACTTTACAACCCTGTTTTATGGACAACTTTACAACCCTGTGTTATGGACAACTTTACAACCCTGTGTTATGGACAACTTTACAACCCTGTTTTATGGACAACTTTACAAACCTGTTATGGACAAATTTTAATGCTGAAAAAACTATACGTTTGCTTTTCCAGAATCAAATATTTATCTAAAGATGTGCTACAAATGAAAATCAAGAAATACCTCAATGAGATGAGCCGGTAGCTGCATGAAGTGGGGAATTTGTGCTAAATGTTGACAGTACTGGGGATACTCTTTTAACCTGGAAAAATAACAATTCAAGCTACTGAGATTTCCTGCGTATAATGAACATTTACTTTAAACTTGTATCAACTTATTGCTGATTATGACAGACATAATTTGAGCAGCACTAAAAATCTGACAAAAAAATATCAGCTTACTTAGTTTTAAACCGTTCTAGAGAATTCACACCGAACAGATACATGTTGGTATTTGGCTGTTTCCGCAAGGCTTCTAGAATGTATCTCAAGGCTATGCCAAGTGTCCAGTAGCTGCAATAAAGTTCAAAAGTCAAACAGGGAGAAAGAAATGAATAATCAACATAAAAACGTTTATACTAATATGTAATGTACAGTATCTTTGAATGGCACGTACGTCACAATATTTTGCTCAATGATACCACCGAACAACTGTGCTGTTATTTGAAGCTCTCTGTCAGGATATTGTGGGAAAAATCTGTACTCTTCAAAAAGGTTGCGAAGCATACAGGCAAAGACATCCTGAATATTAAATTGGAGTAAAATATTAGTAAACTATAAATATATATACATATACATTATAATTCTACAGGCATTCATGCAAGATGATCCCACCCTGTTTGTTTTATCCATGGAGTCTTTAAAACTTTTCAGCATGGCTAGAACTTCATCTATGCTCATCGTCTGCGCTGGTGGTTGATTGTAGATCTGCTGAAAATAAGTGTTGGCCCTGTCCTCTACCTCTTTGCTAAAAGTCTGAGTCATTTCAGGGAATATGTTCGACATATCATTAGCAGGGTTTCCAGGTTGAACTACAGAATAAACACAATGCAGACAAAAAATTACCTCACTGCTTAAGTAGGATGTACGTCGCATGGAATAAGCATACTAATATAATTTCTTAAGTCAAAACTGGAGGAAATTTTTTCATATGCTTGAAAAGCCAATTGGAAGCTTGTTAAACACAAAAAAAATGATATGTGTATGCGTGGAAAATATCTAATTCTAGAGATGACAATTTTTTTTGTGTCTCTAACGAGTTCAATTATACAGATTAGAAAAAAAAAACTCACCAGTTCGATTCCCTAACCTTTCCTGATTAACAGGCATGGCTAACTTGGGAGCTGTAGCATTGGTGGGACCAAGAGCAGCCAAATTATTGACAGGTGGTCTTGGTCCTGGGCCATGGCAGCTCCAGGTACAATGTTCTGAGCCATGGGGGTTTGCATTCCTAGACCTGGTCGAATGGGGATATAAATGACTGACATTAATGGGCAATAAATAAAGTGTGATTGGTAAAGAACATTCATATTAATTAATCAGTGTTTCATAGACAATGGGCAGTGACAATTGTGTGGTATACAACAGAAGCTGTCGCCCCAAATAGTCAAACACTGATTAATTCTTTTTTTATTGTGAAATTAAACTTCAATAACTTTTTTTATAAGTTGGAACATTTTCAATACAGATTTTTTTTTTTAAAGTCTTCAAGCGGTCTTAGTTACACATACTAGACATCTGATTGCCCATCATAGGGTTGAAATTCATGCCCGGTGCATTCTGCTGAGACAATGGCTGGAATGACTTAGATGGAGACCCAGGTGGAACTGGTGGTCCAAGGGAAAGACTTGCAATGGCCTGTGGTAAATTTTGTCCTCCTGGTGGTCCTACAGGGCCAGGTTGGCCAAGGACTCCTACAGGGCCAGGTTGGCCAAGGACTCCACCACTGATGTTGTTCAAATTATCCAGCTATGGATGACCAAAAATATGCAAATTGTGTGAGTTAAAGCAGCAAAGTACTCATATCTGATTGGTTTCGAATTAATAAACTATCCATGAACATCCATTGTTGTACACACGAAAAAATTTCTACTAGATTCAATGCTAACCGATTTTCACTGGCGACAGAGACATGTTTAAACAAGTCTTGTATGACTAAAAAGAATAGCTGAATGAAAAAAGTCTTAAAATAAGACAGAAAAATAGTCTTAAAATAAGACAGAAAAATAGTCTTAAAATAAGACAGAAAAATAGTCTTAAAATAAGACATATTTTTTTAGGGCATCATTCAGCTTACCTGATTGACCATATTCTGTGATGGAAACTGAGGCTGCTTGTGCCCTATTCCAGGCATAGTGGGCCCTGTGGGAGGGGCTCTGGCTTTATTTAGATAAAGACTAGCGTTGTTGTACATTGCATTGATGGCTTCAGCAAGTTCTTGATTAAGGTGCCTACAGAAAAATATGTCGGTAATGAAGAGAGAAAAAAAAATGTAATGTCATAAAAGAACTAATTTGAAACCAAGAATCCCAAATGAAAAAGCATAAAATGAATGAGATAATAACAACTAACATGGTCCACACTCTCAGGCAATTTAGCATCGTGATGATGGTCTCTGAGGGTAACTGCTGACTGCGCGCCTGGGGTAATTCTTCCTTCAGTGGCAATCCCATTAGTTGAGGGCATCGACGTTTCAAGAATGTCACACAAGCTTGAATAAAAGCCTCCTTTAGAACCAATAGAAATGTAACATTTTTAATGATGAAGAAATCTGTTCAATCACATTAAAATTTACATTTTCTAAATAAAAGTAATCCGCACAAAATGTTTAAATACAATACCATTTCACTAACCTTATGATCAGAGATTTTATCATTCAGCCATTTGTCCAGCTTCAAATACTCCCTTCTGGAAGCCAAGCAAGCCAGATCAATAACAAATGCATAAGGTGTGGCATTAAGAAGCATGGAAAGTGCCTAAAATGTTGAAAAATGATTCATTTAAAAATGGAACATTTTAACTATCAAATGAAATACACCAAATGCTATGAGGATTTACCTTCAAATCTTGAGCAACATCCAAAATGCGAGACAGGCGAACTTGATCATGTGGTTCACCTCTCATATACCATTCAGCCATAGAATGCATGATAAGAGTTCGAATACTGCTAGAGTGTCCCTGTAAAAAAAAAATGTTCATTAGTGTCAACATTCATATCTGTTTGTCATGGGAAAAGCATACCTTGATAGTACTTTTACTGTCTAATGTACTAGATAGTGTTTGGATATTACAAATGTTTGAATGTGTTTGTGTGTGTAAGTGCAGGCCACAAAGAAAATTTACCTGTTGGTGCCATGCGTAGTGAAGAATAACAGCAGAATTACTATGCTGTCCCAGAAAAACAGGCATGAGCAGAGAGATGATCTCCTGCTTCATTCTATTAACAGATGGCTAAGAAAATATTAGAGTCACAGGATTAAATCATGTCCAAAACCAATAAAGCTGAAATAGATAAACTAACATCAACAATTACATCTAAATATTACCAAAAAAATTTCATTATAGAAACTTACTGTTATTTGCAGCAAGGCCAAAACTAAGATGTCTGGGCATTTGCCAATTGGTGCTTTGAATAGTTCAGCAACCTGAGCATTATGTCCATTATCAGAGAGGTGCAGCAGTGTTTCAATCAACTTGAGACTCTTCCTGAAAATTTATTTTATTCTAATGAATAAAAGTATTATCTTTTCTTATTCTCAGTCACACACTAAGCCAAATGTGAAATCATACCATAAATTTCACACCAAAAGGTAATCAAATGCATACCATGTTGCAATCTCTCTGTCATCTTCATTTGGCGCTGACTTCAAGATGTCTATAGCAACCGTTGGTGTGTCACCTTTATGATCAGCCAGGCAAAAGACATCAGGATACTTCAGTGCTTGTGTTATAAAAGACAGCTGAAACACACAATTTAAAGGTGTGAAAATGCTTCTGCTAAATTTACATTCAATAATTCTTTTTTCAACAAAAAGATATATTAAATGTCCAAAAAATTTGAATCCTTATAAGATCAATTTTTGAAAAGGAAGTAATGGAATGAATAAAATTAATAAAGGCAAATAGCATAGGCTATATTAGACATTGGAAACTAGTGCACGCTGGTAATGTAAGGCCTGTCAAGGTGTTTGATCCAGCCTGCAGTCTGCTTCACTCTCCTTGTTTTATATTAAAATGCCAACTTTGCTTATTCTGGCTTTTTATCAAATTAAAAAACCCAAAAATAGCAAGCAGCTCAAAATATAATAAAAATATATTTAAAAAAAAAAAAAACTACAAGTCTTGACTGAATATTTATGGCAAGTTAAAGGTAATTTATTAAACTAGTTGAATGAACGTAAACTGAAGACAGCTATGAAAATACACATAAATATGTGTAGGAAAAGAACTACTACAGAGGGGCTAAAAATTAGATAAAATACATCGCAAAACCAACCAATGAATAAATTAATACATATTTGTAAACTAATATCTAAAATATACATGTCAAAAAGATATACCTGTCCTTCTGTATTGCTCCATTGTTTGTAAACCAAATCTATAGGAAAAGGTTCCTGACCAAGTCCACGGAAAATAGCCATGATGAGTAAACGAAAACCTTTCTTGCTGGAGACTATAAACTTGGGGTGATCTAAATTTGCCACCACTTCTCGCCAATTAAGATGTGGATTCTAGAAATTATAAACCATGCATCACTTGTATCAATCTAGTCAAATAATAATCAATGGGGAAATTGCACCCCCAAGAAAATTAAGTATTAATTTACATAAGTCTGCATCTGTTTGGAGAAGAAAGCATCAAAGCCTAGCTATTTCAAAGTATGCAAAACCCTAGCACAATGAATTAATAACGAGCATCCTTTTACTGCAGCGACAGAAGTGACTTACCATTTCTTTTGTTATTTGAAAGAAGATATCAACATTCCATGTTGACACACCAGGAACATCAGGTCGTTCTGTCTGCTGCTAAATAACACAGGAGAATAATTTCATGAATTATGCCAGTTTAGAATCAATATTAAAAACTAGCCTAAATCATACATAAATATGTAATTTACCTGCTGAAAGTGCTCCCCTAGATTTGTTGGTGTGCGGGCCATCATACCTAAGGTGCGGGCAACAGCAGCAGGGGTAATTTCCCTTGCGCCACATAAATTGAACAGACTTCGGCATTCTTCAACACTATGTAAATTGATGAACTTTACTTTAGATGTTAAGTCACATCATCTCAATTTTATTTAACACAAATATTATAACATGTGGGATGGATGGCCGAGTGGTGTAGATACTCGACTGTCGACCTAAGAGTCCTGGGTTCGATCCCCGGTGAGGCCCATGGAATTTTTCCAGGTAAAATTTCGTGCATAGTCGTCCCACAAGTCCACCCAGCTTTAAATGGGTACCTGACTTTAAGTTGGGGAAGTAAAGGCGGCTGGGCGTTGTGCTAACCACACAATCCCTTTATATGCCGAGGTTATAGAAACAGATGAATTCTACACTTCATCTGCCCCGATGGCCCGTTAGGGCTAAGAAGGGAACTTTACTTTTTTATTATAACATGAAATTACACAAAAACATTGCTAAAACAGATGCGTACCTCACAGTGCATCCATAACCACTTTCTTGCATTAATTCAGCTATACTAATGTCAGTCTGTTGAAAGAACATTAAAAAAAAACAATTAGGGATTATTGAAACAAAAAGTGATGAGTTTATGGTAACTTTAAATACAAAACTATACACCTACGTTGCTCTTTTTCATGGTTCCCAAATCTCTGAGTTTTTTGCCAGAGATATCCTCCAAAGTTGGGTAAACAAAAGGGCTTATAATAGCAGGTACTCTTTCTCGAGGGAATTCTGAAAGAATCAATGAGGATAAAATAAGAATGCTTAAAGCTAATACCATAATATTATGTTACTTATCAAGGCCAAAGGTTCTATCTCTAACCTCGTCTGACTGCTTTTAAAAAAGTATCCAAAGTCTCTTGAGCAATTCCAAGTTGCTCTCTTTCTGTCACTAGATAGGACAGCAAAAGGTGAAGAATCTCAATATCAGAGTCTTGGAGTCCACCCTCCTGACGACCTGTATCTAGAGATACAATTACATTAACTGATTTCTTAAAAAAAAAACTACATCTGCAACTTTTTTTTTAAGACAAATATTCCAAGGTCTAAAAGAAAGTGTAGGTAAATAACAAAAATATTCATGTCCTACCAACATCCACGTAAGATCTGATAAGTTCAGGCAACTTCTGCTTTGCAAACTGGAGTGCAAAGTTCACAATGTCTGTCTTAGAAGAGCTGAGGAGAGCTAGCGCAACTGCTACTTCTTGCACTCTAATAAGACACAAGACTCTACTAATTTGAGGGAAAAGATGAACTGATGGTTTAAGGCTCTGGAATTTAAAAAAAAAAAGGAATCAGTCCCGATAATAAAAATCAAATACTACTTTACAAAATGATATGTATTAACCTTTTCATTCCGGATGCGGATTTTTGACAACATTTCACTTCAGCGATAGATTTCTATACCTTATGTTTAATGTATCGCGTTGTAACCTATATATTCTTGTAGAGAAATCATTTCTACACAAATTCATTAATGGTTTTTTCATCATTTTCTAGACAGTTCTTTTTTATTACGTTTTTAGTGGGAAGGGGTAAAAATGACACGCTTTCTCCGATCGAAAAGTCGGGCGAAATGGCCACTTTTGATGTCAGTTTAAGCGGCATTCTAGCGTAAGATTACACACATGTGGTATCAATGAAAAGGTCAGCCTTCCCTCTATTTGAATATCTAGGTCATTTGCGTAACTTTTCCATTATGTAATAACAGGGAGGCAGAAACCAGACCCCCTGTGTGAGAATTTCTTTGTCCCGAGCTGCTGGTGGTAAAAATTGCATAACAGGTTCACCGCGCATGCGCAGTACTATTGTTAGCTTTAGACACAGAACTACAGCGTGTTGCTTCAAAATCAAACACATTTTACAAATTATTTAACATTTAGGTTTAAAAAGGATTTTTTTTTACAATAAACAATATAAAAACTGATTATAATGAATTATTTCTAGTAGATTTACGGCGATGCAGTTATTTTCGATAAACATCGGCAGATTTATGACATCACTAAAATCCCCCCCTCCTCCGAGATGAGGCCATAGGCGTGTTTAACGTCTTAAAATTACTATTACAATTTCTTTATATTAACTTGCTATCGACTTAAAATACATTAAAGAGAATATATGAAATATAAAATTATCACTTCCAATTGCAGTTTGTTTTTGTTTTGTGAATGTGCTATATTTCTGTTATTAATGGATGCATGTTTTTGTGAGACTTAGTCTTAGTATTTCAATATGGATTACATTAATTATGATGACGTTAAAAGAACATGTGAGTAGCTACATTTTCCATTTAAAACATTGTGTCCTTATTATGTTTAGTTTTAGTACTATAACTTAAATCACTTATCTTTTAAAATCACTATGATTTTATTAAGATTTATAATTTGTGTCCGGACCGTTTTATGGTCCAATATGGTGACCGATTTCAAAAGTTCGTTATGATATTAATTTTGGAAAAAAATGAAGAAAGTATAGCCGATAGGAAGAGAAATGAACATTTATTATTATAAAGCTTAAATTTGGAAACATTAGTTATAATTAGTTTGTTGTTTTTTCGTTTGTAATGTGTAAGGTTTGAAAGTTGCATAACCAATTGGAAGGAATAAATTATATCGAATTTATATACTTTTATCATCTTTACTATAAAATCAACATACATATAATATATATCATAAGAAAGATTGTTTAATTTCCGACATGTTGATATATAGATCATACTATTTAAGATTGTAGTTGATAAATAGTTGCACAATAAATTAAGGTCTATATAAACAGCCCACACTCAGGTCCTCCATTAAAAATAGTGATTATTTTCAATTCATAACAACTTTAACAAATCTTGATCAATTTTAGTAATTTTTACACTGTTGTAAAGGAAATTGAATGATGTTTATTTTATCTCGATATACCTATAGGCTATTTTTATAATCTCCAGTTAAAATTTTCAGTTGAAAATAGGGTTTAAAAAATCAAAATTGAAAAAAAAATAGTCATACTTTTCTGAATAATAACTTTTTAAATATCAATTGTATAACTTTAATTCTTTCACAGAAGAAAGGAATTCATTTCTTTTAATAAAACTTTTAAAATATCTCTATTACTTTAAAAGACAGTCCCCCCCTTTTTCCCAAACTTTCCCCAAAACCGATTTCCCCAAAACCATAATGAAAGAATATTAAACCTAAATGAAAGAAAAAAGTAAGATTAGTGAGCCGTGCAGTCAGAAATGTTGTAAAATAAATACACCACTTTTAAGTAATAAATTTCAGTTGTTTCATAAACATCTTAATTCCTGCACTGATGTGTAATTTTAATGATTCTAATTTATACTGTGGGCTGCCATAGTGTAAAAATAAAAAGGTGTTCCTAGGCATCTTTCTTCAAAAAATTAGCAAATTTTACTGAATGAAAAAGCTATTAAGTGATGAAGAAATGAACAGTCTAATTTAAATATTTCTTTTTGAAATTCGTGTATAATTATTTTTTATTTCTGAATCCATCCCTGGATAATTTCTGGAGCCATAAAAGTAAAACTACAATGCTTACATTTTGTTGTTGAAGAGGATTATCAATTGAATAGCAGAGAATGGAAACAAAGTTGGGCTTCGTAAGTAGAGCACTAAATTCTTGGCTTAAATATTGGATCTGAAAAATAAAAAAATTTTAGTAAAATGAGATATTGGATTAAGCCTACTAAGCAGTAAAAAGGTTTTTTTTAATTTCTGCTGCAAAATTCTAATTAAAAAATACTTGTTTGCATGTGTTACAGAATATACACACCTGATACAAGTCTTTGCCACTGCTTTTACCATCTCCACTGAAGTCGATATGTGAAAAAAGGCACCTGAAGAGATGCCTATCGGCTTCAGCACCGTACTGGTTCACAAGCTTAAATATTATAAAGGTATTTATTTTTCATTGTGATACTGATAACAAAGTGAAATAAAAGAACAACACAAAATCTATTAAAAAAATTTTTATAGATCAATAAAAAATTATTTCAAAAATATACATCTAAAGCATTCAGAAAAGTAGAAAATCTTTGAACACATATTTAAAAGCTAATAATTGTAGAAGGAAACGTAGAGTACTTTTTTTTTTCAATAAAGTTTCTTCCATAACATATTACTGTGCAGAAAACACACACACATGCTAAATCACTACGTTTAATCAGGGTAAGACTTAGAATATTGGAGAGGTTCTTAAAAGTGAACTCAGTCATTGCCAGGTCCCAAGCCCTTGAAGGGTAAGAAGGAGGGTTAGGTGTAGGGCTAGCAACCCAATCCTGTAAAAAAAACATAACCGCTATGGAAAACCAATACAATACACACTAACAAAACCATAAAATGGCTCTGCAAAGGAACCCACAAGGCCAGAGAAAGGCTGGTCACCCAAAGACCACTTGGAGAAGGTCTTGCGAGCAGGAAATTAAAATCTGCAAACAGATATGGGGAGAATTGAAAAAGGCCTTCCAAAACATAGTGAGCTGGAGAGTGGTTGCAGAGGCCCTTTGCTCCGCAAGGAGTTCAAGGCATTAAGTCAAGTCTTAAAACTGAAAAACATTTTCTGATATAAACAGTCAGGGAAATCCTGAGAGAAAATCCGTACAGTACATCATGTCAAATTTATAACATGGTTTAATCAAGACAATCAATATCACAAAAGAAATTTTAGGTTGGTTTTTATTAATTTAACCTATGATAATGAAAATACTTTTAAACTTTTTTAAAATTTAAAATGACAAATAAACCCTACATAAATTGCATTAAAAAATATCCTTCTGCTTAAATAAGTGACTTTCACAACAATAATTTGTAATCCTATACTCCTCTATTATGAAAAATTTTCAATACTGTACCATGAAATACAATATAATTAAACAAAAAATATCCTAACTCTATAGACATTAAGCAGATCATTTTCAGAAAAATAAACTTTTGATAAATGTCTAGTACAAAAAATTAAGATTTTCCTGCTCACTAACAATGTGGAACCTTCTTAATTTTTATTGGTTTGCAGATTTACATTCATGGCATGCATATTGATATTAATAACAATTACTCTGTGACTGACTTAAAACACTAAGTCAACAATGACTGATCGTCATAGAAATATTAAATTAATGCAGTGGCTTTGTCCAGCTGGGACTGGATACTTCCTGTCATCATTATAGTATGTTTTTTTTTTTATTTTGAGAAGATATGCTATTATCAGCATATGATTAAAATAGGATGTTATTTTAGTCACAAATATTATATTTTGGTTTTATCATCTTTATCGCAAAAGAACTAAATTTGACACTAAATACAAAAATGTATCTATGCGATGTGACTTTTTATTGAATTGTTAATGTTATCCAAATAGCCACAGCGCAGGATTGTAAACAATATAGATACTGGGTCGAAGAAGAAAATCATGTCATTATTTATCAATTTAGACTGAGTGGTTATTTTTTCATAGTTTATTATTAACTATTCATTTTGATTTATTAAATCAAATTTATTCAAATAAAATATTTTATTTAATACAAACCAAAGGGAAAAAAAAACACTAGACTGATCAATTTGCTAAAAATTAAAAATATTGAGCGAAGGCGCTCCATATGTAGGTACTATGATATCCGTGCCCAAACGACCCGGAAATAGCCTTGAAAATCTCCGTATGCTACATAAGCCATGTTTGGCAACAGTTAGAACCAGTGGTACTGTGATTTTCTGAAACGCTTTAATTTACTCATTATTTTATTTTTACTTTGCCATAATTTTAAAAGAACTTATCCTTAAGTTAATCTGTGTGAATTTTTTTGTTAACTACGCCATCTTCGTTTTGAGGAATCAACATTTCAAAATAAGGTAAGATAAATTTTGCTTTTATTTTTTAATTAGGTCGCGACCCAATGTTTTTATTGATCGATCAACTGTTAATATATTCTAAATATCTTATTTAATCATTTTTATGTTGATTGACTGCTCAAAAAATTAAAAAACCGTGTTCTTGACGAGTCGCTTATTTGCCGATAAAAGTTACCTATTATCGATAACGGCAACCGCGGGCAGCGCTAATCTTAACATTAAATCCATACATAGTAATCCTTCAAAATCAATATTTTTTAACTGCCATCCTTTAACAAAGTTACGTTTTTTTTAATCTAGTATGTGTTCTGAATATAAAAACACTAATATTTTTATCCAAAGTAGTATCTGGTAGAAATATATTGTGTGTTATGTCAAACTACTATAAGTAATAAGTCTAATATATCAATAAAATTATGCTATAATTTAATTTTTTTAAATATTCATTGGAGCCTTATAACAGTAGTGATTTTTACTCAGGTTAAACATTTATTTCAGAAACTTTTTAAAACATTAACTTCTTTTATTTTATTTTCAGGAAAATGGAAAATACAAATACTCTAAAGTTGAAGAATTTAAAGGACATGGAGAATCTTCTTGAGTCTCATAAAGATAGCAAATTCACAAATGGATTTATTTTCTACATTTTCCTGCAACTAGGAAAAAATGTTAGTAAAACAGCTGAGCATGTAGTGACAATGGCAGAAAGTAATTGCCATATTACTTCTGTAAAAAGTAAAGTATCTAGAATTAATGAACAAGTAAAGCTCTATAAAAGAAATATCCATAACAATTGGAATAACATTGTGGAGTTCTTTGATTCTGAATTCAAGTTTCCTGAAAGGAAACATACAATGATACATTACCATCATTACAGCCTAAGCATCCTCCCTTCATTTCTCCTGTTAAAACCAGGATTGAAAGAGACTGCCAGTCATGCAAATATAAAAGACAGACTAACAGTGAACTGTTGGCTGTGAATAGAAAATTAAACTTGAAGCGAAGATTTGAAATGAGAGAAAGGATAAGAATAAAAAAAACTTACCAAGTCAAGAGGGTAAATGATTTAATTAAAAGAAAAACCTCCAGAATTTCAAGGTATCAGTTGAAAACAAAACAACTGGAAGAAGTGCTCTCAAGTCTTCTATAAATCTTTGAAGAAGTCACACTTGAAGTGTCAGTTCCTTCTTAAGGAAAACACTAAATTGAAAAAGAAATTGCCACATGTAAAATGTATGCAGCAGCGCTACAAACCAAAATTGAGAGCCATGACTACACTGTCTACAGCATGGAGAAAAGATGGAGTCTTTGACCGAAGAAATATTAGAGTTGAAGAAGGTTTTGTCTACTAAAGAGAACAAGAAGCAATTCCATTCTAAAATTCGGCTGATCATTTACAGCTGCATTGAATGCAATGTACCAGTAAACTCTATTTCTAAGGTTATAACGGCTTGTGCATCATTATGTCCAAATGTTACAATTGAAAGTCTGCCAAATGCATCAACAATTGCTCAGATGAGCAGGGAAATGGGCGCTATTGCAGATCTTCAGCTTGTTGATACTTTGATTGTAGCTGACTGTGCAACTTTGGCTTTTGATGCTACTTCTTTGAAAGGTAGCCATATTAACCAAATTCATTTTGGCACAAAAATAATATTTTGACTGCTAGCATTGCAAGAACTACCTGGAGGTAAGGCAGAGGATTACGTTCAGCATATTTTGCAGACTTTAGATGACTTAGCTGAAACATATAGTGTTTTTACTCTGTCAATAAAGACCCTGTTAAAAGGCAAATCTGTGGGAAAATTGTTTCAACCCTCACTGACAGAGCATCAGCTAATCATGCAGCTATTTCACAACTTAATGTTGTACTTGAAACTGAGCTGCTTGAGCTACACTGTCATCTACATCCACTGGATGGAATGGCGAGTGAAGTCAGAAAGAATTGACCAAAAGCAGACGCAGTCACAAGTAAGACATATGGTTCAGACTGTAAAGCAGCAAATCTTCTTTACTCCATTTCAAAGTTGAGGTAAGTATTTTACTATTTAGCCAAACAAACGTAAATTAAGTATAAATTCTACATATTTTTATATGCTATTCAATGTATAATATATTTAAATTTTCAGATACAAAGCCAAGGGTGACCCATCAGGTTTCAAGTCCTTCTTAAAGAAAAATGGACTTCCATGTAGTACTTTTCCTAGGTATGTGGGCAATAGGCTTCATATACTGTTTCACTCATCTGAGTGGTGTACAGACATAAGCAGTTGCTCATTCAGTACCTAGAAAAGTATTGCAACAATACAACTACTTTGAGAAGTGCAATACTGGAAGACTTGAAGAATGACATCTTGATGGCTCAACTTCAGGTGCTGGGACTTTGGGGAAAATGGTGACTGGGCCATGGATGGCCATTGTATATGGATCTGAATGTCAAAGAAATCATCTTGATATGGTAAATCTATTTTTTTAAATAGACAAGACTTAATATACTTATTTATTAAACTGATATTCTAGTTATTTCAAAATTTAATTTATTTTTAATTTAAGGCACAACAAATTAAGACAGCTGTAAGTTTCATTGAAAGAATTGCTGCTGAGCCAGAATATTTAATCAGCACCACATTTGATGCATTTGGACGGCCTCTTATTTTAGATGACACGTTGTCTGCATTGTTAATAGTCGACAATACAAATTTTGTCCAACTCAATGAAATAATACATCTAGTGGCCACTGCCACGTCAAATGTTTTAAATAGACAAATGTCTCGCTATTTATTTGACGATCTTGCAGATCCAACAGAGGAACTGAAGGTCAAAGCAGCCAGTGCTCCTGCCCACAACATTTGGGCTGAACGTACATTGGGGATAATAGACTCTCTAGCACGAAGAGCCCCTAATGCCAGCATTTCTTTTCTGGATGGAAAGGCAAAATTTCAAGTGAATAAAACATTAGAATGGCTAAGCACAAAGCCCACAGATGAGCAGGATGCCATTGTTAAATTTTCGATCCAAAGAGGTGCTACAATAAGGACAATCAGTAAAGAGAGAAAGGTCAAATGGAAGCGGCCATCTGTGACAGATTAAAAGAAAAAGGGCAGAAGAGAGACATGGTACACAGATCAAGAGTAGGCAAGGAGATAAAGTTTCTGCTTTCGAACAAAATGTCCCTAATTTGATGGAGCAGAAAATCTTTCTAGCTTTAAGTGCCTATCAAAAAATAAAGTAAAAGATCTCTTGGATTCAAATCCTAACAAAATTGAAGGCGCTCGCTTTCAGCACATCTGGAATGTGGATGGACAAGATACCCTTTTTCAAGGAAAGATTATCATGAAGTCAGCATCTCCAGGGAAAAAAATCAGGATAGCTTACTGGAAAATGCATGAAAATGAAGAGGATGCCGAAGATGTAAAACTAACTTTAGAAAGTATTTTAACAGATGCTGTTCTGAATGATTTAATTTTTTTTAACTTGAATTAATTCTATGTAATGCCCTTGCATCTTTTTCTAATCATTTCCTTTTATCATTAAATAATGATTTAGTCATAGGCTGTAAAAACACCTGTATCAATGTAATTTTTTATGAATTGCTGGGAAATGTATGATATAAAAATTTTCACTGGTGACTTATTCTCTTTTATTGCTTTGTAAATTTGGCTCTTTCACATATCTTTTCTTATCACATGTGTGAAGTGGTTTTTCATTTAAGAATGAAATACATTTTATTTAAATCCATGATTTTATTTGGCAAAAAATTTCAGTTTTGTCAAGTGTTAAAACTTTTTTTAATATGACATACATAATTTAAATTGACTATTTATTGTTTGTATAATTGCATGCAGTAATCTTAATTATTTCTTAAAATTTGCTTTGTCATTCAACAATGAAATATGCACAAATTATTTTTGCACTGAAGCATGCATCTTGGAATTTTTTAATCTATGTTTCTTTGTAAATTTAGTATTTTTATCCTTTCGCCTTGTAGTAATGATTTTTTTGTTATTCATTTTTAAACCAATATGATTTTAGTTGATTTTCATTGCAAAATGAAATGCATGCAGCCACTTATGTTTGGTGAAAATTGTAGGCTTGTATCATTTTTATTTAGTTTTTGCTGCTTTCAAGTATTTTTCATTTCTAAAATTGTATAGCACTTGTATTTGTTTTTTTTTAAGTGCATAGACTAATATCACTTAAATATGTTTAATTGACCTTATTTTAAAAGTCAATAGGATGCTTTATCAGTGGTGAAAATTTGAGCTTGCTAGCTTAAATGGTTCAAAAGTTGTGTCAGTTTTAGTAGCCCAATCTCAAAACCCAGGCCGCAATTTTTTTGAGTTATTCATCATATTGCCTTATAATAATGATTTTTTTTGCTAGTCATTTTTAAACCAATATGATTTTAGTTGTTTTTCATTGCAAAATGAAATGCATGCAGCCACTTATGTTTGGTGAAAATTGTAGGCTTGTACCATTTTTATTTAGTTTTTGCTGCTTTCCAGTATTTTTCATTTCTAAAATTGTATAGCACTTGTATTTGTTTTTCTTTAAGTGCATAGACTAATATCACTTAAATATGTTTAATTGACCTTATTTTATAAGTAAATAGGATCATTTATCAGTGGTGAAAATTTGAGCCTGCTAGCTTAAATGGTTCAAAAGTTATGTCAGTTTTAGTAGCCCAATCTCAAAATTCGGGCCACAATTTTCTTGACTTTTTCTATAGTAAAAAAAGGCCTGTTTTTCGGCACAAGAAATTGAATATCTCAATAACCAAAAGACATACATACTTAAACAAGGTATCATTTTAAAGCATTTTTAGAGCTCTATTGATCTATGTATGATTTGACATGTTATATACATTTTGAATTTTTTATCAAAGTACCTACCATATGGAAATACAGATGTGTCTAGTCTAAAAGAAACTAAATAGTGCAAATATATATCTTAGAATATTACTGAAATAATACTTTAATGTGTAGACCTATTAATAAAATATATAATGTATTAATAGCAACAAAAAAAACAATAGAAATTAGTAGATTGGTCGAAGGCCAAAGCCAATTTCAATGAAATATAGGTTAACAACTTAAGTCAGTAAAGAGAATATATTTTTTATGTAGCTTAGACTTAGAATTAAAAGTGAGATATGTTTTGATCATTTAAATAGATTCACAGTAAGGCCTTTCCATTAGGGTGTGAAAGAACCATTTATCTCATGGGCGCACTGTTGTTAACCATTTCCCTTTTTTGTAAATAATTATAGGACAGTGAATGAAAGGAGCCAAAAATTAGTGGTTAATTTACAACTTGAGTATAACATTCTAAGGATAATACTGTTTCTCATGACATATAGCTGAGTAAATATTGTAAAATACTGAGTTTCTTGTTTACTTACATGGCTTATAGCAGCAACACTCTGTTTGTAATTTTTCTTTGTTAAATTGGCAACTGTATAACTTATTTCAGATAACGCAAAAGAAAGCGGGTCCAAATTCATATTACTCCATAAACATGAAGGCGAAAGCCCCAAAACTCATTTGAGGCCTTCTTAGAACGACAAAAATAATTTCTATATATCAAATAATTTCCTTCAAAGTCAAAACGGAATTGTCTATGGGCCAACATCAGGAATGCCACAATTTATTTGATCTACATATTCAAGATCCTCGACATGGCGTCAGAACAGCCATGTTTGGATTTCGACTGACAGTAAAGGGGAAAGGAAATGCATGTACGACACTAAAATTCCACTGTAGTAATACGAAAGGAACGAAACAACTTTCTTTTTAAAAGTTGTTCACATGTCGTTCATATGCAGTTCTATTAACTTTTAATCGTTTTGATTTGTGCAGATTTTTTTATCTAATATTTAGTCTGATTTTTTAAAGAAAGAAAAAAGTATTATTAGATATATGCTAAGTACGTCACATGTGGAAAACCTAAATGACAAAGGTGGGTTGCATCTGGTAAATCGCCCCGGGACCAGCTGCACGTCTCACTAGGTTTAAATTGAAACATATAATTCAGAAGTGGCTTAATGTTAAAATGTTGGGCCTTTTTAAAAAAAAATACAGAGAAATTCAAGCATAAAGTCTAAATTAAGGGTGTGTGTACATTTAAAGGGAGTTTCGGTCCACAAAACAACCTTCAAGTGGACGTTCACAGCTGTTGGATGGCGTACTTCGGTGAGACATTAATTCACCCGCTTGTATGTAAAAAAAAAAGTAGAGTAACTTATTTGAACTAAGTGCGAATTCATATTAGCCGAGAAAGGTTAGTGGACTCACATACAATGTGTGAGGTAGGCATTCATGAAAGGTAGGGTCTACATACATGGGCGTATTCATGGGGGCGTATTCATGCCCCCCCCCTACATTTTGAAAAAATATCGTATAAGAGGGAGGCATTTGCCCCCCCCCCCTACATTAAAAAAAAATGTCATAAAGTTGTTATTTGCCTCTGAAAAATTTTTGCCCCCCCCCCCCGGAAAAATTCCTAGCGACGCCCATGTCTACATACCTGGGTAAAATGAGGAGGAAGGGCGAACTTCGCAGCACAATGAGACGATGGGGAAACTATTAAGAATGAAATGTGCATATGGTCGATTAACATGGGCTCCAATATTGAAGAGACATTCGTTCTAGTGCACAATGATGACATTAGTAAAGACGGCCCTGCTCCAGGGCCGCTTTATCATACAGGCACAGTAGGCACTGTGCCTAGGGCCAGTAGCGCAACCAGCAAAAAATGCTGGGGGGGGGGACTCACATATAGAAAAAAAATGCTGGGGGGGGGCCTCACATATAAAAAAAAGAGAGTTTATATAGTAAAACAGGTATGATGATTTGGTATGGGGGGGAGCCACTGCCTAGGGCCTACGGACTTTTCAAGGGCCTACGACAAGCCAGAACATAAAGTGAAAACAAGTCCATTCTTGAAAATATTTAAAAAATGAAATCGTGGAGGGCCTACGACTTTGAAAGTGTCTAGGGCCTACGATGACCTTAAAACGGCCCTGCCCTGCTCAACGAGTAAAACATGGGTTAAACACCGGTTAACACTGGTTTCACACTGGTTTAACACTGGTCAAACGTTTCAGTGTCAACGATGTGCCAGAAAACTTTGTTAAAGAACAAAAGAATAATGAAGCAATGCTACAGTATGAATGCCACCCCAGGTCATACAATCAACATTATGAGTAGGGTAAGGGCCCAATTAAGTATTTTTGTAGGCCCCAGGCACTACAGATTCGTGGGTTCTGAGTTGAGAAGAGGAAGCCCCTTTATATGATTGTAAATTTGAACAAAAAATTATTTATTTTTCACTTTTGTAGGCCCTATTTTGTGTTTATAAGCCCTATGCACTGCGCCTATAGTGCATAGGCCTTAATCGGGCCTTGAGTAGGGGGTCGTGAACCGCACAGGTAGGCCCTATTAGAGGCCATAGTGGCAGGCCCGTAGCCAGGTCAAAGTAAGCAGGGGGGCACCAATACCCAGCAAGGGGGCGACCTTCTCATTTTAGTTACTTTTTCTTTATTTTTCCCTCTTTTTCTTCTTTTTTATGCGGGGGGGGGGGGCACTCCACACTGCAAGCGGGGGGGGCACGCCCCCCCAGTGCTCCCCCCCCTTGGCTACGGGGCTGCATAGTTGCTTTAAAGCTCAGGCCTACGCCGTCCCCGAGAACTTCTTCGGGGATGGAGCACTACTTTAAAGTGTATGGAAACATAATAGTCATTTCTTTCCGTTGGGGAAAAAAAACACAGCTTGAAAAATTATAATAAAAAAAGATGAACTGTTCTGAGGTTGGAATGGTCTCTAGACATGAACCGTACTTTTTGGAGATATTTTGGGAAGTGGGAAGGGGCTAGGCACAAAATAACATTCAGAGATTGATGACAGCATCTTATTTGATAGGAATTGTGATCCCGTTGGCATTAAAGGCCAGATTCGGTAACATTGTCTGCTAATCCATAAAAACGACTGTGACCAATAAATGTGTTTCATGAGATGTTGGTTTAAATAATCATAATCATTATGTCATTGACTACCTGGATCTACATGCTAATGTTACATTATAGACTTCTCAGATTACATTATTATTATTTCCTAAGCTAAAATACATTTCATTTTTCAGAAGATGAGAAATATGTCAGTAAAACAAAATTAACAAAATAAGCCGTTCTATTTTATTGTTTGGAATTTTCATTTCATTAAGAAACGGTTTGCGCCATCTATCGGCCGAAATTTACGCTGTGTTTAGTATGACCACGATTAAGTCGACATGGCGGAAGATCGTCTATATGAGGTATTGTTAAATATTTATCTGTAATATTATCCTGAAAATACTTTTGTAATAAATCATATTATGATGATTTATTATTGTATTTGCATATCGTAGTTATTTAATATCAGACCTGTTGTTCTATCTAACTTGTTGAGTAAAATAAATAAAAATAGTGCGAGTCGAATTAGTTGTCGGGATAGATATTAACCAATCAGCTTAGGGGAAAAAATACGTACAGAAAAATCTGTTATCACAAATAAATAGCTCAAAAAATCAAAACTAAATAAGGTTCTTCTGGTGTTTTAATAATAATTATTATATTCAAAGCAACTACAAGAAAAAAATGTTCTAAGTATATTTTAAAATGAAAACTGATTAAGAAAAAAACACATTAATTATTGACTCAAGTTACATCATCAAAAGTCATCTAGTATGATCTATATAAGTACATTTTAATATATTATAATTAAGCTCCTTCCTACGCCCCCGCCCCTCCCTAACAAAGGCAGACAATTCTTTGAAATTTTCTTTATTACTTGCTTCTGTCATATTATAAAATGATTACACAGATATTATACTATATAAATAAATTAGTAGGCTGTTCTTGTTACTAATGTTACCTTCTGTCATGTAGTGTGACAAAATCATAATATGGACATAATGTTGTTAAAATACACAACTTAGAGAACTGCAACAAACGTGTTTTTGAGCGATTATGTAACACAATTTATTTTAGTTTACTAATGAAGATTAAAAATGTGTAAGAAAAATAACTTCTACTGCAAATATTCCATTGGTTTCTGCAGTTGCTGCCCTTGTAAATAATTACTGCATTCAATTAATGTTTAATTACTTACTAAATGGGGGCCCCATACATTTCATGATCTTTTTTTTTTGAACACTATTTTATTTGTCAATGTGTCAAGTTTCAAGAAAAAAGAAAACACATTAAAAATAATATTAATGAATCAAAAACTTTTTTTTTTATATTTACATGGGCCATGTCATTGGCTAGTGGTAAAGATTTTCAATTACATAAGTGGCTATTTTTGAATTAGGCTTTATGTTTAAAACTCTACTTACAGATACCTGCTAGTTACAATATTTTGTTTAAAAGTAAATCAAATAAATCCCATTACAGCTCTTGAGGGCCAATTGGGACAGCTAAATTTGACAGAATGATCAAGATCAGAAGGATATGTTATATATATATATATGAATAAAAGTAAATTTAATGTAGACTTGTGTAGACTTGTAACTTATGGCTAAACAGCTGTACTTGGCCAGTGGGGCAGCAGTTGACCTCCATAAAATAAGTCCTTATGGTTGATGAAATTATTTACATCCCTTTACATTGACCTAAAATGATACACAACTGAGCCTTGCCAGTAGCTTTTCTGGCGACTTTAGGTAAAAATAAACACAATCAATATTTATGCGTGGATATAGATATTTTTTAAAAAAGATATCCTAACTGAACATAAAATTAGTTTACATTAATATAAATATATATATATATATATTACGAATTGATTTTTTAATAATTTTTTTTCAAAAGGTGGAACAAATTTTAGGCAAAAAGATTGTCAACAAACGGCGACTGTATCTTGTACGATGGAGAGGTTTCTCATCTGAGCATGATTCTTGGGAACCTTATAGTAATTTAGAAGCTTGCAAGCCACTTATAAAATACTATAACAAAAATTTAGAAGACTCAAAGAACCAACACAAAATAATTTTAAGAAATGACGCCAAGCCTGTAGATGCTGCTTCCGATAAAACCGTTACTAATTCAATACAGGTAAAAGGTAACCCTGTCAAAAAAGTAAAAACATGCAGCCACAATGTAACTCCCACCGTAGGAAATAATTCTGCAAAGACAGTAGTTAACAAAAAGAAAAGAAAGAAAAATCCTGTTCCCATTGAGAGTAAAGTTCTACAAATCAAGGAGGATATATCAATCAACCGCAGAATTTCATTACCTTTTACCAACAGTGAATCTGAAGCATCAAAAAAGCCTTCAGCCAAGAAAAAACTAACCGACAATGACCAATCTGTGAAGACCAATGCCTCACCAATTTTAATGAATAACATTGAACCTGAAACTGTAAAAAAGTCTGTCAAGCAAAAACATGAAAGTAAAAATAGTTCATCAGTTCTAACAAATAATAATGAGTCTGAGGCAGTCAAAAAGCCAGCCAAGAGAAAACAGAGTGATGAGGATCATAGTAAAAGTAAAACCTCCAAAGAAAAAAAGGTTAAACATACACACGCTAAAAGTCAAGAAAGGGGAGACTCAATACATCCAAAAGAACTGAGGAGGAATAGTGATGAGGAAAATGACGATGACATTCTTTACTCATTGAATCATGACTGTGATATAATGCCCTTGAGTGGTGGAAAAGTAAAAAATAAGCTGAATGGAAAAAAGCATGCGGCTAAAGAAAAGGAAAGCTCCTTAAAATCTGTGATAGTAAAAAAAAACTTGAAATCTGATAATTCAAAAGAAGAAGGGTTAAGAAGTGCTGGGGCTAAGAAAAAAAGTTTAAATTTAATAGACTCCAAGAAAAAACCAAAAGACTGGTTGTCGAAATCAGGTGATTTTTGTGTTTTTTTTTTGGTCCTTGATTGGTTAAAACATATTTTAAATAGTACTGCATGAAACATTTTAAAATGATTATTTTAGCATTTGATAAAATTTTGTTATTTATCTATTATGTAATTATTTTAAGAGCACTTTATTCAAACTTTTAGCTTTATTCCATATGCATTCTATTTTTAAAACATTAAAAATCAAAATAATTTGCATTAAATCCGGTAATCTTTCAAATATTTAATGATTTTGTACAATAGTCTTGATTAGGACACATCTTTTTTTTACTGTTTTTACAACAAGAGATTCTTTAGATATATTTTACAGTGCTATTATATCTTTAAAATATTGTAAACTTTTAATGTTGTATTTACATAGAATTTCATCTCCAAAACTTTTATGACACTTTTGAAATAAAAAATAATGGGACATAATTAAGTATTAAACAAATGAGATTATCTATATTGACTACCTTCCGGTATATATCTTATCATCTTTTTTTTTTTTTTAAGTATTGAACTTTTTTTCATGTGTGCAGGTCTCTTGCGCTCTGCCTCTCCACCACCATTATTCACAGCAATTAAACACATGATAGTTCGTAGAGACAGTCGTGACCCATCTATACGTTCCAATCATTCATTGCCAGAACCAGTGTCTCCAGAAACTTCAGGTAAGTTAACCTAAAGGCTAATTTGTGGCAAAACTGTCTCTATCATTTCCTTATTTGCATAGTCAGTTAAAAAAAAATTTTAACGACCTGTTATGAATGACTGCAATTGATGTATGCAAATCTAAATTTAGTACAATAGTACTTTATATCTAAATATATATTTTAATCCCATTTGTCAAAAGATTAATTCCTGGACTTAATATTGTTCAAATCTGCCTTGTGAAACTGGAAATGCATTTCTAATCAATTTCATTGAACTGCATTAAGCTACCCCCTACAGAACTCTTAAATTCCTCAGCCCTCATTTCCACTGTGAGGTTACAGTAGTTTCATGAATAGATTAATCTTCCTCTGTAGTTAAATGTGTCTGTAACGCTAGTAAAATATTTTTTTAAGTCAGTATAAATAATATATATTCTTTCTTAAAACTTTCACACGCTATGTTTTACAGAAACATATCTGGCAGATGTTCCATCATCTTATCCTGTTGCCGCGGAAGAGCCTGTAGTTAATGAGGATAACATAAGTGCTGGATCCTTAGGTTATAATTCCTTACTAGACAGTCTTCCGGAGCAGCTACATCCTGGTCATAAAACCGACAACACGGCAAAAACTGAATCTGGCATTAGTGAATGTAGTGGTAGCAATGGAGGAAGCCTATTCAGCAGTACTTTGTCCAGCTCGTTTGGGGGAGAATCAGTAGAAAGGCGGACAAGCGTCAGATCAACTGAGTGTGCATTTCGATACAAACAGATTGTTGTAAAAAAATGTTTACGTTACACTCAGATATGGCTGAACACACAGACTGTGATGCATAATGCTTTGAATCCTCAGGTAGCCATTTATATTTAAGCACAACTGTTTCCATGTTTGTCAAGTTTGTAAATAAGTTTACTAATTTTGTTTGTGTTCACCTTTAAAATTTTCTTTTTTTTTTAATTGATTGATTACACAGATAAATCAGTTTTTCTTCCATCACAAGCAGTTAGTTACAAAAATCTTTTGTAGACCTTTAACCATGATTATTATTATAAAATATTTGGTTAAATTTACCACCGTTTGAACTATACAAGTGCCAAACTGTATTTATATGTTACATCTCCCATCTTTGATATTAAATTTCAAAGTATATCTATGTAAGCCATGCCATGTAACACAGGAAGCCATTCGTTTTTGCAGATTTTTAAAATAAAATTTGACATTTGTAGATAGGGAAAAGTATTTAGATAGATTTCAATTTTAAAAATGAATAGTTGAAAATAAATTATCCTGGTTAAATTTAAATGTGTAATTAATTATAGCTAAATTTTGTTCTATTTTTTTGTAACTTTGTCCTGGAATTGTTAATTTCCTACATCTTTATCATGTGCAATTAAATGTATTGGCCATCATATGAAATATATATTTTTTAGATGTCTACATTTTCTAAAATTATGTAAAACCTGTCAGGTTTGTAATAAAAAGTGTGGGCAAATTTAATACGTTTGAAGATGCTATTGGACCATGCTTTTTAATAATTATATTTTAATATTAAATAATAATGGGCTGGATGACTTTTTTAACCTTAAGATATTACAGTACAAAAATGTCTTATCCGGCGATATAATAGGCCAAAGACAGTTTGTGGGCTGAATTATAATTAATAAAAGAAATTAAAAATCAATATTTATCTAATTATGCATGTGAAAAAATAGATGCTTATAACTCAATCAATCATAAGTTATGTAGTTTATTCTACAGAAAATTACTTTTTCTTTTTTATTCCTTATATAAAAAATACCTAACTCTTAGACATCAAAAAAAAATTCATAACTTTTTTTCTACTTTACATATAATGTGAATGTAGTGACATTATAAAGCATATAGGAAGCTCTATCAAACTAAATTTGTGTTTGCAGTAATACTTTCAAATTATTATTTTTTTGAAGTACCGGTCACTGACATTACTTTCATTTATTAGGCAAAATTTAGACAGGGCTATATAAAATGTCAATTCTGCAGTCTTAATGCAGCGGTTGTGACTACAGTAGTCAAGTTAGTTATTCAAATTTTCTTTTCTTGCAATCATTTCTTAACTACAACATTGTCTATTTATCTTCAGGTCATTCAAGAAGTTGTTTCAGCTCTGAATTCTGCAAAATATGATGACAGCCATTTAGTGCTGTTCTCTAGTTTAGGCAATGTTTTTTGCTCAGGTACAGATCTTCATTTTTTAGTTTCTGGGGATCGTAAGATGGCAGCTAGGCAGATGACAGATGCTATCAGGTAGGGAACCATGCAAACTATTATGAATATTTTGATAGATAGTCTGCTCTGTCATAAAATATTTTTTAACGTAAAATGTCTGTAGTGTCCTGATATTTATAAAAAAAAAGAAAAGAAAAAATTTCTCTTAAAGTTTAAACATTACATTTTTTGTGGATAAATTTTTTTTTTTTTTTAACCATTCAGGGAACTGACCAAGGCATTCATCACATTCCCTAAGCCTATAATAGCTGCAGTCTCAGGAGCTGTAGTTGGACTTGGTGTTTCTCTTCTGGCACTGTGTGATGTGGTCTATGCAAGTGACAAGGCCTCCTTCCATCTGCCGTACTCACAGCTTTCCCAAACACCAGAAGGCTGCTCATCTTTCACACTCCCGCTAACTGTGGGTTTGCCATCAGTAAGTATTTATAAATATTTTTGCGCACGAAGTGAAACCGTTTCATTTATTTATTGTCTAAGCATTTTTTTTTAATGGAATTGTCTATTATTCTAAGGTAAACTAATGAGAGTTACTTTTTCAATGTTTAGGCAAATGAATTGTTATACGGAGGAAGGAAAATCACAGCAATGGAAGCATATCAGCAGGGTTTAGTGTCCCAGGTTTTTTGGCCGACTCTTATGATGCAGGAAGTCATTCCTAGGGCTCAAAACATGGCCAATAGTTCTGCTAAGGTGATTATTATTATTTCTTCAACTTTAGTTTTTAATCATTTATAAGCTGTGTGGAGGCAGGAAAAAGTAAATGCTAGAAATATGAAAATTTGTGGCTGTCTCTTAAATTAGAGGCAATCAAAGCTGCCATCAGAGGATTAAAGGTTGTACGCCCTAATTTACTACAGTAATATATTTTTGTGTTGTTGTTTTTTAATGTAAGTTATGCCAGTTTTTTGCAGATTTAAACACATTAATGGGAATAGAACTAATTATAGTGACACATTAATGGGAATAGAACTAATTATAGTGACACATTAATGGGAATAGAACTAATTATAGTGGCACATTAATGGGAATAGAACTAATTATAGTGGCACATTAATGGGAATAGAACTAATTATAGTGACACATTAATGGGAATAGAACTAATTATAGTACAGCATGGATATAAATGACTGGAAATTTCAAAAGACAAGCCATTAGATACGCATTTGTTAATTGGTCTTATTCTTGGGCTATGTCTCAAACATTCTCATGACGTTGGAAATAGTATTTTTTATCGCTAGTTAATTTGGCTTTTAAAAAAACATATTTTTGCATTGCCTAGTGTTTACCCTTTTTAAAATATTTTTTTTTTCTTTTTTTAATTTTAGGCTTTAGAGGCTACTAAACTTTTAATACGAAGTCATCATCGAACCAAAATGGAACTGACCAATGAAACGGAGTGCAATCTTCTTTTAGAAAGATGGACATCATCCGAATGTCAGCGTGCAATTGAAGCTTATATCAGCAATGAAAAAAACTTCACATTTTGAACTTACTCAGAATGTTTTATTTATTGGACTATATCATTTTGTATATAAATTGAAATATTTTTGTGCTCCATCCTATTGTTTCCCCACTTCATCTGATAATATATCTATACTGCACCATTGTCCTTGGTTGAACTTGTGAAATGAATTATCTTCAGATTTATCCATCTGTTTCTCCTAGTGCTCCGATTATTTTTATTTTCTGAATGCAATGTTTTTTGTTTTTTTTTTTTTTTGTTGAATGTAATCAGACTTAATTTTGGCATCATGGTCACTTATATTATTACTGTCTTTTATGTCCCTCATCCGTATTTCATTTCCTATCAAGAAATATTCTAGTCATGTGACTGGATAAAAAACAAAAAAAAAAAAGAATGTTTTTCATTGTAAAACCTTTGATTCTGCTATTCTCTGATTTAATTTTTTTAAATAAAATTCAACGTTTGTTAATTTTCTTAAGACAGTCTGAGGCTTGGAAGAAAAAGCATTTTACTGGTGGACTGAACTCAGTGCTTATTTAAGCAGGTTGTAACATGTGTGAAGAAAAAATGTTTTCTTTGTAAGGATCACTGCATCGCTGTTAAATTCCATGCATAAAACTTGTAGACAACTTTTAAATTCCTACTTTTGAAAAGTCATTACAGAAAAGTAGTGATTTAACAAAAATATATTATATATCTTAGGTCAGAATTTCATTCCTCTAAATTACATTAAGCCGCCTTATCTTTATTAAATTGACAAAAGCTCTTTGATTTCGAAAATGTTCTTACTTTACGAATCTAAATAATTTGATAACTACAGTGAATTGTATTATTTTATTTGTCCTTTCTTAAGGCATTTACTTGTGACCAAGGTCCCACACACAGGGACAGTGTGTTGACCACACTTCTCTATATTAATATCCAATGAATTCTTTTTAAGTCTTTTTAAGTACCTCCTCCTGCTACAAAAACTTTCAACATTTTTGTGGGTTAAAGATGATTACTAAATGTCTTACGTGAATTTTAAAAAAATATTTACTAAATGATTGGTGATATTTATGTTTGTTGCATGTTTACATTTTTAATGAATATACTGATTTGTATCTATCAAAGTTTAAAGAATTAAAAAATTTTATTTCGTTATCACATAAACTTACTGCATTGAATAAAGATTATGTTAAATGAGTGCACAAGAGATAGCCCTTGCATTTGCATTGCAGCCATATAACTTTCATCTCAGGAGTGCAAAAACATTGTTTTTTTTTTTTTGGTTAGATTTTAGAAGTGCCTTTTGATGAATCGTGATGGAATACAAAGTGAAATTATACAACTCTTGGCTTAATCATTAGATTTAATCATAAGTGTTTTCGATTAATCTTGTAATAGTCTTTCAGGTATACTGGTAAGCATTTCAGTGTTATATGTTTTAATTGTTATTGTGATAACTTGGGTGTATTTTTTAAGCTCAATACTGGGACGTGTATTTTATGTTTTTATAGGACATTTAATGTTATTTGGTGTAAAGAAAAACGAATGTGCGCATACATTTTTTTTTTTAGAAAAATAGGTTTTTTAAAAACCTAAATAAACCTATGACAATGCATTTAAATTTAGTTTGTTCAAGCCCTAAATAGAATGAATATAGAATCTTGAAATCTTAACTGGTATTTTATCCCCCCCCCCCTTTTTTTTTTTGCTGTACTATAACCATGTTTTTTTTTTTGTGTGTACATAGGACTCACCTATGAAATGCATTTATAATTAATATTGAAATATGCATAAACGAATTGAAGCCTCTTTTAAGCTAGCTTAAAATATTCTTCTATAAATATATGAAGCACTCAAGCTTTGTGCTAGCCACACAACCCCTTATTACGCTGTGGCTACGACAACATTTATTTTTAACCTGAACGGGTTTTAAGGGAAATTTACGGTCTCAAATTTTCTATCTGAATCATTTTGAGCCTCAACGTAGATTTAGGCTAATCTGGCATAAAATGCTTCATTTGTTTGTAATTACTGTATGGTAAGAGTTAAGTATGCATGGTACTGCTAAAACGAAAGTAATCATTTGGTTTATAAAACTGTGCAATTGCAATTTTTTTTTAATGGAAATCATTTTTTTTTGTAACCTTTTCACTAAGTGAATCATATATTTATTGACCAGAAAATTATGACTGTTAGGACTCGAGTCATTTCCAAAGCCTGTATATTTTAAATGTATTTTTATTGGCGATATCTTAAATAAAGCTAATTCAAGCTAGGCTGAGAAATACTCCACTTTAGTAATATACATTTTTTGTAGCCTTTAGGATGATATTACTGAACAAGTACAACTGCCATTGTTATATAATACAGTTCATTCATTGAATAAAATAGAAAAGCACCCCCTTTTTTTTAGCAATTCTCCAAAAAAGTTATTGTCTCACTCTGCTTGCATTATTAAGCTATGTATACATTTATAGTATTATGATAGTTAATATTTCTATTTGTGTACAAAAAATTAAATTATTTATTCCAAAGGATTGACTTTGCCTAAATCATAATTTCAATGTTACTTTTTGTTTTGTATAATTTTGTTTAGGATTGTAAGTAACCAAGAAGATTGATTAATTGAATCAGATTCAACTGGATTTGTATTAAAGGAGAGAATTCTATAACTAAATTTTTTTTGTTGGATATTTGATTTAATTAAAAGTATTTACTCATGTTTCTACTTCCATAACTGTCAATGGTATTTTGAAAGACAATTTATTGATTAATAAGATATTTCATTATTTCCATCTAATTGTCTAAGATGTCATACTCACAGATGCCAAAAAAATTATACAGTCTCTGCAGGATCCTCACTACACTCAATTAACCCAGCTCAGAACAGCTCTTCATAAATTTACCCAAAACTCAAAGGAAACAGTTCTGCAATGGATACCAGGACACACCAAGGTAGATGGCAATGAGATTGCTGACCAATTGGCAAAATCTGGCAGCAAAAAATTCAAGTGGATGTCCCTCTGGATGCGGAAGAAATGAAGGGCTGTATAGGTGAACGGATCCAGCAGGAATGGATGAGGAATCACCCAGATCATGACAAAAATGACCCCTATTATAATCTTCCCAGACAAGCTCAAAATATTATCTTCAGACTCAGAACTGGGCACAACAGACTAAGACAACACATGTTCCGAAGGCTAGGCATTGGAAACAGTGAGGATGCCCATGTGGGATGTATCCAGAGAATGCAGAACATGTTCTCCAAACATGCCCTTTACATGACACAGCTCGCAACAGGTTCTGGCCACAGATGACCTCCTTCAATCAAAAACTTTATGGGAGCGAGACGGACCTGGATGCCACCGTGCAGTTCATCATAACTATAGGCCTGGTCGTTTGAAATCCTCCATAATCATATATCGAGAACAAAGAAGAAGAAGAAGTCTAAGATAATTTTACAAAATTATTCTTTATTCACGTTAGTGATAAAATCATTTTCTTATTTCAAAAGCCATAATCACATTAAGACAAGTGAGTAAATTAAAAATATTTATTGCCCTGTTGATGCACATGAATTGATTATGATTACACAAGCACATTGTGAAATATGAATAGCAACACACGCTCACAAAATGAAAGTAAACTCTCACAAAATGAAAGTAAATGAGTTCCATACAATCATACAATAACATAAACTACAATGTTAATTCTCTTTGTGACATGATTATGACAAATTTTACATCAGGTAGAAAGGCTGTGGATGTTAGCTTAACAAAAAATTTCCTTTTTTTGAGCTCATGTGACAAGGATTCACACAAATATGGAACTAATTATTGTACACATTGTTTACTATAAATGCATTAACAAAGTTTAAATAAAAATAGATCAATATAACTTAGACAAAAATCAATGCATCAAACTAATTTTGAATGCAAGAGAAATTTTATGCTAACTAAAAATTGTGCATGCAATAATCCAATATAAAAATGCCACAGGACTGCTGTAATTTATTTCTGATTACTTATACATGTACAATGATTACTTACACATGTACAATGATTCTATTAACCAGAGATAGAACATATTTAAATAATGCCCCTATTTCCTAAGAAACGTGATAGTGGGAAAAATGTTACAAAAAAAAAAGAAAAACTATGTACCAAAAAAACTATTCAAAAAAGAGGTAAAATGTCCAGTAAAAATCTCTTGTAAAAAATAATCATTGCACCACTCCCAACCAGGCAAACCAGTTTCTAAAGATACAATAACTGAACAATTACAGAACCAATTCAACAATGAAGTTTTGACTGGTATTTTCTTTACAATAACAAAAGGTTTATGTTCACAAAAAATGATTGCATTCATGTTTTAAAAACAACAACAACCACCAGAAGCTAAATGTAATTCTCTATAAAACATGACCCAGTATCATGCCCAAGTCTATACCGTTGAAATGGTTGCTTTTAGTGGTAAATGTATTTAGGTATTGAATCGTTTTGATGAGCCAGTATCCCATATGGCCAAAGAAAATGTGGAGTTAAAAATTTCACTGCTTGAGAGAAATAATGTGGAGTTATTAAAATGATACGACCAATCAAAGATCAATACAATAAGGAAAACTATAATTTACTTAGACCGAGTTAACATATAAATTCAGCATCTGTTAAAAAAAAAAAATTTTTTGAGAGAAATAATAGTAAAAAAGGAAGTTTACATGCTACCAATAAAGCTGCAGTTGAAAACAGATCATTAACATGCAACACAGATTTTAAAAAATACATAATGCAATATTCAAAGCATGGGGTTTATTATTAAGCCCACGATATCTCATCAGTCCATATCAGGACTGATAAAACTTAACTAGTTAGGTGGGTGGTTTGATCTTTAACAGATAGCTGTCAGCAAATGAATTAAAAGACTTCAGAAAACTGTTGGCATCATAAAAATTTTAAATGCAAAAATAGCTAAAAATGTATCAAATTATGTATATTATTGTTTAGATATTACAGGTCTTAATATAGAATTCTAAAAATATACTGTTTCATGTTTGTTTTTTCTTATGTTATACACAAATAATTGTTAAAAATTATTGTAGAAAAAGTTTGTTAAAAATGCTTCACATGTTTAAAAATATATACTTTTATATCAATTCTATACAGAAATTGTTTTGTACTTTCAACTTTTCATTTTTGTTAAGTTCTGAATTTTACTTATCAATGCCTGAACATCAACATTTTTGTCCAATTTCATAAATTTTCCACGTTTGATCTCCACAATGGAAACAAGTTCAGGAGCCAAATCTTTGAGCATATTGACATGTTGTTCAACATCTCCTGCAAAAAAAAAAATTATATATATAATTAGAGTGTAGAATTCATCTGTTTTTCTAACCTCCGCTTATAAATGGATTATATGTGGTCAGCACAACTTTATTTCCCGAACTTAATCCACTGGTTACTTAGGGGAAAAACTAGATTATTGAGGATTTTCAGGCTTAAATTTTGGTGGAAAAGGGGATGGAGTCACAAAAACACTTGTAAATTTTAAACTGAAGTGATATTATTGAAAAGAAATGAATTATCTTTGAAAGTTTTTTTCTTCTAATTTTTATTTTTTAAACCCATTTTCAATTGAAAATTTTTTTCAGGAGCATGAAAAAATAACATATAGGTTAGTCTGGTTTACAACGTTTCACATAATGGGATAATTACGCAAAAGACCTAGATATTCCAAAATATTAAAAGCAGACCTTGACAAAAATACATGTGTGTAATCTTTAACTAGAAAGATGATGTTAACCTTGCATCAAAAATGGCCATTTCCTCAGACTTTCCGATCAATGAGAAAACAATTTTTTCCCCCCATCCCACTAAAAATGTAATAAAAAAACTGTTGAGAAACTTAATACTATTTTGTGTAGAAATGATTTCTCTAAGATATAGGTTTCTTCGCAATAAGGTAAAGAAATCTATCGCTGGAGTGAAATGTAACAAAATCTGCAACCATAGTTCTGACCAATTACAGTTGATATTTTAAGTCTGCATCTGGAATGAACAGCTGGGTGGACTTGCGGGACTTTAATAATAAATAAAGATCTACTGTTAATATACTTTAAAAAAAAAGTATCACTGAAGGTGCAACTAATGATTAAATCCATACAAAGAAAAAAATAATTTTAAAAATCTTACAACATATTTGCAGCTAGTTGGTGATTTAATTCATTGGGATAATACCGAGGCAAGCTTTTTACTTACTTTGTGAAATTCCACTCTTATAGCTTTCTTCTAATTTTTTATATACTTGTTCGAGTGGAAGAGCCATTTTTTTCTCTGTGACAAATAAACTGAGATCTTGTTAAGGAGAAAAATAAACCCAGCTAGTAGAAAATCAAATTGAAAATTATTGAATAAAATAGTGAGATAATTAATTATACAAAAGGATACGCTCTGAGAGTTCTTATAATTTCCGGTAATCTATTCATTATTTTAATTTTGATATCATCATCAGGTTTTCGAGTCAGAGCTTCTTCCATTCTCTGGGCTTCCTTTGCACGAATCTGTAATTAAAAATAATGATTCAATATTGAAATAAAATCAAACGAAGAAAGACATTAAAAATTGCCCTTCAATTTGGGCTAATATTTAAATCATTTTTTTTTTGGCATGACAAGTTTGGCATACTTGAGGTGTGCTTGCCATCCCTGTACTATCAAAACGGAAGAATATTTACATTCAGACAGGATAATATTAAATAATTAGAACAGAAGTATAAATTATCAGAATGGGTATATTTCATAATAAGAACAAGGGTAGTATAATTCATAGACTAGACAGGGATTTATTTCATAGACTAGACAGGGGTATAAATTAAAATGTTTACATTTCAAAATCATACCATGGTCATGCTTCATAATTATTGGATTACTTTATCAGAACAAGGGTAATATATTTCATAGACTAGACAGGGATTTATTTCATAGACTAGACAGGGGTATAAATTAAAATGTTTATATTTCAAAATCATACCATGGTCATGCTTCATAATTATAGGGTTACTTAAATTCAGAACAGGGTTATTTAACAAAATCAGAACAGTGATATAATTCTTAATGAGAACATAATGGAAAAGGGGGGAATAATTTAGAACAAGAGCCCATATAGCACTGGGATACAATTCATAAATCAGAAAAGGGTTAATATTTCATAAATTTCATAATTTTTCACAATCATAACAATCATAACATTAAACAATCAGAACAGTGAATCATGTATATACATGTAAAGCACTTGGATGGCAGAAAGATTTTTATTAAAGTGCCGAAATGAAAGCAAATTGAAATTTCTTTTTCTATGCATGCATGTAACATATGTTTTTATACATAGTATTTCTAATATAGAATACTTTTATATATATATATATATATATATATATATAGATTTTTGTTGACATGTAATTGTTTTGGTGTGCCAGGTACGGCATATTTGCCATCATTTAAATAGATAATCTGCAGTAGGGTGAAAGGAAAGAGAGAATGGAAAAAGACAAATAGCCAGCCATATGTGTATAGAATTAGTGTCATGCTGGGTAGGTTCACAGGATGCAGTTGATACAGGATCTAGTCGCCTGTTAAGTTTCAGTTCAGAGTAAGTGCTAATAGGGTTTAAAATGGTTTACACAAATTAAAATCAAACATACCCAAAAAAAAAAAAAAGATTAATGAAAACCTTAGCCCTAGTCATTTATATAAATATTTCATTCGACTTCCTGTACGTATGCATGCCTATGTTTTCAGTTATTGGTGACGTAAAACAAAGACCATTAAAATCTTCAGGAAAAAATATGTCTTTGGATGTTTAAAGTTTGTTGACCATCTTACATGTACATGTATTAATATCAAATGAATGAGCAAACCGTGTTTTTATGTGACTTATCAAGATACAAATATAATGATTGGATAAACAATTAGGTGTGGTGGTTATGTAATATCTTTTAAAAATTGGTTTAAGATATGATAGTTTTTTATACTTGATTTGAGTCTTACTCAAAGGTTGCATTAGTATTGCTTTGGGATCATTAACCTTTTACACAATGCCTTGTGTGACACACACACACAGTCACACACATTGGAAATGGAAAGGGGGGGGGGGGGTTGAGGTCTACAAGAGAAAAAAAATGAATGGCTCTTTTAAGTACATCATATTCAATATTAATTTGAGTAAATCTGTTTATGCTCCTAAGTACATCATATTCAATATTAATTTGAGTAAATCTGTTTATGCTCCTAAGTACATCATATTCAATATTAATTTGAGTAAATCTGTTTATGCTCCTAAGTACATCATATTCAATATTAATTTGAGTAAATCTGTTTATGCTCCTAAGTACATCATATTCAATATTAATTTGAGTAAATCTGTTTATGCTCCCCATCACCTTTTGCTATGTTCCAATTTGTCACCATCTATGACTGATGCTGATGTCATTTTAATCTATTCCTACGTTATTTTTGACTGTTTTAACAGGCTTTTCATCTAGTTATACATATTATGTAACAAAACTTTATATTGTTGTTGATAAAGGGGAACATGGCAATAGTTATTTTATAAACATGGACAGAGAGCCTCTGTTTTCCAAAGCAGCAATATATTTCCATCATAACAAAACTTGATAAAAAAATATAAACCTTAGCAAGCAAGGCTGGTGGAATTCCTTTCATCGAAGCAACATTCTGATTGCATAAAGAGGATGTTGAACATACTGCATTTACAGTTTTACTTCTGTGAATTGCATCTTCTTTTTCATTCTCAGAAATAACTTTTGTAAGAGCTTTTTCAACCTGCAAGTTAAAGAGTGTGAGTTTAAGTTTTATCAATAATTTTAATAATTTAATTTTTTTAATCATTATTGTTTTATTAATTTTTGTATCTATAATTGAACACTATAATTTAACCCTTTACCATAGGATTCAATTTTCCTCTCTGTTTCTCTAAAACATCTTTAGCAGAATGGTAGATTTTGACTTCCGGAGGCTGGGGAAGTTCTGCTGGCATGACCTCCGGAACTTTGTCAAGTTGAAACAATGGATGCCAGCGTGTTATTTTATCATCTGGCACATTCAATGGAGTTTTCAGAGTTGCCAGGAATTTCTATTATGGAGACAAGAAGATGACTGATTATGATTAAGTCAGTAACTATATATTACATGTGATTAAACTTAACATACTATTTATATTAAGTGATAAACATTGAAATATAAATGAAAGTATGTTTTATGTCTGTTTGGATGTGCAGCTTAGAAATCCACATCCTCAAAAAGAAACAACCCAACTTGGGATACCACTCTGTTATAAACCTATTAATGCATGTTAATTATCAGGATAGATATTTAGGCACTTTATTTCTCAGTACTGGTATTATCTCGATTCCTTTAGACAACAAATGTTCTTTGCAATTTATCGACAGAGTGTAAATCATAACATTGAAAAGAGATCACCTGACAGAAAATACATCTGGTACCCACTTTTTCATGAAATATTTTTTTCTTGTATAAAATGAAATAAAAGTAAATGAAGTAACAGATATGTTAACTTTGTTGATATTAAAATTAATCTTAACATGTACCAATTAAGATTTATAACCAAATGACAACTGTACAAACTTGATATCTAAGACACTGTTAGCGATATAACAGTTTGAAAAAGAAGCATCATAATGTGCAGGAATCACAAAACTCACATCTATATAATTTGTTATCTTTAGTAAGTAAGATATGTTCATCACTTAAGATTCTATAAAACGCACCATATATGAATGGTCTAAGTCATGAAGGCTTAAAAAGGAAACATAACACACTGGGAGTCAAACCCACAATGAAAGATTCGGTTAACCACACATTAAAAGGAAGTAAATTATGTAAGGAGAATTAAAGGGAAGGATAAAAATCCCCCCACACCAGATCAAACCCTAGCGAAGACTGGCTATATATAATCTAGCAAATAAATAAAAGTGATGTCAGTGACAAAGTATATTAAGATAATATTATTACATGTATTTACTGGTAGCTTACCTTATGGTGCTGTTTTAAATAATCAAGAAGGTTTTTTTTGAACTGACGCTGCCTTTTTAATAATAATGATGCTGTGAACATGGGTTTACCCTCGGCCGTAAATGTACCAGACCTTTTTTCATTCAAAGAACCTAAGAGGAAAAACAATGTTTACACTAAAAAAAGAAAATAGTTTTCTCACCAACAAAAATAGTTTTCTCACTAACAAAAATAGTTTTCTCACTAACAAAAATTGTTCATTTAAGTTTGTTTTTGAACCATGGCAAAATAACAACAAGCTTGTCTTTTTAAATATGTTTTTTTTTTTTAATTTATACTGCCATGCCCAACTTAATGCAATAACATTCGTTTTTCAAATACATAAACTTTCACTCATTCACTAAAATATTTAGTCGTTAAAGTTATAAGTTATAGGAAACTAATAAAGAAACAATCCCAGGATACTAACCTTCAATTTCAAGATTAGGTTCAATAGTCAAATGATATTCACTTAGCGGTTTGCCCAACTGAGGAATGTTTTTTTCTAGACGATAATTGTATGCCTCTGGAACTACTGTTTTGATTTGTCCAACAGACTTCAGTTCAAAATTCCTAAATGGGGGGGGGGGAAATAAATATTTCATTAATTTGAACAAAATCATTACCTATACAACTAAAAAAAACAGCTTCAAAAAATGATTCATTAGTAAATAACTAAGTGGCTTACTTTCTAGTGATGTTCTGAACAGCAGACTGCAATTTGCTGAATGTGCATATTTCAGATCGATTGTGTAACATGCTGACTACTTGCTCCACAGACTGAAAAACTCCTTCTAGAGCTTTATATGAATATGGAAGTGATAGAGTAGGAAGACCAGCTTCTGCCAGATGCTCAAATCTTTGATAGGCTGGGAGGCTGATGGTTGGAAAATAGTTTGATTTTAATATTTGTGGAACTGTATTTTGACATATTTGAAACTACACCCTTGGGGGAGCTACCATCTCCTACCAAGCGCGCCCCCAGCTGGCGGATAGGGGAAAGACCCTTAGATATAAAGGTCAGCCGTGAATACTAAATAAGCGGTCGCGGACCAACTGGTTTGCTGTCATGGAGGGTGAGGTGAGGTGTCCCGTGGTAAGGATACCTTTATAAAAAATGCCTCAAAAACCCTAAGAAATGATAGCAAAAAGCGAACACGCTCAAACTCTAAACCCGGTCAGATGAGGCCGTTAGCTAAGGATAGCAGACATCTAGGAGAGAAAACTCCAAAATTAAATCAACTGCTGCCTTGCAGATGGTCTTGGCTGACCAAAGGCTATGGAAGCAAATCCAGAAAAACAGCAGGCTGAAGACGGAGGCAGTAGGCCTTAATGGCGCAAAACATACAGCCACGCAACCTTGACGAATATGGAGGAAAAAAACCCGCAAAATAGATATGGTGTCCTGCCTGTGGAATCCCGCCGCGCAGGTAGGGGGCCGGGCTCTCCACCTCGAAGGAGCCCACCCAAGCGAGCTGGTGGTTCTTCCTCCTCTGCCTGTAGAGTCAGGAGCAGAGGAAAGGAAGCAAACTCTACTGACTCCAAACAAGATAAACACATACTGACAATCCTCCAATGGAACGCAGAAGGAATACAAAAAAAAAAAAGGAGGCCCTAAAAGTATTCCTTTATCAACAAAAAGTAGATATTGCCTGCATTCAAGAATCCCACCTAAATAGCAACATACGCTTTTCTATTAGAGGATACACCTGTTATAGACAAGATAGAGACAACCGACCAAAAGGAGGAGTGATTACTCTAGTTAAGAATGATATCCCCACTACAGATATCAACATACCTCCCTCTAGTGACACAGAATTCTTGGGCACTAAGCTTCTACTCCCAGAAGGAAATATAAGCCTATTCAATCGCTACTGTCCACCCGCCAAGAAATTGGAACTAGACCGGATACAACTCTCTTATGGTGAAGAAAGCATTGTTGTGGGTGATATGAATTGTCACTCACAAAGCTGGGGGTACCCAGACCTAAATGCCAGAGGAGAAGAAATCGAAGAATGGCAAGGAGAAAATAGGCTGACCTTACTAAATAAACCAGATGACAAGCCATCCTTTTATTCCAGAACTTGGCTAACGTCAACTACCCCAGACATTGCCTTCGCCTCAAATAACATCTCTAAAGGCAGCAAGAGACAAGTTATGGATCAACTGGCAACAAGTGACCACAGACCAATAATAATCACCTTCAAAAGAAAACACTGCCCATATAATAACTCACTGTACCCCAGATGGAACTACAAGAAAGCTAACTGGGACCTTTTCCAAAATCTCACAAACAACTATTCTGCCCTAATCAATTGCAAAACCAATAAAATCAACTCATCCTACTCTGCACTGTCCAAAGCGATACTAAGAGCAGCAAAAGAATCTATTCCAAAAGGAGCAAGGCAAAACTACATTCCTAACTGGTCTGAACACCTCCAAGAGCTCCATGATAATGCAGCCGAAGCCAGAAACATAGTAGAAAACATGCCTACCATTGAAAACAACATTCATCTCAAGGCAGCAAATGCAACATACCAAAAAGAATACCTAAAGGCAATTAGAAAAAGCTGGCATGAGAAAACAGAAGGCCTAAACTACGACAAAGAAGGACATAAGCTCTGGGACATAGCCAAGTGCCTAAACCAAGAGGAAAACAGGGCAGCCCCAATTGTTTTAGAAACAGACAATAAGGAATTGACGGGCAAAGAAGCTGCTCAAGAACTTATGACCAACTTTAAAAACGCAGGATCAATAAGTATCAGCAAAGAATGGTCCAAAGAAGTCAACGATGGGATCCTCAGAAATGAACAATCTGACCCACCACCCCGACATGAGTGCATGACTAAATCGCTCACGAAAAAAGAACTTGAAGATGCCCTAAAAACCCTGAAACCAAAACAGGCCCCAGGCCTAGAACAAAATCACAAATGCCATGCTTACCCACTTAGGCCCAAAACCAAAATGAAACTATTACAGCTATTCAACACCAGCTGGAAAAAGGGGAAAATTCCAACCATCTGGAAAAAGCTATCATGGTACCCATCCATAAAAAAGGGAAGCCCCGAATAAAGCAGACAGCTACCCGACCTATAAGCCTAACAAGCTGTGTATGCAAATTAATAGAAAAAATTATTAACAAAAGGCTAACCTGGTTTCTAGAAACTAATAGTCTACTAACCCTGGAACAAGGAGGTTTCAGAAGGTACAGACCTACAGAAGACCAAATAGCTTTCATCACACAAGAGATAAGAAGAGCTGGATTCCAAGAAAAGAAACACACAACCACTCTACTGTATCTGGGTGGACCTGGAAAAGGCTTTTGATAACAGTGTGAGGGAAGAAGGGCTAATTCTAAAGTTAATACAAAATAATATCTCCAACAGGATGCTCAAACTGGATAAAAGAATATGTGTCGAACCGAAAAGCCACTGTCCGCATGCATGATACAGAAGCAGCACTGAACTATCTTAAAAAGCGGGCGTTCCCAGGGAGGGGCCTAGTCTCCAACACTCTTCCCTAGATTTATATAAACGAGTTACAAAAGAGCCCTTGCCCAGAAAAGTAAAATGGCAGCATCGTATTCAGATGACCCATGCCCTATTAAGTACTGAAGAATCAGTTTGGGTTATCTAAATGCAGATCAAGACTACCTAAAACAACTCAAAAAATGGAGCAGAGAGCTGGGGAATGAGAAGTCAACGAAACAAAACTCAATACACAATCTTTACCCTTTCTTGAAGCTCCAATCCAAGATAAAGCTTACACTAAAAAAATCTCAAATGGAGAATAAAGAACGAACCCAGCTGACATGGGTGCTCACATTCGACCCTAGACTCACATGGTTCTAAACAAGTAGTAAGTACCTCAAGTCCAAAGGGATAAAACGAACAATCTAATGAAGAAACTAGCTGGCACAGACAGGGGAAGCGAACATGTCTGTTCAAAAAACCTACACCAGCCACGTAAAATTCAGCACTGGAATATGGAGCCACTGCCTGGGGAACAGCAGCCAAAACAAGTTTAAAAAAACTGGACAAAGATTCAAAACATTGGGCTACTAATTATGACAGGAGGCTGTGAGGGTCAACGCCAATCTCAACCAAGGAAAGTATAACTTATCTCTCAAAGCTACTGAAGAAAGAGGGATCAACAAAATACTCTCTCAATACACAAAAATTGTAACACTGGAAAACCACCAGCTTAACAAGAGAGAGTACAAGAAGTCTAACTCTACTCAAAGACTGCAAAGATCAAACTTCATTACAGCAGCTAGAAAATTAAAACTCAAATACAACCTGGATAACAGTCTCCCTAAAGAAAACAAAACCTTCAGTGACTTGCCCCCTTGGGACTACTTCCGTCCAATAACCACGAGAGACTCCCTAGCGCTGGATAAAGAAAAATCTAAATATGATACTAACTTTACTCTCTACCCTGCAACGGAAATATGATTGAGCTCAATAAACAAACTCCCCTAGTTCTATATGGATAAGAGCATTCACAGCCCATCGCAAACAAACTGCCAAAATGGAGGTGCTGGAATCATATAGAATGGCCAAAGGGAGAGAAAATAATAAAACATAGTATGCCCACTGGGAAAACTTCAGACTCTTTCAAAACCGAAAAGTGAAGCCATTGAAGAAGCTGTCAACATATTCAGCAAATATCCTCACCAAACAGCAAATATGGTCATACTCTCACAGAGTGCCAAAAAAATTATACAGTCTCTGCAGGATCCTCTCTACACTCCAATTAACCCAGCTCAGAACAGCTCTTCATAAATTACCCAAAACTCAAAGGAAACAGTTCTGCAATGGATACCCAGGACACACTCAAGGTACGATGGCTTGTGAGAATGCTGACCAATTGGCAAAAATCTGGCAGAAAAAATACAGGTGGATGTCCCTCTGGATGCGGAAGAAATGAAGAGGCTGTATATGGGTGAACGGATCCTTCAGGAATGGATGAGGAATCACCCAGATCAAGACAAAAATGACCCCTATTATAATCTTCCCAGATGAGAAACAAAATATTATCTTCAGACTCAGAACTGGGCACAACAGACTAAGTTAACTTCATGTTCCAAGGCCAGGCATTGGAAACAGTGAGGACTGCTTCCATGTGGATGTCTCTTCAGAGAATGCAGAATCATGTTCTCCAAACATGCCCTTCTACATGACACTGTTCTACGCATAACAGGTTCTGGCCACAGATGACCTCCTTACAATCAAAAAACTTTATGGAGCTAGTGCGACCTGGATGCCATCGTGCAGTTCATCATAACTATAGGCCTGGATCGTTTGAAATCCTCCATAATCATATACTCGGAGAACAAAGAAAGAAGAAGAAGAAGAAGAAACTACACCATTTTATGTTCCATGCAATTCAGTCTAGCATGATAAAATTTATTTTAAATGTGAAATAAAAAGAAGTATTTTGTTTAAGTACTTTCTAGGTGCTAAATTTTAAGAATGTACAATTTTTAAAGTACTGGCCTGTACCAAGAGGTCAGAAATTTATAAGAGAAATTATATTTTTTGGTAAAAATAATGAAACAAGCTAGAAGTGAAATATTTATAGCATTTCCTGCTCCTTTACTTTCTAAATAGTAAGCCTGGAAAGTGGAGAGTCTATGGTACCATCATGATATATTAGCATATTAACAGCTTGATATAAATTGTATTACAATTACATTAATGATAAATTTAAGAACAGTATATGTGTATATATGGTGCATTAAAAAGACAATAACCTGGCTTTCTCTGATTCAATTTCTTTCGGCTTTACCTCCACCTCATGACCAGCTGGTGAAGATTCAGTTTTCTTTGTTGTCAAGGTTTTTAACTTGTCAAGCCGAGCTTTCAATTCAGACATTTTACCACTTTGCTTGAGACTTTTCACTGCTTCTGACTTCTGAAACCAAATGCATAGAAAAACCTCATAAGTATAAATGATTAAATCTTTACGATAATAAAATTTCGATTACAGAATCGGATTTCTCCACACAATATAAAATAACAATACAGAGCATACATTTAAGTGTCTGAACAAATACTCCTGTCATTATTAACAGATATCAACTGCTAGTGAAGTGATATAAAGCAAGCGTGATATTTTTTTTAAAAAAAAAAAAGGTCTGATGTAGAAGGTAACAATAGATAATCAGGGATCTTTTTTAATTTAACAAATTACTAGGTAAGATGAAATGAAGCTTAGAACAACTACTATTTTAATTGGTTCATATAAAGGGTGATCTAAAAGCATAATATTTCAGTAGTGCTCTTTTTACATTTCTACTACATTTCTTCAAAAGAAGAGAACAAGGCCAATGTAAAATTTAAACCTGCTAACTGTGAATTTTAATAATCTATCATTATTAATTGGCAAACAAGTATATTAATATTAGCATTTAGTGAAATGCTTAGAAAATAATCAAAGTACAAAGCATGAAAGGATTATTTAAGTCCTACCATACTGATTAAGGCAAAATGCAATTACCAGACATCTTTCCTATTGGCTACTTTAGAAATCCATTAAAAAAAAACTCTCTAAAGGGGATGAAAATGTTTGAATGAAAATGCCATACCATTTTTGTTAAATCCTTGGTTAAATTTTGCAGACCTACAGCTTTAGGATTAGCTATTTCTCGCTGCTTTTCATCTGTTGATTCTGGGGAGGCTGGCAACGGAGATAACACTTTGTCTAGAGCGGTTGGAATCAATGAGACCAAGTTGAGTAAATGTGACTTGCCTGAAAGAGTACTAGTTACCTCCAGGTCAGTCTCATCCTATAAAGAGTGTGTGTGTGGGGGGGGGGGGGGGGGGAGAAGAGATAACAAAAGTTAACACAAAAAAGTTAATAAAACATTATTGTACAGCTTGAAAAATGTTACATTAAATCTAAAAACATGCCCAATGGTAACAGAACCAATTCTAGCTAGAACAGCGGTTCTTTTAAATTTTTCACTTCGCAACCCACCATGTTTTTGTGACCCACTTGCAAAGAAAAGCAATGAAGAAAGAGAATAAGGATGTATATGGATTTCCACTTTTACTTTCATTTACAAACTTGTAGTTTTGTAACATACTGAGTTGTAATTGTGCATATATTGATTATTGATATTTTAATTATGATTTAAAGTTTATTCGCAACCCACCTGAAATTCATACACAACCCACATTTAAGAGAAACACTATTTAAATGTTTAAATGTTGGACTAAGATGAGCAAGTGTGTAAATATTATAAAAATCTTGGCAAAAATATGCACACGCTAATGCATGATCATAAGAAAGAAAATGAATGAAACATTTATAGTCTTTTCACATGTAGTTGGATATTCTTTAAATCAGATAATCTTGCGACCTGAAGTTTTCTTTATAATAAAATAAAGTCACAGTAAAAAAAATATGCTGGGTCGCAAGTAAAAAAAGTAATTTTTGTTTACAAATTTTGCACTAAGCTACTACATTTACCTTTAGTGATTATAATCAATTAATTATTTGATGAGGTATTTTATGGAAACCGGATTATTTTTCTGTGGTCAACCTGAAAATGGGTGGGGTCGTGTGATGTAAATAATAAATTAGCTAGCTTTGAAATTCCTGTTTAAAAATTACTACTTTTTTTTTGGTATTTGCAAGAAAAATATATCATAAAATATAATAGTTTACACTTATTATTAGAGTCATTCTTTGAATTACTACTTAAACTACTAGCAAATTAAAAATACAAGCGAGTAACAGTATGGCCACAAGGAGTAACAGTATGGCCAATATGGACAAAAAAAAAACATGATTTAGAATTATAATGGGTGCAGTGTAGGAAAATGTATGCAGTTCATTAGAAAACGAGACAGTTCATGACATCTCCTGACCATTCCGGGATGTGTGGTAACTGATGGCAAAGCTGGTATGTCTGGAATTGGGTCCAATACAAATGACCCTTTTAAAAACTACAAATTTAAGACATGATTTTTAGCTTTTTTAAAAAAGAAAAAATTAATTCTCTAGTATAAAATTATAAATGGAGACTTACTTTTGGAGAGATTTCTTCTTCAACTAGTTGAAGTTTTTTTCTTGCTGTTGTGGTTTTATCCATATGAATTTTCTTTTCAAGCTGTTCATAATCATTTGATCTTTTAGCAAGTACTTTTTTCCTTTGTGATACTGACTCTTCATAGATCTTTATATTTTCTTCAGGAAGAGCCCTTTTTCTTGGAGTAGCACTATTTCCTAACTGATCATCCCAAACAGATGTAATTTCTTCAGTAACAGTCAAAGATGACGACTCAGCTTTTAGCTCTTCCTGAGCTGGTGCAATATTGAAATGTTTACATTCACTTGAGGCAGCTTGCCCCGTAGTACCCTTAGCATTGATTGAAGATGAAAATAAATCAGTCACTTTGGGTTGTAGTCGAGCACTAATCGAAGTAGTTGATTTCTTCCTGGATTTAATTCCATTAGGTTTGTTTTTCGAAATTGTTTTACCTTTAGTGCCGATGGCTGAAAACACGATTACTTTTTCTGCCGTGTTCAATGGAGGTGTTTCACTGTTCGGTTCCGGATTAGTTGTAACAGGTAAAGAACTGGATAATGTCGAACCTTTATCGTTAGTAAATTCTAAATCATCCTCTAAATTAAAAACTTCAACTTTTCTTCTTTTTGACGGTTGTTTACACACATTTTTCTTCGTGGCGAAGAATGAATTCAACTTTAGTTGAGACATTTTACTGACATAGACATACCATAATCCTCCACTTCCCGCGAGTGTGCCAGCTGTCTGGCCAGAAGTTTTTGTTTATACATTGTAATTTTTCAAAAGAAACCAGCCAAAAACCAGCGATATAAGTAAAAGTATACCCAAATAAAACCATAAATTCATCAAATATCGTTTTCGTTTCAAACTTTTAGGTCTTTTTATATCTTTAAGGAGATATATTCAAAATAAAACCCGCATTTTAACATTTTATCACTAAAAAAACGATATTGTTTTGACTGTCTCTAACAGTTAATCTATAAGTAAAAAAGTCACACCTTTGTTAGAATATCTTTACCATGTTTTCGATAAATTTGACTTACATGGTTTATTGCTTACAGTCGGTAAAAAAAAACATGAAATTAGATTTTATTTTCCAACATCTAATATTAGATTAATTGAAGCAGAGCTTACAACCGATACCTTAAAAATAAATTATTGCGGTAGATATGAAATGAACGAGAAATATTGTTGTGCCCCCTCAATTTGCATGTGTTCATAAAAATAAATATGTAATTACGGTACACACAGTGTAGCATCATTGTTTTCTACCCCCTCCCCCAAGCATATATTTTCACCTGAGATTGTGGACATCGCCTTGCGTTGGACCGATTTGCCAACGTTTATCAATAGCTAAGGAACTTCCCACTCATTCATTTTTTCTCAGTGTGTTTATACAGTGAATGGTATAACTGATATTAAGCAGTGAAGTCCATATGGGGCTTGAAAGGGAGTCTCCTTGTCTAAGTCCTTGGTTTACTTTAAATTATCTTGAGATTTCCCCTTGTATCAAAATGAATAGATTGGGGTGGGTAGGGCACATAGAAAGAATGGAAAACAACAGAGGTCCAAAAGCAATATATAAGGCAACACCCAATGAGAAAAGGCCTAAAGGCAGACCAAGAAGCAGATGGTTAGAGGAAGTGGAGAAAGACATTAAATGTATAGGACTAATAGGAGTGAGAGAGGAGTTAGGAAGAAGACCGTGGATCGGGAAAAGTGAAGAAGAGTAGTATGGCTGTAGAGCCAAAGCCAAGTCCATAGGGTGACACCAACATAGAGGTGACACCAAAATGAACAATTATACATTTCATAGCATGAGCAGTAGCACAGGGTGCCACCATGCAGAGAGTCTAGAGCTTAATTATATGAAGAAATTGACAGATGCTCTGATCAATCTGGAGTTGCAAACACGCTACAAAAAATGCAGTCACGTAAGTGGCGTAGTGGGGGGGGAGACGGGAAGGGTGGGGCATCAAGCCCCTGGCGCTACTCACAAAGGGGCGCCAAGTGGTTAATTTTACGTATAATATTATATGGTTTTCAAATGGGGGGGGGGCGCTAAAAAAAGTATTGTGCCCCGGGCGCTAGTTAAGCTCGCTACGCCACTGAGTCACGTGGTTTCGTGAACTTGTAGACGTTGTTTACAGTGTACAGTTTTAATGAAGGTAATATATTGCTTTCTGAAATACAGTTAGTAATACTTTATGGTCTATTACAGGAATATTCGAAAAGCATGTATGTCCCACAGTCCATGGTGGAAGTCTTGAGGCCTGGTTGTTGGGGTGACACCAACCTTTGTGACGCCACTGCTATTAAGTGGTCCATGCGTAATCTGCAACTGCTCCAAACACCGGCGGCGGAACGAAATATTTTAAGGGGGGGGGGGCAAGCCAAATTCAAGGGGGGCGCCCCCCCCTGAAAATGTAAGGGTGGGGGGCAAGACAAAATATGACCGAAAGACAAATTTTACCCCCTTAATTCAATAATAGAATATAGTAATTCTGTAGCAAGTATTTAATCAAAATTATTAAAAAATAATATATTAAAAAAAATAAAAATGAACATTTTTTGAGCACTTCTGTCGTCAACTGATTTGTAATGTCAGTTTGTTTACAAATTTAATTGTGAAATTAGATCAGAATATTACTGATAATTATCATGAATGATGATGAACATGAAACTGAAACCGGAAACGGGAAACTCAATAAACAAAAAGTAATTTATGAAAAGAAAATAAATAATTGTATTTTCTTTAAAAATTACATTTGCCGTCATTCGGTAGATGGCAATACTTCTCTAAGACACATTTGCTGTCTGTCTGTCTGTTCCCTTAAAACTCAAGATCCAGACAACCAAATAACGTGAAATTTGGTACACGTACACAAAAATACATGGGGGAGGTTCTTAAACAGGTTTTGATCGTTCCATCTCAATGGGTACTTTAATTGTAATTAATTATTTTGGATATTAAAGACATGAAAATTGGCAAACTTTTACCTCGATTTCAGGTTTTACCACATATGATCGTTACGGTGAACCAAATAAGCGGGGGGGGGGCACTCCATACATAGCGGGGGGGGGGGGGCACGGCCCCCCAGTGCCCCCCTTGGCTACGGGGCTGAAGGGGGCACCATTCTCATTTTAGTTACTTTTTCTTTATTTTTTCATCTTTTTTAAGCGGGGGGGGGGGGTGATCACTGCATTAAGGGACTTTGGGCTAATGTATTTTTTGGGGCCACTGGCAAAGGTACAATTGGGGCCACTGGCAAAGGTACATTTGGGTTACTGGCAAATATACATAATGGATCCTAGGTGAATATACATTTAGGGGGGGGGGCTCAGGCAAAGGTACATTTGGAGGCACTAGGCAAAACTTTAATTGGGGGCCCTACAAAGGTATTTTTGGGATTCTGGGCAAAGGTACAACTTAATTGAGCACAGGAAAGAGTTACATATGAGGTCATGTACAAAAATACATTAGGGGACCTCGTGGTCCTATGGCTAAGGTGCAGCCCCGTAGCCAAGGGGGGCACTGGAGGGCCGTGCCCCCCACGCTTAAAAAAGAAGAAAAAGAGGAAAAAATAAAGAAAAAGTAACGGTGCCCCCTTGCTGGGTATTGGTGCCCCCCTGCTTACTTTGACCTGGCTATGGGCCTGCTAAGGTGCATTTGGGGCCGTAGGTTAAGTATATTTGGGGGCCCTAGGCTAATGAATTTTTGGGGCTTGAGCCTAATATGAATGGGAAAATATATTATGGGAGCTTAGTCAAAGGTTACACATAGGTCCTCTACCTATCGATATGGTTGTGTGGTGATAAGAAGTGTTTTCTGCATTTATAACATTGTAGCCTTTATTGTGATTAAGCTTATAAACAAAGGCTAAAACTTCAAGAGTAGCACCCACACTCATGGGCGTATTCATGAGGGGCAAGGGGGGGCATTTCTCCCCCCCCCCCATTTTTAAAAAATGTCATATAAGAGGGGGGGCATTTGCTCCCCCCCCCTTACATTTAAAAAAAAATGTCATAAAGTTGTTATTTGCCCCCCCCCTGGAAAATTTTTGCCCCCCCCCCTGGAAAAATTCCTAGCGACGCCCAAGCCCACACTAATTTTAATTGCGAGCTGCTACTTCAACGCCCCCTTGCCTTAGGGGCTTACCCCATGACAACTGCCCACATTGTCCTTCCTTGTGGATGGCAAAATTAAAAGTCCTAACTTCGGAACCCTTATGCAGTGGGGGCCCAAGGCAACCGCCTATTTTTCTATTCACTATAACGGCTCTGTGAACACCACCGCCAATTGTTGCTTTTAATCTACAGCATGAACCTCTCAAATGCATTTTTTTTAAATTATCATTTTTTGTTTAGGTAATTATCGAATCCCTTTTTTCCCCCGAGGTTATTATGGTCATGTGATCAAAATAAATGTCAAAATGGCGTATTTAGAGGTGTAACTATTATTACTGTTTTTTATTTGAAACGCTATCAAGTTATCACTTATTTACATCAAAGATAATTATATGTATACAGTAGTGTTTATTTAGAGAGGTAAATGTTAAATCAAATAATTTAAACAGGCGTCATCACAATGTCAATGAGAGATGTTAAAGTTTGCCTCTTAGGGGTAAGTTATTAACTTTTTTGTACTCATATTTAGTCAGGCCAGTCATATTCATAAGTACAGTAAATAGTTAACAATAGTTATATGATATACCAGTGATTTTATATTGATAATACAAACATTTAACATCCCACCTCCCCATAAAACGTTATATACTCAGATTGTACTACTAATAAAATGAAAAATCATGCAATTTAAAATGTATGGCAAATTATGGCACTTAAGTCAACTTAAGACATTTGCATTAGCCTTCAATAGGATATGAAAGAACCAGGGACAAGGCGTGAGTGTTGCCGGTCATATCTCTTACAGAAATATTTAATGATGTTTCTATGCTTTATACAAAGCACAAACAAACATAGATTTATATTTTTGTATAGATTATTAGACTACAACATTTACAGTGTATATATCAATGAAAGTTATATATATTTTAACTTGTAGTCATTTTACTATCAATGATTATGCTAACTATATTCAATAAACACAATACCATTTAATAGCATTTTCTATAAATAAGACTATGACTGACAACACTCACGCCTCGTCCCAGGAATAAACCATTAATTCTATTGTTAACAATTACCATTTTTTTGTTTCCGGCAAGTGCAGGATAAGATAGATGAGAGCCATATTCCAGGGCCTTATATAGTCTGTAGTAGAAATTCCTGTAAAGAGCTGTGGCACAAGTAGACTAACTGACTGATTACTAACATAAGTCTAAGAATAAATACAGCTGAATCTCACATATATTGAAAAAGACTTATTGCCCTCTAATGCCTCCATTGATGCATGGTGACGAAAGTGTGGTCACTATACTGTCCATCCGTGTAACTAACTTTGTAATTTTTAATTATTTAAAAAGATGGGATTGCAATTTTCTGTTTTTGGGAGTGGGGGGGGGGTCTTGTCTATTTAATTAAATTGTAGTTGCATCATTCTATAAATATATAATAAAATCTATGTTAAATTAGAGACATCTCTATAAAAGATTATAGAAAAAAAAATAACCCCTTCCCAGCAATTATATAATATCTGAACAGACCTATATATATATATATGTATATATAGATTGTATTTTGAAATAAACTTTTATTATTATTAATCTTTTATTACATGGTAGATAATAGAATTATGGTAACCTTTTATAAAATCTCTTTCAAATAGACAACATAGAAAGTATGACACTAGGTTCCTAATTTATGTAATTATTATAAATAGATTTTGCACTATCTATCTGTTTCTGTTATGTAATTCGTAAAAATAGATTGCAAAATAGATCTGTTTCCGTTTCAACCTGGACCAATGCATTATTTTTATGTACATGTATGCAAATCGATAATCCAAAATTATGTTCATGGCAACAGTATTCGATTACATGTAAATGTTTTTTTTTTTTAAATTAACATCATCCTTTCTCTCTGTCTTTAATGAAATACATAAAATTGTATTGGTATAGAGATAGTTAACAACATATTATCACTGGTTGAATGATAATGCAGTAAAATTCATCACACATACATCAAAAATAATAAGGAATATGTTAAATTATTAATACTTGTGAAATAACAAGTAATGACTTTACCTCAATACTTTAAAGTATTAAGTAATTGTAATTCTAGATTACAAGTCACCTTATTTACTCAATAAATAATATCAGGCTGAATGTGTGTATTATAAATCAAAACTTGTATAACAAATCAATAGTAATAAATGATCATCTATTTTATTACATAACACTTTGATCATAATTTCCAAAGTTTATGTTTTAGTTATACATTAACATCATGCTAGTTACTGTTAATCTTTAAAATAAATATTTATTTTTTTTGTATTATTTAGGAGTCTGGTGTTGGAAAATCAAGTATTGTGATGAGGTTTGTTGCCGATAAATTCAAAAATGCACTTGAGAGCACAATAGGGTAAGTCGCATTCCAAGTTTTTATAATTGTAAAATATACATTATAAAGCCGCAAAAAGTCATTTTAACAAATTTAATGAATGAAATAAGAGAAACATACTGATTCTGTGCAATCCAAACTTAACACAACAAAGAGTTGGTTTTGGAAACTACTGACCTAATAAAAAAAAATTAAAGTTCTCTGAGCCCTAAGTGGCCATTGTGGCAGATGAAGTGTAGAATTTATCTTTTTCTGTAACCATGCTTAAAATCTTATTTGACTTATTATGTCTTAAACTTTTTGTGTTCAATAAATTATTATGACACTTTGTACAGCTTGTAGTATTTTATTTTTTGTCCATATTTTCCAGGGCATCTTTCATGACTAAAACGATTTTTTTGGAAGGAAACACTTTCAAATTTCAGATTTGGGATACGGCAGGTCAAGAAAAGGTATTTGATATGCTTTCTGCTTTAAATGCCATCTGTTGGTATCTCGTACATAACCTGCTTTGCCATTTCATAGTATAAAATATATTTGTTTACTTGTTATATATATATCATTCATTTTGAATGTCTATATTTTCTAAAGTGTATTAATTTTATAAGCAGGTTATAGTATATCTTTTTAGCTCAACATATTATTTAAAAAAAAATAGTTTACTTTTTTATGCTAGTTTATTTGGATGAAGTGTCCTTTACTATTTGTGATACAGAAATAAAGATAAAATAATGACTGCATATGTGATATATATATTTTTTATTTATTTCTTTTGATGATTATAACGAAGTATTTTTTTTTTATAAACAGTATAGAGCACTGGCCCCAATGTACTACAGGGGTTCTGCAGCAGCCATCATTGTTTATGATGTAACAAGAGAGGTTAGTAGGCCATCTGATGCCAGTTAATGATATATTTGATATACCAGCTGTACAAATTTTATCAGTTCAACCATAAACTTTTGTCATGTCTTTCTTTTAGACATCATTTCACGCTGTTAAAGGGTGGGTCCATGAACTTCAGAGACACGGTCCATCGAAAATTGTCATTGCCATTGCAGGAAACAAATGTGACCTTGAGGATCTCAGAGAAGTCAGAGAAAGAGGTTACTATGGAAGTTTTCACCCTTAATGACCTAATTATGCAAATCTTTTGCTATATATTTCCAAAATGCATATTATTTATTTGTTGCAGATGCACAGGAATACGCCAGAGAAATTGGAGCAATCTTTTGTGAGACAAGTGCAATGACTGCTGTGAACATCGCTGAACTGTTTGATGCCATTGGTAAGTGTCACAGAAATTAAACATGCACTAATATCTGTAGGCTTTCGACTATCTGGCCTTTTCTGGTCAGAGCCAGATATGTTAGGGTATGAATCGGTACTTTTCTTGTATCCGATCGACATCATTAAGTGCAAAAAAAAATCCTTATTGTTAAATTAGAATACCCATGGCTACGGAAACATTTTAACTCTACTTAACCTGAACACAATGTTCTGTACTGCCTTTATAAGGGAAACTTTACCCTGTATTTGATTTCAAATTTTAGCTCTTTATTGGCAAAATGAAAATATTTTCTAATTTAACATTATTTTATCTGTCTGTGCATTACATTGAAAAACAACAATACTTTGTTTATCATTGGACAAGATTTTCATACAGAAGTTGTAATGCAATCTTTGATTTAGCAGCCGTTTTCAGAATATTTCTGGTTGATAAGCAAACTGCTAGTACTGGTATATAACAAAGGGACTAAAAGAACAAATGGTTTTCTTTCATGTGCGTCAGGAAATTGATTCTTCATTACTGCAAAGACTTGCACTGTGGAGACTTCACTCCAAAAACTATGTCTTATTTCTGTTGATATTTAACTCAGTGATAGACAACCTATAAAATCAACATTGGAGTTGCAGACTTTGATATTCTTTTGTGTAAAATTTCCCATTTAAGTACAAAGCATCATTTTTTGCCCATTACAGGGATTGTATAATGTTGCAGGAAACATAAAAAAGCAATACATGTAGTTTAAAATATATGATTATTCTTTATAAATATATTTAACTATTTTACTGTTCATTGATAAATGATTATACAAATAAATTGTCGAAACAATGCCTAAATGATTTCAATAATCCTAATTTCATTATGTATTCTTTTGAACCAGATTTGTAAAGTGTTACTATAAGTCCACCAATCCTTCTTTAATATCCAAAATGAAATCAATACAAACACATTAATCTGACTCTAAGAAATAAAAAAACAACTATTAAAAAATGACTCATAAATTCCATGTGTCATAGCCACACAATAACCGCACTTGTTATAAATAATCAACTCAGACTGCTGTCTTGCTTTTTTTTTTTTTTTTAACTTTAAACCATTTCTGTATCTAGTAGAGCATCTAACAGTGTTTTAGAGCTGTGTGATAATGTTTTTTCAAAATTTTACACAAACACCTGTTTTTTTTTTTTTAGTTCTTTATAAATAAGCAATGATTTGGGCATTAAAACATTGTTATACACTATAATACCAGATATTATTCATAGGTAGAATTAACAAACTTCATTTTCCATTTCAACATAAGATTGACAATTGCTGTTGAATTTTGTGAAAATCAGCCCACACAGCTATCGTGGTTATATGTCGTTCACTGTGTTCTGTAGCCATGGTAACGCCGTTTTTTGGATTGTGTAGCTAGTTCAATGCCTAGCTGTCTTTTATTTCCACAACAAATGTTAACTACCCATTTTTAAAGCTGGGTGAATGAATAACAATCAGACCTGAGAATAGTCCTCGAACAAATATGGGATCTGGGGGCTAGCAGTTGACCACTCGGCCAATATGGCACCCCATCCCTCTTTCTTTCATAGCATTATTAATTATATCCACAAAAAACTATGCATCACCATGGTTCCTTTATTTTTGTTGTTTATATCAAGGAAGAATCACTTTTTAAAAAATTCAGTTTTTTTTATTTTCTTTCTTTTTTTCTTAAGACCAGAGGCTTAGCTGGGGGGGGGTACATATGTCCCCAGGCGCCGAGGTTCAGGGGCGCCAAATGGTATATTTTACATATAATATTATATGGTTTTCGAATGGGGGGGAGGGCGCTAAAAAGGTATTAAAAAGGTAAAATGCCCCGGGCGCGAGTTGCCTTGCCCACCTCTCGCTACGCCTCTGCTTAAGACTAACAATAAGCTTGACTAGGAATGATTTTTTTTTTTCAGCAAGGTTATTACCACCAGAAGATTTGATAGGTGGATCAAATCAAGTAGGTGGGAGTACTGTAAACCTGAGGAATAACCCCACAAAGAAGAAAAGTAAATGCTGTAGCGGTGCAGACTCTGAGGCGGCGGCAGCCAGTCAACAACCAGTGCGACGTAGTTTGTCAACTCCCCGTGGTCATTCGTATCCATCTGTTACATTTCCATCTTGATTATGCTTAGGTTTTAAAATTGCTTGGCAAGTTATTTAGTTATCATGTTAAAGATTTATTGATCACAGTGGATGTTTTGGGCATACAAATAGAAGATTTATAAAATAGTAACCCATGTATGTCTCAATAATGTTAATAGGGTTAATATAACATAAAATAGTTTTATAGTTAATTTAATTGTAGATGTATACAAAAAAATACAACTAAAAAATTATTAATTCATATTTTTCAAAAGATAAATCTGCAGATTAAACTACTAAATAGGAAGTTAAATCAGGTATACAATTTTGATATGTTGACTGAAAAAAAATAAAACTTCTATTTTCAAATAAGGCCAAAAGGAACAATTATTTTGTTAAGAATTCTGAAATTAAAAAAACAGAAATCCTTTGTCTTTAATTCATAAAGTATTTCCTTATGCTGCCAAATTTTTAATTTCTGGTGAAACTGATTTTACATTCCACAAAAATTGAAAAAAAAAAATTGATGATTACATTGCATTCATTTGGTATTGATAAAAGCGTTATTAACTAGTCTCAGAGATTATAGATATTTGTTTTTTTTTAGCATTAGACAAGTATGGTTGATAAGCATATATCACTTTAAATGAAATAAGTTTGTGAATTTTTAAGTGCCCTTTTATATTTTCCTTTTTCACGTAATTCTAATATATCCAAATTCAAAACTATCCAGTTATAATTGTACATACTCAATTTAAATTATTTATTCAGATATATTGTTTTCCTACTTTTACGATGCAAATTTTAACCTTGTTGTTTTTATATATCAACTTGTAAAGTTATGAAAAAGTTTATAAAATATGTTGTTCTCATTTTCACTTGTACAGCTCGAATCTAAATTGTTTCAGGATGTTTTGAGATTGTTTTTTTAATTATATTTATTCTGTACCTGCTTTAATTTTTTACCATTTTTTGTTGTGTTATATCTACCATATTACACTTTATATACATTTTCTGGATGCATTTAGCTTTTGACGCTTGTTAAAAATAATATCATATATTATTGATACATGTAATAATGAATGCATTAATTATGCCACATGGCATTTTTTTATATCATATGATAAATATTGTTTAAAATCCCTACTTATGGACATGAAGTAATTTTTTTTTAAGTTAAGCTTAAACAAATTATCGACCTAATAATTTTAGTTACTTTTGGTTACTGCTAATTCAAAACAAAGTTAAAACTAAAATAAAAATTAGTTGGACTTTTTTTTTAAAAAAACATTTTTTGCATAAGTAAAGATTTTACAGATGTACAGAACATTTATTAGAGGAAACATCAATCGATGAAATTATTCTATGTTGAACATGTTGTATTCATCAAACAGAATTTTATGAGTAAAGGGAAGGTTCCAATAATTTTACAACATGGCAATATCTGAGCTAAAGTTATTTTGAATCTTGATCTAAGAAAAAATCAGCCAATTATGATATTGATAGTCTGATCAGCCATTCTGCATCTCTAAGCTGTTAAAAAGTTGTGCAGCTTAGAGAGTAAAAATTCTTGCAGAGCTTGGAATTATTTCATTGCTTTTTAAAAATGCTTTGGCGAGTTCAGGAAAAGATGGAAGGCGGCCCCCTTACTACATGATAGCTAATAATAATCATCATTAAAATTTGATAGAGCCCTAAAGAAAAAAAAATGTATCGTCTTCAATACATTTTAAAAATTATTTGTGAATTACAAATAAATATTTGTGAATTACAAATAAGTAGCATAGATATAGGTCAGGTCTATTTTTCACTTTAAATATGAAACCCAACATATTTCAATTTTTTCGCATTCTGAAAATATTCTGAAATTAACTATGGGTTAATATTTTTATTTAAATTTTTTTTAGTTATTAACTGAAAAAATTAGTTAAAGTACACTTTTGACTAAACAAACTTTTTGTAACTTAGCTAAATTGCATACAGTATACCGGTAAGTAAAAAAAAAGTTACACTAGCAGTAATTTTTAAGTTAACCTTTGCCCAACACCGCTAAAGGATTAAGGAAATTAATTAGATTTTTCCCCTTTTATTATTACATTACTAATAGCTATTATGACTGAAATTAAAACAAAAATGTTTTTGGAACTATTTTATATTATCTGATGTTTTTGAGGTTAGCCGAAAAATGCCACAATTTGTTTTTCCTGGTGAAAGATTTATTTTCATGAAGACTTAAAACAGATTTTTTACAAAGCAACATTCTCTTGATGATTAATCTCCCCTTAGTTGTTATGGATTCTATATTTTTTCCCTTCTTTTTTTATAGTCAATATGTGCATATGTTACTACACATATGTAAGAAAACTGAGTTAGGTTAATTAAAGTTTTAATTTATTTTTTTTTTTATGTTGTAATCTTTAAAATGTAGGTTTACTATCTTACTGCAAAAAAAAATAATTTTTAAATACGTATGTAGATGTTATTTAACCAAACAGTCCTTTAATGTGAACAAACTCCAGGTATGCAATATTCTTTGTTTTGTAGTTGTCTTTTTTAACAAGTCATTTTTCATTTTTTTGAGGTCATTTTGAAGGGAGGTGAGAGGAATATTTTTTTAAGGTGATTTTCAGAGCTGTCCATTTTATAAGTAGCCACAGCATGGTAGGAGATTGTTAATAAGTAGCCACAGCATGGTAGGAGATTGTTAATAAGTAGCCACAGCATGGTAGGAGATTGTTAATAAGTAGCCACAGCATGGTAGGAAATTGATGTCACATTGTGGGAGGGGGGGGGGTCTTCAAGTTGAATGGTAAGGTAACCTTTCCCTAAATTTTTTTTGGCCTAAGTTAAATTAGCTCAGAACAACTTTTTTTTTAAACTTTTGCCAGTAGTGATAGTACATATATGTAGACATAGTAACAAACAAGTACATTTTGAAATGTGATGGACATTCATCCCTGGTAGGTCATACAAATGGTTTGCATAGGTGTGCGTTGTATAATGATTGTTGAACCAATTTTTTTTTTCAATGACTCTTTTATTAATGTATAATTTTTCGATGCAAAGATTTATGTCAGCTGCCTTAATTCCTTGCAATAGAACCAGTGCATCAAATAGTTTGTGAACTATCACCATGGATGATTTTCAGCCATGAACAGTTGCCATCAGTCACGATTGTTTTACCTCAACTGCTCAATGTTTAACTGCGAGCTGATACAAATGCTCCCTTATAGTTTGTTGTTTAAAGCTGCCTATTTGTTCTGGGCAGTATTTCTGCAAAAAACCAACAGCAAAAATTTATTTATGCCGCCATTTAAAAAAAAAAAAAGATTTATGCATGAGCAAATAGTTCAACAGACATATCATCAGCAACTAAGTGTTTACATTTTATGGTGGGATAAATAGAATACCTGAATCAAAAAGCAAAGAAATAAAAAAAAAACTATTAAAAAAAAATTGTGTGTATAATAATACTTTATAATTGTTGGAAATTATATTTGTTTTTTTTTCTTCCTTTTGAATAGTCATATTGTTGTTTTACAAGTGTGTCATATTGTTTGATTTTTTTTAAATGGTTAATTTACATTATACAGGTTTGTTGAATATTTTTTATTGTATTGTTTTTATGAAAGTGATACTAGTTGAAATAGAATTTTTTTTATTGTTTTTTGTTTTGTTTTTTTTTATTGATTTTTCTTTGCCTGTTATGAATGTTTCCATTTTCATTGTTACCCCGAAAGTGATCTTTATTATGAAAATATTAAAACTAATCAATCCACTTTACTAAAAAAATGAATAAATCATCAAAAATATATATCAGGCATTATTATTTATTTCATATCAGATTGATGCATCATTTGCATCTGAAGCTCTCCTGTTAGGGAGGTGTATATTGAGTCTGAAGCTCTTCTGTTAAGAGGTGTGTCTTGAGGGGAACACAAAACTGTCCAAGCTAGTTGTTATTTGTTCAATATGGGGTCAAGAGGTAGAAACCCCATCATCACATGCTTCTCGTTTATTTATTTTTGTGTAAAAGTTCCTCTAAGGATGAGATGTGTGTATCATAAGTCCGTTTTTTTTTTGTTATAGTACCTTAAGTTCCATCCCCACCGTAGTGTAATGGACACGGAGGCCTAGGTGACTGGACACTCCTTGAGTTGAACCAACAACCTACATCATGTAGATCCAGCTCATCACCAAACAGCTACCCATGCTTCTCGTTAGATACGTTACGGCCAGTGTGTTACACGGTAAGCTTTGGGCGGTTAGCGCATGTTGGCCGTAACAAGATTTATTTCACTGAGTAGTCGCTTGAGAAATTGTCTTTGTGGGTAGGGGATTCCACCCCCCTCCCGCACCATGAGGCTCCCGGGTGACCCAGCTGAAACAAGACCAAACTCTCGCCCCTTCGTATGATATTCCCTGCTTCCACCCCGTCCCGGAGTCAGCCCCGCATACGATATTCACTCCTTCTAGCCCCATCGTCTTATAAAGCCGTCATAATTGATGGAGGAGGGTCTCAAATGCACTGGGGCAGGCCCGTAGCGTGCGTGGGGGCCGGGCCCCCCTGCGTTTGTCTGGCCCCCTCTGCTTGTTTGCTCTACTTAGTAACATTTATTTCATGCCCCCCCCCCCGCTATTGGCCTGGCCCCTGCTGTAGAATTTTCACGCTACGGAGCTGCACGCGGGGGTGGGGGGGGGCTCAAAGATACTGCACTCAAAAGAGTCCGAGGAGTCCTCGCCTAAACATTAATAACACCTCTGCGAACAGGCCCCACTATATACCGACTGACCGCGTCTGGACCACCAGAATCCTGGACGTCTACATTACAGCAGTGTGTTCAACGTGTTCAGGAAATGCACGGGCCCGCCACGAGAGATTGCAACCCGATGTCATGTCAAGGGTTTGTGTTCCTGATAATACTTTAAGGGGGATCATTTGGACTAAAAAAATATTAATTTTTTTAATATATTGGCCAGTGCCGAAGCCCCGTAGCCAAGGGGGGCACTGGGGGGCCCCGCTAGGTGTGGAGTGCCCCCCCCCGCTTAAAAAAGAAAAAGAGGAAAAAATAAAGAAAAACTAAAATGAGAAAAACTGCCCTCTGCTTACTTTGACCTGGCTACGGGCCTGCAGTGCCGAACCTATGGATTTGGCGGCCCCTGCATTTTGACATGAGATAATGTAGTTCATATTTAATTTAAAAAATTGCCCCCCCTCAAGCTGGGGCTCGGGGGGCTTTCGAATTAGGCCCCCCTCCCTAAGTACGCCTCTGATATTGGCGCACTATTCGTGTTTTTTTTTTTTTCGCATTTTTGCTTATGCCAGAATGTGAAATATGCACACATCATTTCTTATAAAACTAGCCAACTCTTTTAGGGCTCCTTGATTTAAAAGTCTTTAATCAAATACAACAGATAAAACTTTTTGAAAGTTTTTTTTAGTGGTTAACGTCCAAAGAAAAGTCTTGCCCCCCTGCCCCCACCCAACCCCATAGCAGTGGGGGGCCATAGACAGTCTCCTAGTTTAATTATCCAACAGTTCTGCCCTTCAATATCGTGAGCACATCATCATGTTTGCCGGTAAGTGTGTAGTATCTAGCACGAAACATGACCTGTGTCGCTAAGTAGGGCGCGAGATCAATGACTAGGCTAGGAGCATCCAAATAAGGTCATATCAAGACATTTTTTTTTATTATGAACTAGCTATCGCGTCTGCGAGTTTTCCCCGCCCCCTTTTTTATTTGTCATAAAAGGAGAGAAAAAAAAAGAGAGAGAGAGAGAGAGAAAAGCGCTGTCGCCGGCTGACTAGAATAGCGTGTCGCGAGCGAGAACACATTTCTCCCTCGCGCGCACTGGTGTTGACAACTGCGATAGATGACAGGTCAGCTGATTAAAGGAGCCACCGCCCATTTCCGACCGGCGTTGCTGACACTCTTTTCAAAATAGTTAAAGGTAAAAGAAACTCCTTTTAAAGTTATAAACTTTTCAAATAATCATAATAATAACAACAAAGAGTGTCGTGCCCATTTCTGTGGATCTAATAGGTCGTTTCAGTTTAGGCGGAAAAAAAGAAACTTCGGAGACAAAATTATAACATGTCTACGACTGTTGATAAAGAAGCGATTAATGAAGCATATGAAGAAGTGAGAGCAGACAACAGCGAAACTAACTGGTGAGCTTCATTATTATTCTTATATCAAATCATATATCTCTTACTAACTTTTAGATTTACTTTCTTAGAAATCAACTTGTGCATTTTGGTCTTGGAACCTTTGGGGTTTACACGTGTGTCTTCTGTGAGTTTATTTTTGTATAATCGCATTTATCTATATGTGTGTGTTGTCTGAGATTCAGCACAGAAGTATGTCCACAGTTCTGAGACACGAGGAACTTTAAAAGTTGTATTGTCAACCCTTTGTGTAAGTGTGGAGGAGGGTGTAAGCCGGCGAGAAGTATGTGTTAGTGTTACACACTAGCGTCTGTGACTCTTGTGTGCAGTAATTTTATTGTGAGATATCGGGTCATTGGCGATGTTCGCATTAATTATTTAAATCTGTTGGCCATCATGTTGGAATCGTGTGTATATCACAGAAACAGATAGAGGGGGGGGAATAGGGTTGGTGTTTATAATATTTAAATATGTTTATATATATATTATCCATTATCACAATCGCATACATTACTTACTGTATCCATTTTTATATGATAAGTTATATACACTCACGCACACAGGCGTTAGGTAAGCGGCAATATGTAATCTGTTCATTAAAGCCTATATGTCATATAACTGACACCTGACCGCGTGCAGGCCTTGTTATTTGTTTTCTGGTTCTACACACACTGTACACACACATCTTCACACCAATGTATATAACAATATATTATTACTTCGATTTATTATGTTATGCTAATTACTCTTGTATCAATCTGAATACCTCACAATCTCTGTTTAATCCTTTTATTAATATTATACACTGACCTATATCGCGAGAAGGAAAAAAAAACCTAGACTTTTTCTACTTGCTTGGGCATTTTTTTTTCTATTATTCCCCCGTCTGTGCTACGATATTAACACAGATATTAAATTTGGCCTTTCCCTTTTTTTTTTCTCCGCCCCGCCCCCATTTTTTTAGATCTCATTCTCTTATGTGTTTGAATAAATTGTTGGTCTTCTTGTATAGATCAGTGCTATAAATTGTAGTCTGATTGTGTTGATTATTTGGTGTGTTCTGCCTTGTGTTATTGACCTCAATTAATGGCACATGAGGGGATTTCAGGGAAAGTAGGGACAGAAATATTTTTTAAAACAAAATTATTATCTTAGGCCTTTGAGTGTTATTCATTTAAATTACTTAACTTCGTATGGCATATGGGTATATAGTCTCATTCAGTTATTAGATAACTTATTAACGAAGTTTGAAACTCCAGAGAGAAATAGTGATTATACAGGTCATATGAATATAAAACTCGGCTGCACATGAGAATCATAACTATAACGTGTCAACTCTCAAAGCAAATATGATTGGTTAAAAAACGATCCAGTGGTTAGAGTGCTACCCGTGCAATCTTTTATTGCCTGGTTTGCCATTTAAACCTTCATCCTGAATGCTTACATGTAGTTCATTATATTTGAATCTATGTGTGCGGGGTAGGGGGGGCTCATATTATTTACTTGAGTGAAATATTTACTTTATTTAGGTGTACCTGGGAGAGACGGAAACTCCCATCGAAGAGTATTTATCGTAGATATATATGTATGTATTATCAGTGTGTCCCTCTCACCTATACATTTTAATATTTTATCCTTGTTATTGGTTTTTTGTTTTGTTTTTAAACTGGACACAGATTATTCCATTTACATTTAGGGTTGATATGTAAAAAAAGAGGTTGAGAAGTTATATCATAACTGTGAGAACAAACATTTGCCAAACGTAACATTGTTCTGGGTCGAAATAAGATAAAACACATCACACCAAGTGTTAAATAAAGAAATAAAAACGGGGAGGTTTAACCCAGTTTGCAAGCAGACGCCAATCAAAGACATTTTAAATCTGCAATTTATGCTAGTATTTTACAACTTATAATTTGATTGGTGAAAATTAAAATTTCGTCAACCAAGCAGCTTCGCAATGACAATTTAGTTCGCATTACTAGTAGGTCTAGAGTGGGAAACAAGCAATTTAAGTCTTTTCCGTTTCGGACAAAGGACATTTTAGAGCATTTTCGTGTACGCGGTGGCTACGGTTACGCCGGACGAAATCCGTATTTTTTCCGGGTTACAGCCATAGATATTGCTCCACGCGTATGGGTTTTGATAAATAGAGAGGGAAGTAATCACGTTGAATAACTGTTACAAAATTAAATAATGATTACGCCCCTTTGATTAGCTTTTATTATTTATATTTAAAATATAAGCAAAAACGGTACCTAAGAAACTCTTATATTCGGCCATGAGATGTCAGATCGCGAAATGGACTTTTGATGTACACTTGGCAGGCCAAGACCTACAAAATGATATATACATCATGGGTCTAGGACTTTTGGTTGCTGAGATATAGGGCGCTCCTTTGTTAATATAGCTTATATAACTTAAAAACGGTGCTTAATACGCCCCCTTTTTCGACCCTCAGAGGTCAGATCGCGAAATGGACTTTTGATGCACACATGGCATGCGAAGACCTACAAAATGATATATACATCATGGATCTAGGACTTATGGTTGTTGAGATCTAGGGTGATGACAGACAGACAGACAAAACGGGGACAATAGAGCATTTTTTTTTTCGAAAATGCTCTAAAAATTAAAAAGAAAATTCAGTAAAAAATAGTAAGCTTCATAGACTCTATAGTAAATAATAAAAAAAGTTTTTTTTTAAATGATTCCATTGCAATCTCCCCACATCTCCTTCCAATACATAATAATTTTATTTTTTTGTTGATAAGGCTGAAGTCTAAATACAGATTTAAAAAATGAAAGTTTAAAAGTTAAGAAGTAAAACATATTCAAGTGAATGAGGAAGTTGCGGAAAACTAAAATTAAGGCAAACGTTCATTAGAGATAGTTGTAAAAGTGTAATTTTGGTGTATAAAAAAGACAAAAGACAAAAAAAAAACACTGAGAGGGGCATTCTGGAGAAATTTTGATTTTAAGTGGCCATCAAATTCACTTCTGTCATAAGCCTTAGCCCAGTATTTCTCAAATTGTGGGTTGCGACCGTCTGGTAGGTCGCGAAATATTTAATGAAATACCCTGTTTTTTTTTTAGTTTCCCTTTGGTTCCAGGTGGTTTGCGAAGACAAAAGATCAACACAAGTTTTCAAAGTAGGCCGCGAAGTGTTAAAGTTTGAGAACCATTGCTTAACCAATTGAGTTCCGGCTTCAGCTACGATCCCTCTGGCATTTCAAAATGACTTGTGTTACTAACTTAGGTCATTTTCCGGGATGAGATTGAGTATTTTTTACTATGTTCCGATCTACACAGTCTTTGCGGTCACGTGCATATTCAAATAAATGTGTATTTGTCAGCTTAGCATCAAATTACAGGACGATGTGTCGGTGACGCTGCTATTTGAAAACAAACAATAATTACCGGAAGTAACCGACTCCAAGGCTCTACTCTCCATTCTTAGTTTTCAAATTTTGTAACACACTAGTATTTTCATTTTTTACTGATGATAGCTTTAAATAAAAACAAACAAACTTGAAACCGTAAGAATTTAATTTGATTGCTGCAGAAGCCCCTATTGTATAGCAGTGTTTTCCAATGTGTGTTCCGTGTCTTACAGGTGGTGGGGGGAGGGGGAGTTCGATTGTTTGGGAAGAAAGGTGGCAATTTAAAAAAAAAAATTAAGTTTGTATAGAACTCATAAACCAACAGTTGTATGCTGAAAATTATGTTTAGACAGGTTTGGGATAGGGTTTGGACAGAAAGAGGTTAGGAGACACAGTCGCAGGGCATCATTTGGCTAGTGTGCTACCATAATCTATTTTAGTGGGACCACGCCCGCACGTAGAGGGTGGGGGCGCGGTTTTATTTTTCTGTGGGGGTGGAGGCAATGCGTAAACTATTGATTATGTACTTGTATATACGTATGTTTCATGGAGATGTGTTTTGCAGAGGGGTGGGGGGGGTCACATTAAAAAAAAAGTTTTAGGGCGGGAATGGGCACAAAAAGGTTAATAGTAAAATAGTATAGTAGTACTACAGTTATTGTCTTTGTGTCACAGTACATTGAAGACCATAGCTCTCCCCCACGACTCTGCGCCGCCCCCCCCCCCACACCACCCTCTTCTTTCACTTGCACACACCATGTCCACAACTTTCCACTCAGCCTGTTGCCATATGTCATTTGACCCCCCCCCCACCCTCCTACACAAGCATTGGTCATCTTTCCATTCATTTGTTGTCGTCTGCCTGTTGTCCTCCCTTCTGTCATCATTTTAGCTGTCTTCAAAAATTCCCGGTCCATTTAATGAGCTTCCCCGCCTCCCTCCTATTTGCGACCACAGTTGGAGACCTTCCTGTATTCATGATAGCCTATAATTATGTATGATTACGGAATTGGGTGGTGGGTGTGTCGCCACTGTATGGAACCATACATATTTTCCCCCGCGTTGATTGGAATGCAGAGAAACGTATTTTATACAACTTCCCAAACAAAAGCTTGCTGTATCAAGACTTCAACCAAAGATGGCATCTTATCTTGATATTCGTACAAAGCACGGGAAGGGGGGGGGGGTGACGCGCATATTGTTGAACGGAATACATCATTAAATATCACAAAATGTAACCATCTTGACCACTGGCCACCTCAACCCCTCCCCCCTCTCTCTCACACACACAGGTATTTTAAAGTTCTATTTGCTACAATGCACACATTTCCCCCCTAATGCGCTCAGCCTGAGTAAACCCAAAACAACAGCGGGACCTTTATTTGGAAACAAAACAACCAACCAACGCCGAGACTGGAAGTAACGCAGGAACAAGGGGAGATCACTTCCCGCACAACTCTAACTTTCTCTTCTTTGTGTCTTAGCCGGACATTTTAAGATTTCGGGCTGAATTCCGTATGATCTCTATATTCTGTATTGTGTTGTTATTTTTTTTTTCCTTTCTAAAAGTTTTATTACAAAATTGAATGAGTAGAATAATCTAGTTGAGAAATTACTCAATTTACTACAACTTGAAGAAATTAAAAGATATTTTTATAAGCATTTTTATAATTTTATTACTCTCACTTTCTGTGGTTTTGAGGGTTAGTCCATCAAAAATTCTTGTAACTCACTTTTTTTGGACCTGTTCTAAGTTATTTAGGAGGCTCACATGAAGATTCGCGATTTTAATAATTTCAAGTCCATGAATAAACATTTTGTAAAATTACGACGACAAGTATTTATATGTAATTCTTAAAATGGGGACAGATTCGCCTTGAGATTATCAAGTACAACGTAATATAGCACCAGCGCATACAAGCGCAAAAAAAAAAATCTATGTATAGATTAGCACCCATGTTTATACTTTAGTCTGTCGAATTGCTCAGCCTCCCTGTCAACACAGGAATCTGAAGAATTCAGCGAGTGAGTGATAGCTTGTCTCAGTGCCGAACCTAGGGATTTGGGGGCCCGGGGGGACTTGGCCTCTTTTGGGGGGCCCCTGCATTTTGACATTCAACACCATGACATGAGATAATGTACTTTATATTTAATGTGAACACTTTTTTTTTAAGGAGCCTCCCTCAAGCTGGGGCCCGGGGGACTTAAGAATTTGGACCCTTCCCCCTCTCCCCCCACCATAGATACGCCTATGGCTTGCCTTTTGTTAGTATAGATGACAATGGTGTAATTTTTAGAGCATAATGCTCTATTGTCCCCGTTTTGTCTGTCTGTCTGTCTGTCTGTCATCACCCTAGATCTCAACAACCATTAGTCCTAGACCCATGATGTATATATCATTTTGTAGGTCTTGGCCTGCCAAGAAATGAATTTTTTCCATTTCGCGATCTGACCTCTCAGGGCCGTAAAAGGGGCCTTATAAAGTACCGTTTTTTACTATATAAGCTATATTAATAATGGAGCGCCCTATATCTCAGCAACCATAAGTCCTAGACCCATGATGTATATATCATTTTGTAGGTATTGGCCTGCCATGTGTACATCAAAAGTTCATTTCGCGATAGGACCTCTGAGGGCCGGGCTTCAGGGCTCCTAAGGGGCTTATATATTATATATACACCTTGTACGTTCAATAACCCATTCATTTGGTGCGAAATACTGCAGCACGTAGTTTCACCAAGATTTATTAAGAAACTCATCAAATGAAATAGTAAGCTTGTGTTCTGAGTTTAATTGAAAGTATCAGAGCTATGCAACAATTGACGGAGTTTTCGGACGATTAAAGACTACAATGTTTTCAATTATGAGTCCTATTTCAGTAACCACAAACCACTTGTAGTTAGATTTAAGAGAAAATTATTTTTTTTCAAATATAAAGAAACGTCTTTATAATATTTTTTTTTACAGATATATGCATTACACAATTGAATTTATAAACATTTCCAAAATTTACAAATATTTACTGAAAGCTTACAAACGTACTGATACATAACATGAAAATGCGCTAACACGTCCTGTGTCCAGAATGAAACAGGCTTAATTGCTTGTTTTCTTTAAAGAATATATATGATATAGAAAGCACCGGTATTTCAAAAGTCCTGTAATAATGACTTCTAAAATGCCGCCATTTAATTTATTTTCCTATTTCATATTGTAGCACCTACATATTGATAAACAAAAGCAAAATAAAACAATTATGTCGGCTTTCGGGAAAAAAAAATTATTCCTATTGACGATGCGCATTTTGTATAATTTTATAATTTATACTCTTACGTAGGACAGGTGAATACCATGCAAATCCAGGACAATTTTATCCGTGTATGTATGTCCAGACAGCTTCTTCCTTTGGCTCTACAGCCCATTTAGGGCCCTGGCCTGCCATACTACTTTTCTTTGTCCACTTCCTCTAACCATCTGCTTCTTGGTCTGCCCTTAGGCCTTTTCTCATTGGGTGTTGCCTTATGTATTGCTTTTGGACCTCTGTTGTTTTCCATTAATTCTTTGTGCCCTACCCACATCATTCTATTCATTTTGATTTCAGCTGATATATTTGGTTTTTCGTATAGTTCGTACAGTTCTGAATTGGTTCTACTTCTCCACTGATTATTGTCCTTTACTGGCCTATGTATTTTCCTAAATATTTTCCTTTCCCAAGTGTTAAGCATATTTTCCGCTTATTTGCTGATGGTCCATGTTTCACTACCATATGTTACTGCTGGTTGGATCATTGTCTTGTATATGTTTTTTTTTTTAAGTTTTCTGGAGATCTGTCAGTTTTTCAGACAGCACCAAGAAGTAAATATGTGTATGACTAACCGATAAGGATGTGTGTATGACCGGACACTATGTGTGTATGTATGTATCAGCAGACGATATGTGTGTATTTATGACCAGACACTATGTGTGTATGTATGTATCAGCAGACGATATGTGTGTATTTATGACCAGACACTATGTGTGTATGTATGTATCAGCAGACGATATGTGTGTATTTATGACCAGACACCATGTGTGTGTACGTATGTATCAGCAGACGATATGTGTGTATTTATGACCAGACACTATGTATGTGTGTGTGTATGTATGAATATATGGCCAGACGATTTGTATGTATGACCAGACAACACAATATCGCTTTTATCCATCACTGAAAACAAGAGTATATAACATATGTATACACGCACAGACAACATTAATTCACTCTTTGTTTAACAACTCTATACTGAAGACGATATAGGGAACGTATGACCTAATAACACACAGGCTTGAGATCAGGCCCGTAGCCAGGTAAAAGTAAGCAGGGGGGCACTTTTACTTTTTCTTTATTTTTTCCTCTTTTTCTTCTTTTTTAAGCGGTGGGAGGGCACTCCACACCTAGCGGGGGGGGGGGCATGGCCCCCTCAGTGCACCCCCCCCCCTGGTTACGGGACTGCTTGAGATACTGTACTATAATAATGGCGATTAAACACCAGTATTAAAAATAATTTTTTTTAGGTCAGTGAGAATAACACTTAAGACAAACTTGTGAAAAGCTTTGAGGAAACCAATATTGCAAAATGTTTTTAACGGAAACCGCTAAAAACCCGATAAGAATCCCGACAAAAACTCGCCAGATTAATGAAAGTGATTGGGAATTTGAAAATGTACTCCTATATTTATTTTTAATTCGTCTTTTTTTTCTGTTTAAATAAAATAAAAAGTTAAACCCGCCACTAATCCTCAAACCCGCCACTAATCCTCCAACCCGCCAGTGAGTTAAAAACTACCCGAAAAAACACCCCTCAAACTGGCGGTAAACCCGCCAATTAGATAACACTGGGTTGAAGCTTGTTTAATCTTCTCATAATCAAGCCTAGTCAGTAGTCGCGAAGTGTGTGTTACATTGGCTGTCGATGACTGCGTCTGGCTTGATGAAACTCATTGGCTGGTGAGCGTGTAAGATGTGAATGTGCTGCCCATGGTCATGTGACCTACACCAGTGATAAGTGTGAACAGTTTGATAACACGTGTTAATTAATAGCTGGCATCCCAAAGCAGTATATGCTTGTCCTCCCTTCCGCAATCAAACGACTTCCCAACTAACCAGTAGCAATGCTGTTCATAGCTCTTCGGCGGTCCATTGCAGGGGCACAGGCACTTCAGTCATAATACTGGGGGGGGGGGTCCTATGAAATTTTTCAAAGTGCCAGTCTGGGCCCTTTTAGTACTCGATTATATTGAGATGTTTACTAGAAGGGGGCCCCTTGAGCAGTGAGAGAGGGGGCCCTATGCGATTGCCTAGTTGGCACCCACTTAAATGACCAGTGGCACATTGTGTGAACTTGTTTCAGTTGCAGCGTCTCCTCCGTATTGCGCCAGGTGTCAGAAGCGCGCGGGGGAGGGGGGGTCAACAGCCGTTGGGCTAAGTGTATGCCATACACCAGCAGCCCCGTAGCCAAGAGGAAGAGGCACTGGGGGGCCGTACCCCCCCCCCGCTAGATGTGGAGTGCCCCCCCCCCCGCTGAAAAAAAAGAAGAAAAGAGGAAATAATAAAGAAAAAGTAAAGATGCCCCCCTTGCTGGGTATTGGTGCCCCCCCCTGCTGACTTTGACCTGGTTACGGGCCTGTACACCAGGGATGGACTATAATACGATCCTATCAAAGTGGCCGAATTAAAGCCAGTTGGAAATGATTCGTTTTTTTTTTTTATTTCGCCTGCCAGTTCCTGATGTTTATAGACGTAGTATACATTTAACTTGGTTATGCCATTTGAATCGGGTGTGCCGGTGAAACTGTTTGAAACGCGTGTCGTATCATTGCCACTCCTGGCTACGATGCTCCTCCTCCGCCGCCCGCCCCCCCCTCCCTTCTCACCTGGCATTTGTCGGTGTCGCCCATCCTTGTCTGATGTTCTGACGGCGCAGTTACTTAATATATATATACACTCCACGTTTGAAAGGGTGGGGTGGGGGTGGCGGGGGGCGGATAACCAAAGGGTTGGGTATTGTACCATTGGTGCGCCGCTTACTGGGCGTGTCTTGTGCTGCCCAGATACAGACACAGACCATGTCTGGTCACAAAGAAAATAATAACAAAAAAATATGCTGCCCAGAGCAGTTCTATGCTGCCCAGAGCAGTTCTATACTGTTATAATGAATTAAATGGTGCATTGCCTAAAATCGTCGAAATGGGTCGATATATCCCTGGGTCGTTGAACGGTGGATCAGATTCATGTCACACACCCCTCCACACACACACACACACACACACACCATTATCCGATACTGACTTACATTGGCAGCATCCTGATTTCAGTGGCGTGAGGGGTGCCAGCATCGTAATGTCGCCCCATTATGTACGGAGCATACCAGCGTACTGCCAATGTCACCCCATTATGTATGGAACATACCAGCGTACTGCCAATGTCGCCCACTCTCTGTGTAGCTTTACGAAATAACTGTCAATATCGGTATCATGCATAATCATTTCCTTAACAATTGTCAGCGATATTGCTTACTAGAACAGTAGTATCGAAGCAAGTCTTTTATTATTATAATTATTATTATGCGTATGTGCTAAATATAAAAAGTTGAACTTCAACCTATTAAGGTGTAAATCTATGATTCAGAAGCACAACCGGGGGGAGGGGGAGGGGGAGGTGGAGGGATACTGTGACGGTGAGTCAGTACATGATCTGTGCCCCCTTCCCCTGTTCCACCCCACCCCTTTTCAAACGTCAAATCTGCTTTTGACCTGGTTAATGTGTAGTCACAATATAACGAGCCCTTAAGTCCACGGTGCAGCGACACTAACAGCCCTACTCCATTCAATGAACGTGCCGGACCACTGTGACACACGGTGTCAGTGGCGTACCTAGGGTGAGGGGAGGGGGGGGGAGTCCGAATTCGAAAATCCCCCCCCCCCGGGTACTAGCTTGAAGGGGGCGGCCGAAATTTTTTTTACATTAAATATTGAGTACATTATCTCATGTCATGGTGTCGAATGTCAAAATGCAGCCCCCCCCCCCAAAGAGGCCAAGCCCCCGAGCCCCCAAATCCCTAGGTTCGGCACTGCGCGGTGTTGGCCAGATTGGCGGGTATCCCGGCCAGTTTTGGGTGGTGCTCTTTTTTTTGCTTGGCGGCTTCAAAGTTTTTATAATGTAACGTACACAGATTTTTTTTTTAAAACGCAGTGGCTACGGTAACATCAAGACGGAGTTCGTATTTTTTTTCCGGGTTACATCAATTGATATTGCTCCACACCCTATCCCTAACCCTAACCCTTTTCCTAACCCTAACATAATTGCCGGTACCCGAAAAAAAAATGAGTACTCCCGCTAACCCTAATATAATGGCGCTTGATGTGTTACCGTAGCCACTTCGTTTTCAAAAATGACGCATGAAATCTGAAAAATAGTCAATTTAGACGTTTTTCTTTTCAGTGATACTACTCCGGGAGGAATTCTTGTTAAGTTTAGGCAAGATCTTTTTTTTTTTTAAATCTTGCAACACTGACGTCATGTAGCGTTCGTCATGGGCCTTTTTTGGGGGGAAAAGGGGGGGGGTTGGAAAAAATAATTCATACTTGTCGGAGAAGAAATTATAAAATGCGCTTTTAATGTGAAATTATAAATTTATATTTACAAAATAATTAATCAATTTATCATGTTTAATAAATTATTTACTTTGAGCTGTACAGCTGCGGTTTCGCGAGCATAGTAGAATCGACCAAGCCTTACTCCAGCTCGCCGGGTGTTTTATGTGCCATCACGCCCCCCCCCACCCCCCGGGCCACTCTTAAAAAAAAGGAAATGTTCAGAGTTCGCTGCATTCCCTCCAATTTTTAGTTCGTTCTATGTGTAACATGCACCGCTGAGTTGCTTATGGTAGTTGCCGAGCAGAACGTGGGCATAATATAGCGCCTAAAAAGCTTGACATATTTAAAGCCATGTTTAGCTGGTGATTCAGCTGAGGGAAAAAGAAAAAAAACAAAACAAATAGGCTTAGTGACATCACACGCCCTGTGTTTTCTAAATAACGAAAAATTGGTGAAAGGTCTGCGTTAGTGCGAATCAATTAGATCGTAAAATATCTATACAAAGCCTTGACATCGTTTACAAAGCTTGTTAAAATCAATCTATGTAACCCAGAGCCGTTTTAAGGTCATCGTAGGCCCTAGGCACTTTCAAAGTCGTAGGCCCTCCCCGATTTCATTTTTTAATACTTTTCAATAATGCACTTGTTTTCACTTTATGTTCTGGCTTTCGTAGGCCCTTGAAAAGTCCGTAGGCCCTAGGCACAGTGCCTACTGTGCCTGTAGGATAAAGCGGCCCTGATGTAACCTACGGAATATTTTTTTTTTTTACTTTTTGTAATGGTCAAAGGGGTGCCCAGTGATATAACAGGTATTATATAGTATTACAATAAGTACCACGTGACACGTCTTTTGTATGTGATGGGCGTAACCCAGTTTCAAAAAGCGGATCCTTCCTTTTCCCTCCCACCGGTAGCGTGGACCCAACGCTAACGTCAATTAATGCTGCCCCGGGCGGTGCTTTATAGAGACGCCGATCCTTTCCCAGGCCAAAATAACAAATACTAAACTGGTGAAAAATGCCGCTGCCCGGGGGGGAGGGCGGATCACCCACCTCCGCCCCTCCTATGTCACACCGCTGCCATCTTGAACTATTTAGTAGCTCAAGCTGGCCGTGCTTCCAATACCCCCCCCCCCTTCCCTGCCGTTGACATTTGGATTCGATTGACTTGTACATTGCTGTGCATATCCCGCTGCGCTAGTGTTCATATGTGTCGAAAATGGTTGGGGGGGGGGGATTTTTTAATTCACAGGCGGCGCTTTTGTTGTAAAACCTGATTTAAGTATGACGTGTGATTCGGGTTCAAATCTCTTTTACGGCCCTGAGAGGTCAGATCGCGAAATGGAAAAAAGTCATTTCTTGGCAGGCCAAGACCTACAAAATGATATATACATCATGGGTCTAGGACTTATGGTTGTTGAGATCTAGGGTGATGACGTACAGACGGACGGACGGACAGACAGACAGACAGACTAAACGGGGACAATAGAGCATTTTTTTTCGAAAATGCTATAAAAAGCGTTACAATAAACTGGGCGACGCTAGTGCATGCCTTATACGGTGATGTAATAAACAGTCTATATAATCTCCAGAGGTACAAACAGTCTATATAATCTCCAGAGGTACAAACAGTCTATATAATCTCCAGAGGTACAAACAGTCTATATAATCTCCAGAGGTACAAACAGTCTATATAATCTCCAGAGGTACAAACAGTCTATATAATCTCCAGATGTACCCGTTTAATAAATTCAAGACACTTACTTTGCTCGGTTGCCCCTTAGACATCTCTGGCGCTTTCGCCCCACCCACAGTAGCCGAACAGAATGACCGGCTATTGGTATACATAGGCTCAGAACCGTTCTTATAAATAGGCCCCACTGCAAAAAAGGGGGGGGGTTGAGTATTAATATTAATTCCCATCAAATCGATTGTTGGGAATACCCCGCCCCCCCCCATACATTTCAGGATGTCTCTGTCCTAGCGACCTCAAATATCGAACAACGGCTCTGCAAAGGTAATTCTATTGCGGTCTGTTACCAGTAGTTCCAGTAACCATCAGCCGTAGACTTACTTTATTACTTTTTGATACGAAAATGGGGCGGCCTGTTTAAGAGCACGTGTACTTTTCACATGTTTTGTCTTTTAACTTTTGAAGCAGCGCATCCCACTTTCGAAATCGTGACAAACTGACTTTGATTCCTTACGCTTAAAATATCTTTTGACTTCCGCATTATATATGCCCGCTTCATTTTTTTTAATAACTTCGTTGTTGTTGTTTTAAAACGAATACGATAATGAACTGTGGGTGAAATAAAAGGATGAGACGAACCAAAGACGAAATAAACACGTAGCAGACGGATGAAAATCTTGCTATCGAATGATAGAATGTTACCGCACCCCCCCCCCCCCCTTCATGCGTATAATGTTTGCGCATGTCGGGCCGAACAGAAAAAAAAATCTGTTGTTCTTTTCGCTGTTTGTTGGGTTGTTTTTTCTCAAGAGCTGCAATGTGTATGTGATCCTGTCCCGTTTGATAAAACAAAATTAGTGGCCGACACTTGTTTAATTTCTTCTGCCAACTCTGTTATGCCCTTTTGATGGTTTTGCCCAAAAGCAAGTCGCAGATTCTCTTTCTTTAAATTTATTATTAGCTCGGTAAGTGAAACATTGTTTGAATGAATATACATCGATATAACGTCTATATTACTCTATAAAAGTTATAATCAAAGGTTACTGTGGTTGTTTGAGACATTATGCAGTCAAACTTATTTTGAATAACGAAAATCTGAATTAGAGATTAAAATCTATGCATAGGGTTAAGTCCTCTTCTCCGTGACCGTGTGACCCCGACCTCATTCCCACGAGTGAAACCATAAAGTGTAAATAAAAGAACATAATTTTTTTTTCCGTATTGAGCAATGTGACATACAACAACAATAAAAAGTACCTACTGGATCAAATTTTCTATACCAGGCTTCTATTACTTAGGCCTAATATTGCTTAGGGGCTGTCCATTATTTATGTCAACAAATTTTTGGTGATTTTTACCTCCCCCTTGTCCAGGGGCGCCGAGAGCCAACAAGGGCCCCAGGGCAGGACATCATTGCGGGCCCCTTAATAAACAATGAGTCGTGAAAAAAATTGACATGGTCGGGGCGGCCGGGCCCCCTTACAGATGCGTGGCAATGACCCCCCATACTAGGGTGTCCCAAAAAATCCAAGTTTTGAACTGTTCAATGCACACCCTCTAAAAAGTTTCTTTATGGGCCACAATTAGCAAAGGAAAAAATTCAGTCCATTTGGGTAAAGTTTAGGGGTCCCTCAACCGCTTCAAAATTATGTGCTTGAGCTGAAAATCGCGACATTGATTTGATACAGCTTTATTATTTTATTTAACTTGACAAAGAGTTAAAGACTAACAATCAATAATATTATAAAATAATAATATATGACATATACATATAGTTTTCATATTGTAAATGAAATTATTTAACAAATTAGCTGAAGATGTTCGAAGATGTCAGTAATTTCAACAGCAGTTTCGCAACCGTTTGCGCGTTTAGTTAGTTGTTACATTCGCCTAAGTTCGTCACGGCGGCATTTTTTATAGTCTTTTCGATGCTTCTCCACCACTTGAAGCAAATATTGCAGTTGTACTTCATCCTTTGTTGTTGTATTAAAGTTCTGAATTAGGGCGACACCACGTTCAGCACAGTCATTGGTGCAGGGCAAGTTGCTGACAAAGTGCGCTGCAGCTTTAAATGACTGTGATTCTGGCCACAGCTCGATGGGCTCAGCAAGAAAGCTGTCATCAATTCCAGCAGTTTGAAAGAAGTTGCGCGAACAACATAGCTCTGCAGCACTCTGTGGAAGGGATGTGATTAAGTGTGGGCCTCTATCATCTTTGATGTTCAGCACCATTTGCTTTTTCTCATCAGCATTAAGCAAATTCGAGAACAGCGCTAGAGTTGCAAGCTCTTGGCTTAGATACCAGGAGTGACGTTCCATCATCTTCAGGCCAACATTACGCAGCTTGTCATCTTGATAGTCTCGGAGACGTTGAATCAAGTAAACGTCATTAATTGGTGCATCTGCAGCAGACCTTGTTGTAAACCATGACTGGACATACACCGAAACAACAAACCGATTAAAACGCTGAATACCTTGCAGTTCACGAGGCGTCAGATTAATAATGGTTTCGTTGCCATCAAACAAGAGTTCAATCTTTAAGGAGTAGGTAGCCTTCGCCATCCAGCGGGCCCTGTGAAGAGCACCAGGTTTTCTGATGATCAACTTAACATCCAGCCCAACCATGAATGCAGCAAGGCAAAGAAATTCCTTGTAGTCATCTCTGGGTTGAGTTTGAACCAACTGCTCAGTTAAAAATGCCTTTAAGGAAGCTGATGCTGACATCATTGGAGATTCCCGTTTTTGTGGTTGGTGGCTGTTAAGTTTGGACCAGTTTGCTCGGAATCGCTTAAAGATAAGGATCTCTGGCCCAGTTGATGGTCCTAAGCACACATTGAATGTGTCCGATAGCAGAACTTCAAGCATGTGGTGTCTACATGCAAGCCACAACAAGTTTCGTCCAATGTGGTTCTCCAGTAGAGTGCATGCACCTTTCACTCTACCAGTATTTGATGCTGTCGTATCAAAGCACATTCCCACGATGGTGGAGTCAGTGTTCCACGACTTCAGTTGTTCCACAACAGCGTTTGCAGCTGCTTCTCCCGTCCCAGAAGCTAACTTTGGAACCCCCAAAAGCTTCTGACTGCCATCATCAAGTGAGGTTAGGAGAACAGGCAGTCGATCAACTTGCTCACATTCAGCACCAGCTGCACCACCTGTAATATCTGGAAGAAGTTTCCCATCCCAGTGAACTACTGCCTTTGAGCTGCAATATTCTGCCCTGATTCTCTCTGATGCTTCTGCACGACAACGCTTACGGTGACGATGGACAGTACTTTTTGAAAGTACAGAAGATGAAGTGGAACAGCCTGCTTCATTTAGCACATTAGCTATGATCATAGTCGACTTTCGTATGCTGGTGTTGGTTCGATCTAACGCAGCTGCAACAGTGGACGATATGACATGTTGTCGTTTGTGTATTTTGGAACCCTGACTCGACGGTGCATTCTTTGGTTTGACGTCGAATTCATTGTCGGATTCTGTCATATCTCCTCCGTCTTCTTCAGAGCTGGATGCCGATGCCAATGGCGTTGTTTGGTGAGAATCACATCCACCTACTTCTGGCACTTCCGCTGTAGCAGCAGCAGCTGCAACTTCCCGTCTATGGACTTGCTCCTTACGTTTGGCAGAACGTTTTTCTAGTGCTGCTAGCTTTCTATCCAAAGAACCAATAGATCCCGATCTTGACTCTTGCTGCAATTTCAGAAAGTTCACATCCTCCTCATTCCTCATCATTGTCTTTGAGTTGGCATGGCTGATATCAAACAGCTTGTCTAGTTTCTCCGTAAACTTCCTCCGGTTCAAACGGTCACTATTGTTGCATTTGGAACGATTTTTCGACAATCGAACATGTTCGCGTACAGATCCTTGATCTTTTTGACAATGTGATTCTTGTGTCGTGTGGGCAGCCTTGACTTCATCCAGAATGGTATCAGTTGGTCATGTACCTGATGTGCACTTTCGCTAATTGAGAGCTGTTTCGACCGTTGGTAATAAACAAAGTTACGCAAAACTTCTCGACCCGATGGAAGACGGGCACCAGATATCATCTCCAGAGGGTAGCCAATCAACCATACTTTACTACCACTTCTAGAACTCCTAGTTTGTAACATCTTAGTTGACATTCTAAGACCCTGTCTATTTCCTCAAGAGTGAATCAATCAGTACAGTTCAATTAATCTCACAGTTTTGAATAATAATTAGTTAAATGCTTCACAAATTTACTTAAAACACACAACTAACAACTAGACTTCATTAATAACTCCACTGCTTTACAAATCCAAGATGGCTTCCAAGTCACATGACCAGTGATGTGACATTGGTATGGCAGGCCATTATTTCAAAAGTAAAATTAATAAAGCATAAAAATATTTGTCATATATTGCTAACATGAGGAAGTTGAACTAATCTTCTGGACCCTTGAGGGACCCCTAAATTCGTTCTGAATGAGGTACCATTTTTGGGACTATTGCAGCTAATTATAAGGAAACTTTTTAGAAGGTGTGCTATTTGAGATTTAATGAATTTTTAAAAATTTGAAATTCTGGGACACCCTACCCCATACCCTCCTCTCGGCGTGCCTGCCCTTGTCAACAACTTTTCAAACTTCCAGAGACCCCCCCCCCTATAAAATTACGTCAACATTTGATTACCCCCCCCCCCCAAAAAAAAAAGGGTGGCTTCCAAAATGTTTATGTGGCAAAATTAGTAGGAATATAGTTAGTTTAATTAAAATACTGAATGTTAAGCGAGTGTGTAACACAGGACTACAAACGCTGCTTAATTTTCCTTCATTAAGTAATTATATTAAATTTTAAAAAAAAGTAACATTGTTGACGTCAACTTTTCTTGACCTCCCCCCTCCCCCTTGTCAACGATTGTCAAAAATTGTCAGTTAGTTAATGAGACAGTAATTTTAAATAAAGCTGTAAGGAAGAGCTGTTCTTTACAGTTCTATAGCCCCTGGCCTCTTTTTGGCCCAGATCAAAGGTTCATTTTGCTGTGGGGGTCTTGTGCAAAGGCTCCCCTCCCCCCCCCCCCCGCTTGCGAATCTCGGTCCCCAAAAGTTCCTCAGATCGGTTGTTAGCAGTGTAGGTCTGCAAGTTTGTGAAACTCACCTGTAGCGTTTCTTTGAAGACTAGCAAACCTATTCTCAGTAGCAAGATGGCTCGTAAAAATTATGTTTTGTTCACAACATGTTGTATTTTAAACTTTTTTTTTGGGTTACAGCAGATCAGTGCCTAACCTAGGGATTTGGGGCCCGGGGCTTGGCCTCTTTGGGGCCCCTGCTTTTTGAAATTCAACATCCTGACATAAGATAATGTACTTAATATTTAATGTAATAAAAATTGTTAGGGGCTCCCCTCAAGCTGGGGAGTGGGGGACTTTTGAATTTGGACCCCCACCTCCCCCACCCTAGGTACGGCTCTGGTTCAGACAGGGGGCCCTCTTTGCAGTGGGGGCCCAAGACAGCCATCTAGTTGGCCTATCCATAAGAATCTCTGCTGGCAGTATTATTTTTTTTTTTTTAGATTTTAAAGCTATTTAACGATTTTTAGATGTACCCTATATTATTATGATTTACCCTGTATTATTATGATGTACCCTGTATTATTATGCCTTTCAGGTTCACTCTAAGATTTAATGGTAATTTAATAGAAGTTGACAGCAAGGGAAGTGATTATGATGAATTTGTGTCAAAGTTCACTGGTAAAGATTTTATTTTTTTTTAGTTTTTAAACAGAGAAATTTCATATGTAGCCTATATTTAAATTTGCGCATATACATTTATTACTAGTAAAGATTGGTGATTCCAAAAGAAATTAACCCAGCTAATCACCAGTTAAACATGATAAGCAGGACTATGTTTTAATTTTTAATTCCCGGTGAGTGGATACTGAAATAAAGGTTTCAAAGATATTCTTGAATTTATTTACAGAAAGAATGTTTTTGGAAGCCATATTTAATTTTTAAAAAAATTGATTGAAAACTCAGTTTGTTATATTTCAAACAAATTTAAAAAATGTGTCACAAAAATAAGGTTTAAAGTTTAGGTAAAGAATGTTTCAAATAACCATGGCTTATATTCTAGATATTGGAAGAATGTTTCAAATAACCATGCTTCTATTCTAGATATTGGAAGAATGTTTCAAATAACCATGCTTCTATTCTAGATATTGGAAGAATGTTTCAAATAACCATGCTTCTATTCTAGATATTGGAAGAATGTTTCGAATAACCATGCTTCTATTCTAGATATTGGAAGAATGTTTCAAGTAACCATGCTTCTTTTCTAGATATTGGAAGAATGTTTCAAATATGTTTTAGACTGGCCAGTAAAAAAACTGAAGTTTGCAGAGCACTGATGAGGCAGATCAAGACCCGTAATCATTACTGTTTGATAGTTATTAATCTTTTTTTTTTGTTTATGTTGCTATTACAACATTTAGTTGTCAAAATGTTCCATGGCAGTTGGCTTCATTTATTTTATTGTTCTTCTAGATCAGGGTCCTTAGCATTAGCTGACAGGTGCCTTAACAATGGCGGTAAGACACATCCCATTATGTACTCTTGTGGTGGCAACATTGATACTTTGTTCTGGTACTTCACTACGGACGGTCAAATTTACCAGTACTTGGGCCACATGTGTGCATCCAATACGTCAGTGGTACTAGAGAAAAATAAGAACTGTGCTGACCAAGGGAGGTGGCAGTACACACAGGTGAGACAGATTCATCGAGTATAAACGAATAAGAAAATTGACCAATATGTTTATTTATTACCCGGATCACATATAATTTTAGACAAAACTTGCAAATGGTACGAATCAACCACTTTTTTTTTTTTACTTCTGTGAGAATTTCTGTTTGTTTCGTTTGTGTGTTTTTCGTGTTGATTTACCACTTCTTTTTAATTTCATGATGTGTATTCTCTTGTGTGCTCTACAGAACAAACAGATCACTCACCAACCGACCGGTCTGTGTCTCACTGCTCAGCCAAACAACGACAGGCTGACACTGACACAGTGTGACGTAAACAGTTCCTGGCAGACGTGGAGACCACAAAAACGCAGGAGTGACATAAACTTCCCTAAATAGTTCGACCAGGTCTTATTTTACTTCGCTGTAAGGAAAATGGAAAACACAATTTCATTACAGAGCAACAAATGTGGTTTTTATAATCTATTCACCAGTTATGTCCGATAGCATAATAGTTTTATGTGGTTTTTAAGTTCACACTGTACTCTGTACAGTAAACGTACTTATGATTTAAATATTACGTGCTTTTTTGTTAACTTTTTTGTATTTGTTGTTTCATATAAATTGCATTCCGTCATTGTATAATATTTTTGTATGTAATTAGTAAAGTGCATGAGTTGAGTAAAAAAAATGTCATCTGCTCTAGGTCATTACGAGCTGATATGTGTGTGTGAGTAGGTCAAAGGGAGTATATGTATGTACATCTACTGTTCATGATTTTACTGAAAACATGGCATATTCCCCTCAAATGTAATTATCCCATGAGGCCATCTCCCAGTGATGTTTAGAAAGTGTGAACACCGGCCTGAAATGAATACTTGTACCTGTGTAAATATGCTAAAGTTCAGAAGTGGAATGTGTAATAATTTCTTGCTTAGTGAAATTTTAAAAAAAAATGAAATTTATTCGTTTTAAAATGTAACATCAAACAAGTTTTGATGATAAACTCTATAAATAAAGTTATTCATTATTAAAGTTAGTGTGTCTTTAAATCTATTTGTTGTTGTTCTTTTTTTTTTGGAATATTTTGTGTGAAAGGGGTGTTCTTCTCTATATTATATACGTTGTATCTCTTGCATCGAGAGTGACGGTTTTTGTTTTTGTGCAATGAGTGTGTGAGTTTTCGTATGGCTTCGCAGGCAAAATCAGAAATACTCAGTAGCACATTGTCTATTACAAAGAGGGCATCTTACTCTTATTCAGTGTTTCTCACAATGTGGTACACACCTCGGTGGGAGAGGTGTGGGGTTCTCGAAGAGTTGGGAGAGGGCGGGTATGCGCTGCATCGGGCTGAGAACATTGGGTTAGCATTGTCGCCTAAATCGAAAACAATTAACCGTGACAGTAAAAACAATATGCAAGTTGGTTTGTTTCAAACAGGGGTACTCAATATTACTCAAATACAAAGGAGGTAGGCCTACACAGATGTCGAAAGTTTAGAAAACGCTGCCCTAATGGTAGGGGCAGAAACAGATGTTACCTGATGTCGTCTATCTCTTCAACTCCACAAAATGTCCTCTTCGATGCAGCTATTATATATACGGAGCATAAGAACGGAGAGTTTACGGGAAAATATTTTTATTAAATGTAAACGTCATTGGTGTGAGCGAATAATTTTTTCAATACTTTTAACGATTTCAATCTAATAACATAAAAACATTACACACTTTTGATAACTTTCAACTAGTATTAAAGCGTGTATAAACGGGCGATCTAAACAATACGTTTGGGGGGGGGGGGTAGTGCGAGATCATTTTTTGTGGGACTAAGGCGAGTGTCATATCCGGGGCCTGAAACAAACATTTAATTATTTGTCGGGCGAGTCAATAAAAAATCTCCAATCGAGAATTTCCCCCGAAGAGGCGGGCGGGAGAGGAGGCACTAAAGCACGGGAGACTTTGACGGTCACCCCCAGTTAACAATACGGCCCTTACTAGGGTGTAGGCCTACATTTTAAAGGGACCCTGCATTTGAATGGTAAATGACCTATGTCACCTTAGCATCGAAAACAAAATGCACAATAACAACGGATACTTTCACAAAAGAATGTTATAAATAGCATAAAGTAGTAAAGGGAAAGGATTAAAGTTTTGATTCCAAATTATTCGATTTTTGAAGAGGGGCGGCATTTTTTTAGTCCGATGGGCGGCACGAACACTATTAACGGCATTGAAACACAGGGTGCAAGTATAAGTATACTACATGTAGTCAGGCCCGTAGCCAGGATTATTGGATTGGAGGGGCCGAAGAAATTTTTTTCGGGGAGGGGGGTGCCAAAGAAATGATCCTGGGGCTTAGGGGCGGATCTAGGCAACTTTGACCGGGGCAAAACTGTTTTCATTGTTGAAAATTGGTCTTAGAACAAAATATATTTCGATAATTCAAAGATGTTTTACCAAAACATGCGATAACGGTGGGGGGGGGATGGATATGGAGGCGCAGCTTGTTAAAAGAACTGAGAGAGGGCTTTGGAGACTGTAATCTCCAAGAAATTGCAGTCTGCATCAATGCATTGTATCGATTGTTAATGTTAATCAAATATAAGGTTTTAACATGGTTTAATAATGCATGGCATGTTGCAGTTTTGTTAAAAATAATTTAAATAGTAAAGAGTTTTAATGATAAAAATTTATTAAGGCTGGGCAATTTCCGATTCCTGTTATAAATATATTGTTCTGCTACACAATTGTTACATAATAGATACCTGATTTATATTATTATACTGTTGGTTTAACGTACAACCCGGGAAGAACGACATAGATGCACGAATATAGCTTAGCTATTTGTGTGATATTTCTTATAAAATATTGAAAACAAAGAACAGATCTATCAACAACAAATTGATCAGTCGCAATTATTCAATTTAAAATAAAATTAATTCTGCTAAAAAGTAAATTTGCAAATTAAATAACATCACTCAGAAATCACGGAGTTTGTACTTTATTATTTTATTATACATATGTATAAAAATGAAGTCAGAAGTCAATATTATTTTATTAACTTATTTAAGTTACTAGTTGTCCACAGAAGATAACAATATATAAAACTATTACAAGGTTGCGAACAGGCCCACCGACAGAAATTTCGGGCCCCTGGGCCAATGTTCCCTCTAAGCTGAGCGCGTGAGCGATCGCTCACACGTATTCAGAGCGTCGCTCATACTACACGTACGATTGCTCACTCGACGGACGACATCGCTTAAATCGCTCACAAATTTTGGCCTCAAACAAAATGTCGCTCAGAGACAACATTTTTTGCTCACTTCATTCCACACCTTAGAGGGAACATTGCCCTGGGCAGGGGTGACACGAGCCCCCGTGCTGATATTAATATTTTAAAAAGTTGATTGGCCAGCTCAGTCCGGGCCCCTAAAACTCGCCGGGCCCCTGGGCATTTGCCCCCCTGCCCCCCCCACTCATCGGCACTGGTTGCGAACTTATATTATTATACGTTTAAAATTTGCAAACGTCGTGGTTTAGCACTGAATTAACCTAAAAATGCTTCAGCATTCAGATAGTCTGTTAAATCTTTTTCAAATGCAAGCAGGACAAGATTGCTTAGACGCTTTTGTAACATTGATCTGCGATATGGGGTGAGCATTCGTGTGAGGGATGAGAAACTGTTCTCACGCACGGCTGTTGAAGCCCCAAATGCCAGTGCTGCCCAAAATACCCAGAAGTGAACTTCAATAAGATTCAATCTTTTATGACCAAAAATTAGATAAGCTATATATGTAAGTAAAATAGCCTGAATGATTGCCAAAATATAAACTTTTAAGTTTTTATTATTATTGATTTATTGAACAAAATGATTGATGTTTTATAGCCGTTATTATTAAAATTTTGTCAAAAAGCTAAAATCATGCACGGGGGGGCCTCAGTCATGGATCGGGGGGCTCAGCCCCTAACCCTCTGGCTACGGGCCTGCATGTAGTTGGAAGTACCAGTTAAAGTACACGTGTTCCAAAAATGTACTAGGCACTAGTCAGAAATAGGGTAGTTGGTACCTGTTTTACCAAGTACTTGTACTTGAGTACTTTTTAGGAATACAAATACTGGTACTCTTAGTGGTACCTTGTATATTTTCAACCTACAGTCAAACTAGCAATGGTAAAATGTGTGTACTTGTACTTGTATGGTCAGTACTTGAAACATCTCTGGGACAAAGAACTTGAATAATTAGTAAGGGCTTCTTAAAATTGCATCATTAATCGTACATTAAATAAACCTAATTCTTTTTTATTTCAATGCTCTAAGTGAGATATGTGCATACATGAGATCTTTATATTATTTAGTTTACATTATTCTGTGAGGAGCAAGCAATGCTGCAAGCATGTCGCATTCTTGTGATATGTAAATGGCGACAATGTACATGTGGTCTACATGAAGTAAGCTATCACTCGTAAATCATATGTAGTCAAATCACTTATGTTGCTAGGCTGTTGTTGTTTTTTTTTTTATTATTTTGTTTTTTACCATTTAGATCTTGAAACTGTTTTAAAAGTACTTTTAAATTGAATTTTTTTTTTTACAAACAATAAAGTGTGTGAATATGAGCTAATCTTTGCTAACATATCATCGGTATATAATTACTTTGATCTTGTTTCTGCAAGAGGAGAGTAAGGATATATAACTAATAGTTTCATTTGATTACATAGAAAAAAAAAATTGCTGCTCAACAAAATGGCGGCCGTGTTGATGCAGCAAGCGATCAGTATGAAACGAACGAATAAAGACTGTGCCACTGATATTTTATCCAATATCGGTAATTAATTATGACTAAATACTCATCAATGCAGTATAAAATATTTTATCAACCATCTAAATGTAAACAACAAAATGTTACATTGTGTGTCATTCACGTGCAGTGGTTAAAAATTAATCAAATTCGCTTGGTCACTACCGGCAGCAATCGAAAAGTGCTTTTTATTAAACAGTTGGGTATAAACAGTAAAAATGTACTTATTTTCCTAAAATAAATCATTCGAACAGCCTCTTATGTTTCTATTTCCATTACTATATTTTATGTTTAAGAAATTAATAATTTGATCATGTTCCTGTTGATGTACTTTATAGTCAAGTGAAGTAGTGTGTTATGTCCAATTTTTTTGTTTAACAAAAATACCATAATTACAATTTACACTGCATTGTCTACATGTATCTCTACAAAATGGTACAAGGAACTATTTAAAATTTCTCTTTCTTTGTTAATCTAATAGCTTGATATATTACATTATAATTATTTTTGTCACTAGACACTGTTAATTATTATAACGCAAGCGCCATTCTATTATTTCTCATTTTTTTTCGGGTACCGGCAATTATATTAGGGTTAGCATTAGGGTTAGGGTTAGGGACAGTATTAAGGTGTGGAGAAATATCTATTGACATAATCCAGAAAAAAAAAATACGAATTATGTCTTGATGTTACCGTGGCCACTGCGTAAACAAAAAGGGTTAGGGTTAGGGATAAGGTTAGGGTTAGGGACAGTGTTAGGGTGTGGAGAAATATCTATTGACGAACTGAAAAAAAAAATACGAATTACGTCTTGACGTAAGCGTAGCCTGTCCCTATTATAATAATGGGGAACACCATGGGCCATGGCAAAGTTAATATAAAAATTTAGGTGATAGCCATATAATTCTTATTAGAATAATTTTGAAGTAATTGAACTCTTTTTAGCATAAATTTGGAATTTAAATGAAAAATTTCTTACAATTAACAAGCTAGTAATGATACCTATTTATTGGTTATTTACAAATGAAAAGTAATTAATGATTGATGACAAAAATATTTCATTAATTATATTACAAACTACTTATCATCTTAGTTAAACAAGATGTTGTGCAAGCAGATGATGAAGCTATTAAAGTCAAAGAGCAGGCAATTCTGGAAATGGGAAAGATCTATGCTGATCAAAATAAAGCAAATGGTTGGTATTATATTCACTTTTTTATGAATATGGCTTTTGTATAGGTTGAATATTGAAGGACATTGAGCCACACTGTTTTTTAATGAAGTTGAATGTGTATAGAACTTTCAACCTTACAGAAGTAGTCATAAAGGTTCTTCACCATTAACAAATGTTTCCAAGGAGTTTAAAATAAATTAGTGTAAATCTTTTTTTAGTGACAATGTGTGTAACTTTAAGAACAGCAACCCCATTTTTCTTGATTTCAGGCATTTATAATCATTGAATACAGGTCTCAGTAAAATCATTGTCCACATCCTTATTATTTTTTATAATAATAAATCGATAACTCGCATATGTTTTTTCATTAAAAAAATTAAGACTAAGAATAATTTACTTTTGTAAGTAATTTTTTGTTGTTTTTTAACACTTTTGTTAGTTTTGAACATCTTAGTCTGCGACTTTACAGATACACACATACTCTGTTAAATTATTAAAACAGGAATAAATAAAGGCAAAAATTCATACTTTCTTTTTTTAATAGATAGATAGATTATAGTTTGAGGTTTTTAAAACGCTTGCATGTATCCTTTTAAAACCAGTCAGAACATAGATTACCGTTGCTTTATCAAAAATGTTTAAATGTACATGTGTAACAGTTCTGAAAAATGCACTTAACAGTTGTTTTTTTTAAATTATCATATTATTGATATAATTATTTAATTTTAAATGTAATAATGGTTGATATCAGAGATTAATATATATTGGCTTTTCTAATTTTAGATATTTTTCTCTCAAATAGAATTGGCAAACTTAATCAAATGTGTACGACCATTCCTAAATCTTGTGAGCAAAGCGAAAGCAGCTAAGCTTGTCCGTGCTCTAGTTGATCTCTTCCTTGACATGGAAGCAGCCACTGGAAATGAGGTGAGTTATAATTCTTAATTAACCACAGCATTGTTTATCCTGCAACACTTTTTTTTTAATTGGCAAAAGAAATATTTCAGTGTAAGTGAAACAATATATGTAGGTCAGTGGAACACTGAAAGATAACTGAATTTTTCATTTGGCTTTTTATACAATACAAAGATGTTAATTAGCTCATGTTTTTATTGAATAATAACCTAACAAGTAATACATTATTTTATTAATTCGGTGTATTAATATATACACCAAAAATTTAAAAAGAACTTCCTTATTTATAGTGTTAGTGTCAAGATCAGTAAGAATCATGTTAATTAGTAACATCTTAATTGACCAATTGAAGCATTATAGTTTAACATGGTCCAATAAATAACTACATCATGTGTAAAATAAACTAGAATTTACCAGCTCAAAGTCACATGCTCTTTCCACACCAATCGTGAGCTAGGGATAACATCTTATGATTTTGGCCTAGATAAAAAAAAAAGTCAGCTCACAGCAAGAGTTAAAAGGACTTATTGTTTGACATTTCTTATAGGATTCTGACTAGTTCCCAGAATATATTATGGACTTATGATTATTGAGTCTTGATTAAACAAAATACATCTTGAAACTACTGTCTTATGTATTTTCATCAATATTTGCATGACAAGTATTTTCACCAAGTTACCAATGAAACTAAATTATAAAAAGAACCCAAAATGTCATTCACCTCACCAAAAACTTCAATATGATAGCATTATTTGACTGCTACTTAGTGGACATTTCGTCCTTATCCATTTTATACCATACTAGCCAAACCCACACTTGTATAAATTTAAAACTTTTATAATATATATATATATATAAAGTGTTTTAAGCCATACTAGTTTAACCCACAATAGGCCTGTATGGCTTAAAATGACTCAATTATATAAGCGTTATAGTCTTTATATAATCTATTTTACAATAAAGCAAATAGGATACTTTTAAAATCTAATGTCTTTTTTTTTTCTCATTTTATAAAATATATTGAGCAATACAAGTGTTATGATCATTAAAGGATGTGATTTCATGATTAAAGGTCCTTAATAATTCAAAAAAGTATTTAGGGCATTAAAACGCTTTACATGCTCTAACTATTAACGTTTCATTTATAAATAAAGAAATCTACTTGGCTGAAATTCACTTATTGCTGTTGAGTTTGGAACCTATTAATGGCAATAAATGAGGAATGAGTGTATATACATACAGCTATATATGTTAAATCATATTTGAATTACATATCTAAACAGTATTCTTATATTAAGATCTTTTTAATTGAAATCTTGTTCCCACAAATGAAGATATATTTTTTTAAAATAATTATTAATTTGTCTTATTAGTGTTATATTATTACAATATTCAGTACAAATGACAAAGTAGAGGCATTATACAAAGGTTTATAATAAGAATGTAATTCATGTATGGTGTCCGATAGGTAATGATCATGAAAAACTAGGTTCTCATTATTAGCTTAAGTATTATTAACTAGTATATAACATATTTTATTTTCACAGGTAAATTAGGAATACTAAGAATGAGCAGCTCTTAAAAAAAAATTTTAACAATGGTAATCATCTATCACATAATTTTATAAACCATAAAGGAATTTAGATTTTTTTAAAGCATGTTTGTTGTGTGGTTTTCAGGTTGAATTGTGTAAGGAATGTATACAGTGGGCTAAGGATGAAAGACGAACTTTTCTACGCCAAGCCTTAGAGGTTAATATCAATCAGTTATTCAATTTTTTTTAATTTGAAATGTAACTTTTAAAAAATATTTTGTTCAAACATTTGTTTTAATGTTTTTTTGATAATTTTTTTTTTCAGGCTCGTTTGATTGCATTATATTTTGATACAAAAAAACACACAGAAGCTTTGCAGTTAGGTGGGTATGGCTAGTATTTGTTTAAGAATCTAATACAGACCCTTTCATTTTTACAAAAGCAGATATTCCTTAGGATCACGTATATTGAGAAATTTTATTCTTGCACATGTATTTTATAATTCAATGTTTTCCTTAAAATAAATTTTATTTACCTGATTTTAGGTTCCACATTATTGCGAGAACTGAAAAAATTAGATGACAAAGCATTGTTGGTAGAAGTTCAGCTCCTAGAGAGTAAAGTGTATCATGCTCTTAGTAACTTACCAAAAGCTAGGTAAGATCAGAAACCAAATGTTGTACTATTTGAAGTTATTGTGGGTTTTATTCTATGATAGTGATTGTTATTATCCTATAGTTTTGAATAAGGCCAATGTCAAAACTTTTTTTTCCTTTAATATAAATATTTTTTCCTTAAAATCAGAGCTGCTCTTACATCTGGTAGAACAACTGCCAATGGTATCTACTGCCCACCAAAGTTACAGGCTGCACTGGATCAGCAATCAGGTTTGTAATTGTAACTCTCAGAATTTTTTATCTTTTTTACTAGCTTTACCCTTGCAAAACCTTGTAAGGTGTACTTTAAAAAAAAATCTTAGCTCAACTTTAAATTAACTCCCTAATTAAATTGATTTCATTATGGCTAATGTTTAATTTGTAATTATTATGATATACATACATGTATTATAAACAATATATTGTATCACATCAACAAAATGGGGAAAGCTAAATAATGACATATAGTCATTTTCATATATCATTTTCATATATGAATTAAATTCCTAAACATTATTCTGATATTATGATTTGTTTTATACAAACATCATTGAAAGATATATGTACATGTATATTTTTTTATAATGCCAATGTAACTTTGAAAAAAAAAGAGAACTGAAGGAATCAAATCTCCTATTGCCTGATTGAAATTCCAGCACTCTGCTAACTGAGCAATGGAAACACAACACCTTGCAATAAAGCAATGTTAGATTATCATTAGGGTAACAGACAGAACAAATTTCAAGGAGTAATAATCCTTACTGTTCAATCAATCCGTTTTATAATTAATAAAAATAGGTGCAATTGCCAAGCTATTTATGAAATATGCAGCTTTACATTTGTACACTAGATTTATGTTTGATTTAATTCTGCTTATTATATTTGTGGTTTTTTATTGCTTTTAAAGCCCATATTTTCTGAATCCTAGCTAGCTTTGAAGTTTAAGATGAAAGCATTTTCATCTTCACTGCAAACTTTGTAGTTATTTTATATTATGTGAGAAAATCACCAGCACTTTTGAACAGATTTGTGATGTGACTTAGGGTTGGTTTTAAGTGATACGGTTCTCTGCTATTTATTTTATTTTTGTATTCTGATAGGTATTCTGCATGCAGCAGATGAGAGAGATTTCAAAACAGCTTACTCTTATTTCTATGAAGCCTTTGAAGGCTATGATTCTATAGACAGCCCTAAAGCTGTAATTGCTCTGAAGTATATGTTGTTATGTAAAATTATGCTAAACACGTAAGTCAAGATGATATGTTGTATTTGTAAATATTTCACAGAATAATAGACAATGACCAATTTTCTTTAATTCATCAGGCCATCAACTTAAACGAGAGATATTTTTTTTCATATAATATACCTGTAACTCTGCAGTGTGCCTTAAAAAGAATTTTTTCTTAATTGTGTAATGCTGAAGTAAATTTGAACAGTGTAGTAGAGTTAGAATATAGAACGCATAACTGCTTTCTTATCTTCTTTTAAATTTGGCCCTGAAAAATATTTTCACATCAAGATAATAAAAAAACACTCAAGTCTACAAAATTTTAAAATAAATTTAACTCAGAAATAGTTGAGTGGAGGGATGAAGTGATTTTATCCCATAGAGAAAGTATCAGTAATCTGGGCATTTATATTGTGTTTCATTTTAATATGGGTTGTTTTGATGTTTACGGTTATAAACCAAAGTAGTGGTCCCACTATTAAAAAACTGTCATGTAAAAAATAAATAAAGCTTTTTGATTTTTATTTTTACTTTTTTTTTTCTCATTGAAATGGGAATTGAATAATTAAATTGTAGAGCTTTAGGGGTTTCTGTATTAATTAATAAACAAAAAATAAAGAATATAGAAATTTCATGCTCATGCTTCTTCCTTTCCATCTAATTTTTTCTATTAAACAGTGTTGGACACACATGAAAAAGAACAAGGTGAAATTAATATGAATGTATTTACTTTTCATCAATCTAGTGCTGATGAAGTTCAGGCTATAGTCAGTTGAAAACTGGCCCTTAAATATAGTGGACCTGAGGTGGATGCAATGAAAAGTATTGCCTGGGTTGGGCCACAAGAGATCACTGGCAGACTTCCAGAAAGTAAGCTTAAGAATGCAGTTTTTATCAATTTAGTGGAGTATTTCTTGGTGATATTCTTTGAAATTCATTCTCCATAACATAATTGTTACATTTTTTTCATACTCTATTAGACTTTAACAACATACAGTTGCACAACTAGAAGATGACCCAATTGTCCAGGCCCACTTGAAGACATTATATGACAATCTCTCTTGAGTAAAATTTGTGCCATCATTGAACCATTTTCTAAAGCTCAAGTACTGCATGTGGCAAATCTCATTAAATTACCTCCTCTGGTAAACATTTTTATTTGCTGATAAATTTTTATTTATCTTTTAAAAAATACAGATCTTCATTTTTAACCTTCAAATATGATGTAAAGAATATTCATGGATTATTTTCATATTTCTAATTACTTAGAAATCAAATAAAGGTTTATTGGCTGAATTATAGTAGAAAACTAGTGGACACAAAATATGCAAGAGGGATTTCTTAGAATACACATCTGTTTAATTTAATTTAAGACATGAGATCCGTGCTTTTTTTTGTTTAAATTGATGCACTTTTTGTGGAATCAACTCATTTTTTGGACAGATGGTTATGAAAGTCGTGAGCTCGATCTCCTGTGAGAACCTCTGAATTTTTCCTGCGTAGCAATTGAGGGGGTGAAATTATTCAACTATTTAGATGTCATGATGGTGCTGTTATTGTAAGCTGGTTCTGCATGCTGTAGTCTAATCTACATGATAGGGTTATTGGCTCCTCGTTGTGTCCAATCACCTACCTATGTCTTCCATGGTGTCTCCATCACACTAAGTGCTATGGTGAGGATTAGGGAGCGACCGATAATCGGATCGGTATCGGACTGATATTGGCACTATCGGTTAATATCGGATCGGCCGATTGTTGTAGGAGCGACCGATAGTCGAACCGATATTGGCACTATGGGTTAACGATCGAATCAATGCTTTTTTGGCTGCCTATACATTGTTTTTTTTTTCACAACAGAGTTGCAGAAAAAAATCAGTAAATAACCCAATTCTATAACCAGATCAGACAAGATTTTAAAAAAAGGGAAAAAAAAAACCCGTACACAGAAATTGTCACGTCTTCATCAGAGATATGACCTTGAAACAATAGGATTGGCATTTCTTAATTCTAATGTATTACCTTGAATGATACAATTAGTGGACATCTGTGTGTATTTTTATTTTGGGATGGGAAGTTGGGGGGTAAACAAGACACGCGAGGGCGAAGTGTTACAAAATATGTGAACATACGGGTTGACATACGTCATACAGCACCCATTGTAAAAACACATGTTTGGCATTGTTGTTGCTTAAGGGGGCTGTCCATTAATTACGTCAACAAAATAGGGGGTCAGAAAATTTTTGACAATTGTTGACAAGGGGGTCAAGAAAAGTTGACATCAACAATGTTACATTTTTAAATTTAATATAATAACTTAATAAATAGGAAAATTAAGCAGCGTTTGTAGTTCTGTGTTACACACTCGCTTAACATTCAGTATTTTAATTAAACTAACTATATTCCTACTAATTTTGCCACATAAACATTTTGAAGCCACCTTTTTTAGAGAGGGGGGTAATCAAATGTTGACGTAATTTTATAGGGGGGTCTCTGGAAGTTTGACAAGTTGTTGACAAGGGGGAGGGGGAGGTAAAAATCGCCAAAAATTTGTTGACATAAATAATGGACAGCCCCTAAAAAGAAAATATCGGTATCAGTAAAAATGCTGGGGGGAAATATCGATATCGGACTATTATCTGTAAAAAGGCATATCGGTCGCTCCCTAGTGAGGATGAACAAAGAGCATGACAAAACTGTTCCTTTATGGGATAAAGATCTCATGCTTTCCGGGGCTTAACAAAAAAAGGGCATCATCTTTTGGAATTTTTTATGGCTATAACTTGTATTCTCTCCAGAATTGTTAGTTTGCAATAGTGTAGTTAGGTAATATTTTCTTATAAATAGATCTTTTTAAAGGTATTTTAAGAAATAGAGGATATAATTAGCTGCTTAAAATTATTTTAACTTGCATTAAGCTTTATTATATTAAGAACATCTTGTAGCAAGTGAGGTCTAATTCGCATACACCATAATAAATTATTTATGTTGACTGAATTTATAACTATCCTTTTTTTTATATTTTTTATAAATCTCATTTCAAAATGAAACTTTTTACAGCTCATTTTTATTCTTTGTTTTTAATTTTGTCTGTTCATTTTGTTATTTTTTCAATAGGCAAGTGTTGAAAAGAAATTGTCACAAATGATTTTAGACAAAAAGTTTCATGGTAAGCCTTTTTTATTTCATCAAAACATTTTTTTTTCATATTTTCTACTTTTTATAGAGCTTTTTTTGGGGGGTATTTTCAATATTTCAGTTTCTATATATATAATTTTTAATACTTGGTGTCCAACCGCCCATCTGTCTCTGAACAATTGCAGCATGCTTGTGAATCCTCCTTTAAAAAATTAAAAATTAATGGTGGACAAAAAATAATAACTATTCTTAGTAAAATGCACATAAAATTCACAAAAAGAATTACATTAAATATCCAACAATCAATCAAGTTTGTTCTTTATAGATGGTTTAAGAAAAGGGTCTGTGTTGATTGAATTCATAGTGAAGGACATAGAACGATCTAATTATTATTACCAAAAAAAGTGTTGGTGCATTTCCCTGTAACTCTCTAGATAAGAAAAAGAATCCATATTAAGTAGTCTTGGTATTGAATGGGCGTTTCCGGAAGAAAGATTGGCTAGATACATGGATCCTTTTATTTTTACTTTTATATTTATCAACATTATTATTATTTTATTTTTAAATGTTTTAAAATTGTATTTCCATATCTCTGCACATGTATTTAGTTTTAAAAAAAGATTATAACATTTTTTGATAACTGATTCAGTTATCAGTATGTGATAGTTAATATAATGTGTTGAATTTAAAGTCAAGAATTTTAAAGAGATGTAATTTCCATAAAACTCATTTTTATCAGTAGATCTATTTTAATTCCTTCTTCAATTCTTTTTTTTAAAAATGGCATATGGCTTAAATTATAGAAAAATTAACTTTATGAGAATGTTGATAAATTGATAATTAGTTCCTAGATTTGTTTAGTTTTGATTTAGTAAACATTTTAAAGTAGTGTAGTTTAGTCATCTGTGAGATAAAGAAAGTGTAACACATTATTAGCATTTAAATGTTTATTTATTGTTGGGAGTTCATCATAGGTATATATATATATATTTTGTGATTCCATGTGATAATTATGCTGGGTAAATTGTTTTTAGTATATTCTTATTTTTTTTTTATTGTGTTTGTCACTCAATGTAAACATGATTTTTGATCATATTTTTTATTCTTTTTCTCCAGGTATTTTAGATCAGGGAGCTGGTGTCCTCATTGTGTTTGATGAGACCCACTCTGACAAGACATATGTCAATGCACTAGAAACGATACACAATATGGGTAAAGTTGTGGATGCCCTGTACCAGAAAGCAAAGAAGTTGTCTTAGTGTAACATCACATTTAATCGTCTGTACAGCTGTGGAGTTAGAAGGGGGGGGGTAATCTTTGACTTGCGCAGAGGAATAACTAAATTGAGTTTGCATCATTAACTTGGCTGTTATCTATTATTGTTTTTTTATTAGTAGAGATTATATTTGAAAGATGAAAGGTGTATGAGAAAAAAAACATCTTGATCCTACCTTTTTTTTTTATTATTACCATGTATCTTGTGAAATGTTATGAAGAAATTTAAGCACTAAAGATAAGATCCATGATGAGGCTGTTCTCTCCACCTAAACAACTCTTGTACATATCTTTTCTGTTGTTTTTTTTAATATATGGTGTTGTTATCAAATTGATAAGCAAGTTTACTTTTTTTCTTTTTTTTTAGTTAAGTTTTTTTTTTCAAACATTTTAGAAAAAGTCTGTTATTTTAGAACAATGACAACTAGTGAATCATATTCTTTTTAAACATAAAACTCATTCTAGATATTGTTTCTCGTTTAAAAATTCTTTAGGGCAATAAAACTTTAAAAATTTCAAGAGTACTATTTAAAACAAAAAAAAAGTGACCAAATTTGGCTTGATATTATTTATTGACATGTTACTTTACTAAGCTGTTTTTTTTTATTAGTAAATTTTTATTTAGATGTTTTCCACTTGTATTACATTTAGGTTATGTCTGGCATGTATATATGTCATAACATGCCAGTTAAGAATTAAATGCTCCTTTGCCACTTTGGATTTTATTTGCTTTTCTGTTGTTCTTTTTAACGGTAAATAATTAATTAATATGAATATAAACAGTTCCTGGAAATCTGTTGAATTCTAAGTCGTTCACTGTTCTGTATCCATTTTCTTCTGTATAAATGTATTGATCTGTATCATGCTAAACCTGATTTTGTAAAATAATTTTTAACTTAAATACTCTAAATTTTAAGGCAAGTGTAGAATGTTTTTAAATCTTAAATTAGCTTTAAAATGTTGCCAAAATCCCAGGATATGCATTCATTACCAGAGAAATCTTATATAAGTGGCAGGATTGTGCGTCTTCTGTGGCCAAATTCAGAATTACGCATAGATTCCTAGTAGTTCAAATTTTGGATTCTGAGGTACCTTTGTAATTTTATAAATTTTTATAGTGCCTTTTTTTTAGAACCACCAAACCTAAACTGTAGGAACCACAAAGGCCATATTATGTAAGTGGACACTGGTATTAAAAGAAACATGCTGTTAAATCCCTTCTGACAATTTTATTGACCATAATCCTGTTGACTAATGTTTGCTCAAAAAGGAGTATCGACTATGAAACTTTTTCATGTACTTTTAACAATTTCATACGAATGAGCGGATAAGGAGATTATCTTTATATACATAGGTTGCTGATTTTGATTTATAACCTACAGTGACATTCCAAAAGTTTATCTTGTCACTCAGAAATAATATTTCTACCACAAAATCATTTTTTTTTCCACTGTTTATTTTATTTTCAGTAAATCACATTCATTGAGTATGTACAGTTTGTCTCACAGGTTTTCATAATTACAACACTCCTCCTCAAACACATTTTATTGTTATTATAAACTTTTTTTTTGTTAAAATTAGAAACCTATATTCTGTCACTTGCACCAATACTGTTGTTACCTGTTAGAAATCAGTTATAGTATCTGGTATCATTGCATCAGTGTCAGAAACGTTTATGTGGGCCTATATACATTTATAAACAAATCTAGAGTGACTGATTTAGAAATGTAAAATTATTTCAGTTTTTAAATGCACCCTGTGATTTTGAACCTTTCCTGTTCACTTTTAAACAATAGGTAATCCTTAAGCACTAGTGGTATAGGCAGTGTTATAATTTTCTTGGAAAGATCTAGTGCAAGTTTTCTGCGAATCACATTTCTGCACAAATGTTTTAAAGGGATCACCGTTTTCATGGCTTCTAACAGCAAAATAAGATTCCCAGGAATCTGACTGGTCATCGTTGCCCAGTCTGTTTTGCAGGATGGGTCGGGCGCTCTGGTCTATGGCCCCAAGCGAAACCAGGAGAAGGCATGTCTTGTAGCAGTGACCATCTGCGGCCAGGTAGAATAACGTCCTCTCACGGCTGTCGTGCTCCAGGAACTGTGAGTATTTGTGTACGTCCCAGTCATAGTTCGTGAGCATATTCAGTGTGTAGCTGGGGGAGAGGAGAATGTACTGCAGCAGTAGCTCCACCACTCTGGAATACTTCTTTCGCACGGCAATATGCAGGGCAGTGTCCCCCGACTTGCACTCCCGTTTATTGATATCGCAACCGGCGGCCAGCAGCCGCTGCACGACCTCTCTGTTGTTATAGCACACTGCCTCCATCAGGGGCTCCGGCCCCACAGGTTCTGCACGTCTATCAGGCTCCCCGACGACAGGAGGCGTCCACCGTTTCCGCCGTTCCCAGCTTCTCGCCGCGATGGGAGCGCCACCTCGCTGTTGTTGTCGGCGATGTTCAGGTCGGTGTTGGCTCGGATGGAGCTTCAAGGTCGACTCTGTCTTGTTGTTGCGGACAGCTTTCATGAGAGGGGTCTTGGCCGTAATGTCCTGACTATTGATCTGCGTTCCGATCCTGATCATCATATCCAGCATCCCGTGGAGTCCGAGCTCAGCCGCGTAATGGCACGGAGAGTTTCCAAATATGTCGCGAATGTCCAGCTTAGCGCGCGCAGCTATCAACAGCTGAAGGCAGCTCATATTATTTCCGAGGACAGCCATGTGAACCGGGGTCCCTTCTTTAAGCCTCTTGCTGATTTTATTCACGTCACATCCGGCCTCGATTAGAAATTTCAGCATTAGCGCGTGGCCGCAGCTGGAAACGAGGCGCATAGGGTTGATAAAACTGTGTTTCTTCTGTCTGACGACCAGGAAGCAGTTGTTCAAGTCTCTGCTTGGTGTGCTGGGCCAGGTACTTCACCTGGGTCATGTCGTTGTTGAGGACGGCGTCGTACAGTGCCAGGTCAATCTGCTCCTCACAGCTGAGAGGGCAGTGTCGTTCGCCGGGTTCATGATACATACGATACATGCTACAAAGATGTCCGCACCGCTGTAGAGTTGTTGTTATTGTTTTGTTGTTGTTGTTTTTTAATATCAACACCTGAAAATACATTTCAATAAAAGTGTCACTTACATACACGGGTTAATTTGGTAAGCTAAAAAATATATTTGAGATACTTTGCTTATTTATTTCCTAATTTCTTGACTATGAACTACTTAACATAATATAAACATTCCAAAGACAAACGATTGGTATTTTATTGTTTCAATATTTGTTACTTCATTCTCAATTGTAGTAAAATGTCGATATAATTTTTTAAAAATTAGTTATTACTTGAAAGAGGGGAAAAAATAGTTTTAGATGTCTTGAACACAGTTGAAGGCTCTATGTCTAAGGTACAACAATAGTGGGGGGGGGGGGGGGCTAGGCAAATGCACTGTTGAGGCCACATCTTGCAAATATTTAAAACCGGGGGGCCCTCTGTCGATACTTAGATGTTACCATGCAATCATTTGTTGAACTCTGGGCCCCTGACAGCAGTGCTCAGATTTCCATTGTGTCTAGTAATTTAATAGTACCGACAGAGCCCCCTCATAGTGGTTGTGTCCCCCTCATTCCCCAGGCAGCCGCCTAGTTTGTCTATCTGCCCGTCTCAGTCTGGTTAAATGGTCAACATCAATGTGTCTAGTAAAAAACAAAATTGTCGAACAGATAAATAGATAAAACCTTGGTATATTATCAGTGCTCGATTTAAGAAAAAAAACAGTGCCGGGGATGAACAAAAATTTCTGCAGAGCCGGGGATAAATGTCTATGGTTTCATCCCCGGCAGGGATATATTAGCTAAAGCAGAGCCGGGGATGACAGTTCTCAGTGCCGGGGAGATCCCCGGCGGTAAATCGAGCCCTGTATATTATATATGTGTGTGTGTGTTTATTTGTGTGTATATGTGTGCGTGTTTTTTTTCCCAAACCACTTTTGTTGTAATAAGATAACTTTCAGCAATTTGTGGTCAATCTTACGGAGAAACTTTATATCTCTCTTGCTGACTTCTGTCCGAGAAAAAAAGGAATATCATGTTGTTGTTTTTTTTTAAATATCATTTTAATAAAATATGTCGAAAAAGCTCACATTTCTTTGAATCCATTAGTATATTAATCCATTGTGGATTATCTAACAATTTAACGCATTAGTTACACCAACCACACCACATCAAAACAGTTTATCTTGTTTGACTTCCATTTTTTCCCCAGCTATGAACAACTTTATGAAACGGCAAATCGAATGTTATGTCTGGCCTTAAGCTAAGCGTGATTCTTGTTTGTCTGCTGATTGTCAGCACTTAATTTTTTTTCCTTAACTTACAATTTCATATGCACATCATAGTATATGTTACTATCTATCACAAAGAAAAATGTAATATCCAGTGTACTTACAATTTCATTGCCAAGAGATTGTTTCAATTATTTCGCCAACAGAATTCTCAACAGTATTTCCTTTTTTAGCTTGCATCGAGGCCTATATCTCACTTCTTGTTTAAAATGTCTTTCGTTAAATGTGTTAAATAACTCAGACTCTCGGTGCAGAAAAAAACAAAAAGATTTCGTTGACAATGTCCAATGATTGTTTTAAAAAAAAAAGGCGAAACACTTTTCACATCATGAGAGAAAACCCACCGATATGCCATAACATGCACAGACGAAATGAAATGTGTAGATAGAACAGGTCGGCTAGTTTCACTCAGCCTGGTAAGAGGGAAATCAACATAATATATGGGAACTATTTGCTTCTTTAATGAAGGCAGCCGTAGAGGGGGAACCAGCATGGTTGTGGAAGGGGTGGGAGGGTGGACACAGCGACACAGGAAAGAGGAGAGCAATAAACCACCGCTGACCAGCAGAGAGCTCTAGACGGGAACTGCGTTGCTGAGGTGGTCAATACTCGCTGATCAGGCTTGGAAAAAATTCTAATGTAGTTTTTTTTAATCCTCCGTTTGCTCGCTGACTGAGTGGGTGGGTGGTGGGCGAAATCTTGTGTGTTTGTTGCATAATGTTTGTGAGCTAACTGGATGGTTTGTTATTTTTGGTCTGCAATAAAGTTTGCTATCCTTAGAAATGAAGTCTCTCTCTAGTCTCTCTCTCTCTCTCTCTCTCTCTCTCTCTCTCTCTCTCTCTATCCAACAATATCGATTTTTTTGGTGATGTATGTACTGTGTATATGTCGGACTATATCTGTCTGCCTGCACATCTCTCTATGAGTATGCCCTATTTGTATATGTGTTAACGTGTGTTTATGCCTGTTTGTCCCTCTATTGTATTGGTCGGAAGAGTCTGTTTCTTTATATTTTCTAGAACTGTCTTTGCTGGGAGGGGGGCTCACATATAGAAAAAAATGCTGGGGGGGGGGGGGCTCACATATAGAAAAAAGACAGTTTGGCAGTATTTTTAGTAACTTTATATAGTAAAATATGTATTGATGATTTGGTCTGGGGGGGGGCGCTCAAGACCCCCCCCCTGGTTGCGCCACTGGGCTTGAGATACAATGATGTATTGACAATTTTTGGTAACTTTAGTCTTTAAACGTGTCAGTGATTTAAGTCAAGGCTCATTTTGATAAATATTTGCACCTGTTAGTACATTGAGCAATACACGTCTCCGGGCTCGTAAAGTGAATCATATGTATCAGTTTTCAAAGCAGGGCCGTTCTTATGTATTTAAGGGACCTAGTAAAAGGTATTTTTCAGGGCCCTATTAGCCTCATATTTAAGAATAATTAACACTTAAATTACCCCCCCCCCCCTTTGCTGAGGCCGCCCAGATGACTTCCTAGTCTATCTATCTATCAGAACCTTGTCAGGTCCTAAGCAAACAACAAACTCGTTTGGTCAAAAACAAGCAATCTCAAGAAAATCAAGTAAAAAAAAATTGAATTTTTTTTTTGCTGTGTACGATAAATAGTCTAATTATGTCATAGTGTGAGCAATACTACCACAAATAAGTACAACTGACACGTGGGTAAGATACAATGTGCATGCTCATGTATGATACACTCATTTTCATTATTCACATTCTGCTCAAGTGTATTTTGAGTGCTCGTAGTTTGAAGTGGCACTGAATATTCAGTAATAAAACAAAAAAAAAGTATAGTACTCTTGTGACTTATATGAATAATTTTTAAACGTTGGAGAATGAGAATTGAGTTGGCTTAATCATTTTATTTAGCTTCCTACCGACCACCAAGTAAAATCATCGCTTTTTAACAAATGAACAGAGCGTATAGACCCATCGAGCAAACCGGTCCTTGTGTCATCAGTTGTTTTTTTTTCTTCTATGTCGTCACAGCGACTAATATATAGTTTTCTCAATGATGATTAAAGTGGACATTAAAGGCCAATTCCATGAGATGTATCATATGCCTTAGTGGTCAGGGAAAATTTAGATTTGATAAGGCCCTAAGCTATCTGATGTATATGGGTGCCCTTTTAAAGTCCAGATATTATATGCCAGTGCCGAATAATTAAGTAGGCTATATATAGTAATTGCTCACTCGAAAACATTTTCATTAGGGCCCTAAACTATAACTTATACGTTTATCCTTCACTGTTAGTGGCCCAGCTCATATGCAACATCCTCATCCTTCACTGCTAGTGGCCCAGCTGATATGCAACATCCTCATCCTTCACTGCTAGTGGCCCAGCTCATATGCAACATCCTCATCCTTCACTGCTAGTGGCCCAGCTCATATGCAACATCCACATCCTTCACTGCTAGTGGCCCAGCTCATATGCAACATCCTCATCCTTCACTGTTAGTGGCCCAGCTCATATGCAACATCCACATCCTTCACTGTTAGTGGCCCAGCTCATATGCAACATTCACATCCTTCACTGCTAGTGGCCCAGCTCATATGCAACATCCTCATCCTTCACTGTTAGTGGCCCAGCTCATATGCAACATCCTCATCCTTCACTGTTAGTGGCCCAGCTCATATGCAACATCCTCATCCTTCACTGCTAGTGGCCCAGCTCATATGCAACATCCTCATCCTGCACTGCTAGTGGCCCAGCTCATATGCAACATCCTCATCTGGACTGTTAGTGGATCAGCTCATATGCAACATCCTCATCCTTCACTGCTAGTGGCCCAGCTCATATGCAACATCCTCATCCTTCACTGCTAGTGGCCCAGCTCATATGCAACATCCTCATCCTGCACTGCTAGTGGCCCAGCTCATATGCAACATCCTCATCTGGAATGTTAGTGGATCAGCTCATATGCAACATCCTCATCCTTCACTGCTAGTGGCCCAGCTCATATGCAACATCCTCATCTGGACTGTTAGTGGATCAGCTCATATACAACATCCTCATCCTTCACTGCTAGTGGCCCAGCTCATATGCAACATCCTCGTCCTTCACTGCTAGTGGCCCAGCTCATATGCAACATCCTCATCCTGCACTGCTAGTGGCCCAGCTCATATGCAACATCCTCATCCTGCACTGTTAGTGGCCCAGCTCATATGCAACATCCTCATCCTGGACTGTTAGTGGATCAGCTCATATGCAACATCCTCATCCTGCACTGTTAGTGGCCCAGCTCATATGCAGCATCCTCATCCTTCACTGCTAGTGGCCCAGCTCATATGCAACATCCTCATCCTTCACTGCTAGTGGCCCAGCTCATATGCAACATCCTCATCCTGCACTGCTAGTGGCCCAGCTCATATGCAACATCCTCATCCTGTGAGGAGAGTTTTATAAAAGAAAAAATTGGAACACAATGATAAAGAAGTATATTTTATAATAAAGTTTGATTTTTAGAATTAATTGGGGGGGGGGGGGCTGCAGGGTACGGACTTGATTGAAGGTATTGTACTATTTTTTGCCTGATTGTATGTGTGGGTGTTTTTTTTTTTTTTGTTGTTGTTGTTTTTTGCACTTTTTTTTTTAGTTTAAGTTGTTGAATAAATTACTACAAGAGAAGAACCATTGCTACTACCAGAGAAGAACCCATTTTACATTTATAATAAATGTAAGCAGATGGGGGATTAAACAGCGGGTTCACCGGGCTTTGAGAAGGGCCACAAACCCCAACTTTTTTAACCCTTTTTGGCCCCCGTACATTCTTCTGCGCCCGAGGCCTCAAATGACCTAAGCCCACCTCACAATGCAAGCGTCGCTTTATTATGATATCATTGTATCAATGATAGCTGCAGAATCACTGGACATCAAGCTTATTTTTATTAGTCCTATTATGATAAAATATTGAATGACACATTTATAATTGTTTTATAATCATGGAAATTGTCTGTTTAATTTTATTCTCTTTTTTAAGTTAAAGTAGACTCCGTGTTTTGATATACCGGTATATTGTTGGTTTGTTTCTTAAAGTAGAAGTATTTCTGGATATTGTTAATAATTTTTTTCTTGTAAAATTAAAATTATTTCTAGTTTTATTATTTTTTTTTTAGAGTTTAGACCTATAACTTCTATTGATTCTTTTATTGCAGTGTTTTTCTTCGTGCTCTCTATAGGTGTTCACTGGGATGGCCAGTGTAAACACCAAATAAAACACCATAGTGACGTTACGGGCTGAGATGGCCACTGTAAACACCAAATAAAACACCATAGTGACGTTACGGGCTGAGATGGCCACTGTAAACACCAAATAAAACACCATAGAGACGTTACGGCCAAGTAAAGAAAGGTCGACGCAGTACACCCAAAGACCGGGAGGGTCACTTTTATAGTGTCCCCCACGAGACCAATCAATAAACGCTATAGTTTTAATAAGAAATTGTGTAGAAAAGCTCTTTGGATGGCCATAAGTGTATTACTGTCACTGAGATGTGGAGGAAACATGGAGTAATTTATTTCATCCGGGGCATTGGGTAGAGTCACCTAGAGCAGAGGCATAGCTGGGCCGGGGGGGGGGGCGTGGGGTACATATGTCCCCGGGCGCTACCACAATGGAGCGCCAAATTTATATTTTACATATGATATTATATGATTTTCGAATGAGGGAGGGGGGGCGCTAAAAATGTATTAAAAAGGTATTGTGCCCTGGGCGCGAGTTAAGCTCGTTACGGCACTGACCTAGAGAGAATCCAGAACAGCGAGCCAGGATTTTTATTACATTAAATCTAATGAGTAAATTTTCTGAAGATTACCCCCCCCCCTATGAATACTGATTTCACGACCCATATCGTGATAAACGAGCTACAATTTTCTGGGGCACCTGTGAAGGAAAAAATGTGCTGGCCCCACTTGAATAGCGTGTTTCTTTCGATTGACCCCCCTCAGGCCACATTCAGACCCGCCGAGGGGGAGGCAGGGGGGCAAAAGCCCAGGGGCCCGGCGAGTTTTAGGGGCCCGGACTGAGCTGGCCAATCAACTTTTGAAAATATTATTATCAGCACGGGGGGGAGGCCGTGACAGCCCTGCCCAGGGGCCCAAAATTTCTGTCGGTGGGCCTGGCCACATTTATAATTTGGGGCCCATGCGACACTACACGCACTTGGAGGCCTGTTTGCCCTTTTAAAAAAAAAAAAATAATTTGCAAACAACCTTTTCCCACCATAAAAATATTCAGAGCCTTTCTTTCTGACATTCTACAGACAAATTAGCAAGAAAATTAATGCAATAAAAAACTCTTTTAAAATATATTTTTTTACATTTTTTTTTATCGTTACACATCATACTTATTTAAAAGAGTTAACATTGGTTTATGAGCAAAACATTTGTGTACCCGACTCAATCATATATTGGAAGCAAACTCCTAACATAAATCATTATGAAGAGTTATCTGCAATGAAATGAATGAAGGTCAAGATCGGGACAATGGGAAAAAAAATCAAATTGTACAAATTGAACATAGAACAATGGAGTGGAATATCAACAGGAGTCAGCGCATTAAAAAAATAATACAGTGATGTTACAATAGTAACATTACAAAAAAAAAAAAAGGTAGAAATAATAATTGTTTGAATGTAGCCTAATAACAAAATAGGCTATCGTGCATTAATTCTAAGAAAAAAAAAACATGAATTCATGAGTAATTCGAAGTAGGCCTATATTAGTAAAGCTCTTTAATTATTCTTCGTTTAGATTTTTAGCCGTAAGGACGAAGGTTAATAGCACTTTAAAAGCACAGGTATTTTAAGTTATAAAGACATAGACTAAGGAATTCTAAATTTTAGATTTAGTGGGAAATAAAAAAGTTAATACGTCTTTAATGTGTGAAAATAAGCATGAAGGCACCAATATTCTGAATTGAAATAAAAGATTTAGTTAAGAAATATTCAATAAGAAAAATGTTCGTTAAGATAGTCAATCAACATAAGTAATTTAGAATTTCAATTAACATCTAGATATAGTGTATATAAGCTAGTTGAATTTAGCTTGTTGGAATGTAGTAAAAAACTCACATTCAGTAAAGAACCTACCAATGAAAAATCACTAGAACGTTATATTAGCTTCGAATATTTAGCTTTTATATTTCCTATTCTAAATAAAATTTGTAAGTGATTGACAGTTAGGGCCTATATATCAACAATTTATGCTGACCAATTTATATAGATGATATTTTTTATCCTAGCAAATAAATTAGCATTTCTTATTTTCCTTTTTACTAGGATTGAAGGCCTAATAATATTTCCAACTGACTAATTTCAACTTCATCTAACGTGATAACTCTGTTTGCTCAAATTGACAAAAGCAGATGTGTAATTTTTTTTTTTTACTGTTTTTATTTTTATTCATCTGGCTACGATGTAAGCTACAGTGTATAAACATATTTTTTTTACGAATCATGTATGTAGGAATGGATATCGAGATTTTTTAAAATACTTTTTTTTTGTTGCTTTGTGACAAAGTGCTAATAACCCGTATTTAGCAGATGCATATCTTGCACAAGGCGTAATAACGTCATTGACCAGAAATACCACACAATCGTTTGTGAAGTGTGATTCTAATATCTAATATGTATATATATGTATATATATATATATATATATATATATATATATATATATATATATATATAACCAAACATTTTAATGAAGGTCTGTTTTGTCAGAAAATAATATGTTATAGGTAGTTAGGTTTTTAGTGTAGTAAGGATAGGAATACTCATGAAATATATGATATAAAAATCATGAAGTTTCCTTATAAATACAACCGACTGCAGTTATATAACAAAAAAAACAATTAAATGTGTACTTTACCCTCCTTTTGTGTTTATAAAACAAGTTGTATGTCCTAGTGTAACCTCGTTAGGTGTAAAAACATACATGAAGTTATTGAAACAAATGGCAATATTTAGTAAACCAGTCACAAAAAATTCAGACTTTACAGCCACTCGGAATCACAGAGACTATACGTGAACAAAACGTTTCTGGTTGAGTATTTATTATAGAAAACCTTTAAATAGGCAAATAATCTCAATAAAAAAACCACTGAGCCTCTATATGAAGTTACATTAGAGCTAGTGGGAAAAAAAGATCAAAAAATGGTTTTTGAAAAACAATATAGAATTGTATAAGTCAATTTTTAGCTATTGGCGTCGTAATCGTTGAGTAATAAATTCCAATTCTTTTCTCAATTTATACTTGTATTTCTGATCAATTTATGACACCATAAGCTGCCTAAGCAGTATGGGAGACCTAGGGAGAATATCATATTGGCCTGGAACAAACTGGGTTTTTTTTTTTATAAAAAAATTATTTGTACACAGTTTAAGGTAAAAAAAAAAACACATAGTTTCGCCTTATCCAAAGCCTTGCCTAGAGATGTCGACCCTGTTGCCACTAACTAAGCCCGCTACTTATGACACCACTGGTGAGGTGATGCCCGACACTTCTATTCTCAAATGTTCATGATGTCTTCTACTGCATATAGTTTTTATGAACCAATAAAAATCCAAAGTCGGCGACGCTAAAAAAGTTACCAGATTTTGTTAATTCCGTTTGGGTAGTCCAAAATTACAACGTACAAAGTGTGTATATTTTTAATACCTCATATGGTATTTAAACTATAAAGTAAGCTTTACTAACTGGCATTATAGCTTGTTGAAAAAAAATTAAGTAACAGAAACAGGGGGAAAATATTTGCATTTTCATCAGCAAAATGCTTATAGGCGGGCTACTGGTATCAACTCAATCAAAAGGAGACTAAATGATATATATCTTTAAATAATGTATTCGTTTGGGGGAGGGGGGATATAAATGGAACCGAACAATTTTGAAACTGAATATATACAGAAGCTTTTTTTCTGGAAGCAAATATTTTGTAAGAATACTATTCTTTTTATTTTTCTAACCAAACATTAATGCAGCACAATTTTTTGTAACATAAACTACGGTATGTTATGTGTTACAAATGACTAAAAAAAATAATTCCATAAAACCTTGCTTCACAGATAGAATATTATTTACACCCGGGTTTCACTGTCATGGCAGGACATTAAACAACATAGCAATTACACTTAAATATAAATCACAAAAACACATCCGAAAATAAATTCAAGATAACACTCAGTTTCCATTTTGGTTTTAAATCTATGGTCACTTTTTTTTTAAAAAGTTTGTTCGAGGTCAAGATGGTTTCTGCTGACCCGGAAGTATTTGTGCTCATTGACAGGATTTCACAGACATAATGTGAAGTCATTTCATTTTTTTTTGACGACATCAATTGCCTATGAGGTCCAGTAATCACATGAAGCTTATGTTCAACTAATACTACTGTGTTCCATAGCAGTTGCCAGGTGCAACATTTCTGCCGAATTTTATCGCATATAGTGTTGGTACGATGACTAGACAGCATTAGGTTCATACAAAAACTATGTTATTAGTCAGACCTTGGTCAAAGTTCTTCAAAGAGTTTCATGTTGAGCCGAGTAGTCAACAACAAACAAAAAAGAGTTCATAAAGATTTAATTTTGTATTACAGCATCAGTTAGTCCTCGAAATTCACAGTGTGGTATGACCCACGGAATACAAGCAAGTCGCTTTGTCCTCATACCATGTCCAATTATCTTATGTTTCAACACAACATATGACCATTTCGGTTGAATTTTTAAAAAAACACAACGTTTTTTTTTTCTTTTGGAGTAGGTCATCGTGAAGAGAACACGCGGGAGCTATCTTAAACAACACTTTCGTTTTTATGCTCTAGCACGTCTTTCTAAGGACGTAGTCCCTAGGCCCTGGGGACAGGCAGAGACTCCACCTCTCCAGAGATTGTGCCCGGCTTGGACGCCTGATGACTTTCCGACACAACTGCTGTAGGGGAACCACTTCTTTAGACATCTGCACAGCAGGGTCTTCGTCCTGCTCCCGGTCGGGCCTGTACGTATCCAGCGTAGAAATACATCCTGGCGGAGTAGTCCACATAGCCGATGGTCGCCAACAGGCGACACATTTTATAATGGCCGCGCTCGGCGGCCAGTTTAAACACAGATTTGTAAACTCCGTTAGGGAAATATTTCACGGGGACGTCCAGGTCGATGTTGTACACCAAGAGAAGCCAGGTGATGTCCATCTTGTTGCCGGCCACAGCGTCGTGGATGGCCGTCTCGCCCTGGTGGTTGTAGACGTCGTGGCGACTTCCGGCGGCCAGGAGAAGCTCCACCACGCGCGTGTAGTTCCTTTTGATGGCGATGTGCAAGGCGGTATCCCCGGTCTTAAACTCCCTACGGTTCACACGCAGCTGGCGCTCAGGAGGAGCTGCACCACCTCCTTGTGTTGTAGCAGACGGCCTCCATGAGGGGGCTCCGACCCCAGTAGTTCTGGACGCTGATCATGCTGCCCGCCGAGAGCAGAATATCGCTGATGTCGACACACCCATTCCTGGCCGCGTAGTGCAGGGCCATATCACAGTTTCTGTCTGTAATGTTCAGGTCTGCGTTGGCTCTGAGTAAACGAAGCACAGCTGTCTGTCTTGTTGTTCCTCACGGCTTTCATGAGCGGGGTCTTGGAGGTGATGTCCTGGCTGTTCACGTTTACCTCCGGCGACGGGATCAGCACGTCCAGAATCTGACAGTATCCGTCGTCCGCGGCGTAGTGACACGCGAGTTGCCGAAAGTGTCCTTGGCGTCCAGCTTGGCCCCGGCACCTATCAGAAGCAGCATGCATGCCATCTGTGGCTCTGAACGGCGAAGTGCAGGGCGGTGCGTCTCGTCGTGCCAGTGGTGTGATTGACGTCACATTTGGCCTCACTATACTCAACATATAGGTGTGACCTCTATATGAAGCCAGATGAATGGGGCACAGCATGGTGTCGTTCTTGCGCCTCACCTTCAAAAAACTTCCCGTTTAGGTCCAGCTTGGTGCTGGGCCACCAGACGCTTGAGCTGCTGCAGGTCGTTGTTGAGCACCGTCGTAGAACTCAAGGCCTGCCATCTGGGTACGTACAACATGGAGACGGGTGAGATTTCCCCTCGTCCGGGGCGCACACGCACTCGCTGGTAATTTTGCTACGCTCCGTTGCAACACTTTGATGAAAATCCTTTCACCCTCGATCAGCCTGCTTCGACCTACGCGATTTCACAACATTAATTCTAGACATGCATGGGGACACTGATCGGTAAACAAACATCCGTTCTTTGAAATAGAAACACCAGCGGCCATTACTGAGAGGAAAAATATAGGGTAGGATAGGAACAAGACCCATAGCCCTCTGCCGTCGTGTTGTGATGACGTCTCGTAGAGCACAGACATATTGACGGCACGCGCGAGGCCACTGGTATAACCAATGAAGAATTTTTATGATAATGTGCAGAAAAAGAGAGGGAACGAATGCGCCACAGCTTGCTGTAAAGGTGGCTATCTTTCTTTCTAGCAGACATTTCAAGAAACTTAAAAATCAATGGCTCGCTACTTTGCAGATGCTGTTGCTCGCTTGCTCAGTCCATGTGTTGTTGTTCATCTTAAAATAGCATCAGACGCTTGACAAAACATCGCCTTCTTCACACAGGTCAATGTTGTTTACTATGTTTACTTCTCATCACCTCCGCATTCATATTTCCTTCACTTTTCGTAAATGGTCAACAACGAGAAATAGATATACTGATGCTACTCTTACAGGCACTCTGACAGTAAGAGAGATAGATGATCTACTGCATAAGAAAACATTAACATATAGATAACAGATAGACAGCCAGATAGGAATACATACGCTTATATAAACAGACGGACAGGTCAGCGGAGGCAGGACAGAATCCTTGTTAAATAAAAAGCGAACCAACATACAGACAAGAAAGCCTAGGCTGAAAGATACATTCGATAATAGGCAAACTTACTAGACAAGTAGACACATAAATAAATCAGATACACTAATAGACAAAAAGATTGATAGAAAGATCGATAATGAGGGTGTAGCGGCCATCAATAAGTCGTAATGATAAGCCTACAAGTAATTAATAAAAATAAAGAATCGAATATATCCTACCCTTTTTCCTTTATGTACAGATATTAACACGTGATCAAATCTATACAATTGTTTATTTTCTTCTAGGTTCAGATACGTTTATTTTTTCATTGTATTTATGGAGTATGATGTATATGATATTCATTTGAAGGTCTACTACCAGATTCGAATTAATAACGTATGGGCCCCGGGGTAACCCGTGAGGTGGGGCCCTTTAGAGAACAACCCAAAAAAAATGAAGTATAATTGTTCACACTCCCTCAGATTATATAACAAATACACCATTCTTCCTCCATTTATAGTGATTATAACAACAAACAACAATGAATAGGACCCACATCCACACACACACACACAGCATTACGTAGACATTTTAGCGTTCCTATTTACTCATCATCCGATGACTGTAGCTAGCCATTGAGGGGCACATATGGCATGGAGTCGTTGGTTCATCACCAGTTTGTTGTAGATGTCATTGAGGTGGCAATATGGCATGGAATCGTTGGTTCATCACCAGTTTGTTGTAGATGTCATTGAGGTGGCAATATGGCTTGGAGTCGTTGGTTCATCACCAGTTTGTTGTCGATGTCATTGAGGTGGCAATATGGCATGGAGTCGTTGGTTCATCACCAGTTTGTTGTAGATGTCATTGAGGCGGCAATATGGCATGGAGTCGTTGGTTCATCACCAGTTTGTTGTAGATGTCATTGAGGCGGCAATATGGCTTGGAGTCCTTGGTTCATCACCAGTTTGTTGTAGATGTCATTGAGGTGGCAATATGGCATGGAGTCGTTGGTTCATCGCCAGTTTGTTGTAGATGTCAATGAGGCGGCAACATGGTGATGGAGCTGTTGGTTCATCACCAGTTTGTTGTAGATGTCATTGAGGCGGCAATATGGTTTGGAGTCCTTGGTTCATCACCAGTTTGTTGTAGATGTCATTGAGGCGGCAATATGGCATGGAGTCCTTGGTTCATCACCAGTTTGTTGTAGATGTCATTGAGGTGGCAATATGGCATGGTGTCGTTGGTTCATCACCAGTTTGTTGTAGATGTCATTGAGGCGGCAATATGGCATGGAGTCCTTGGTTCATCACCAGTTTGTTGTAGATGTCATTGAGGTGGCAATATGGCATGGAGTCGTTGGTTCATCACCAGTTTGTTGTAGATGTCATTGAGGTGGCAATATGGCATGGAGTCGTTGGTTCATCACCAGTTTGTTGTAGATGTCATTGATGTGGCAATATGGCATGGAGTCGTTGGTTCATCACCAGTTTGTTGTAGATGCCAAGTAGTCTATATTTTAAAATTTAAACATCTGGTCCATATGTCAAGTGTATTATGAAATGTAAAGCCTGCACGTCCCCTAGATGTCAAACTTATTTAGAAATGTAGCACATACACGTCCCCTAGACTAGACCTGCCAGCCGAATTTTTTTTTAAGTTTCGGCTGGCTGACATAATTTTTCGGCTGATAGCCGGCGGAGCCGAATTAGACCATAAATTGAGTAAATTGGCATTTGCGGCTGATTTTTGGCAGATTACGAAATATTTGGCTAAAATTCGGCTGACGCCTAGACAATATTGAATTGATAAAACTTCTGCAATAAAACAATTGTACAATATTTGGGGAAAAGTTTTATTATTTAAAACAACAGAAATAAGTATAGACTGAACCATCATCAATGTTGAATTCGAACCAGCATGATACCACTGACTTATCATTTAGGTCTATGACTATCATTGATGGCGTTAGTGTTAAGCCTCAGAGGCATCCATTATTGATGCACTGAGCTGATCATCTACAAGAAGCAATATACACACTGAAGACCTGCCTTCTTTCAGGGTCTTTATCATTTCTTTATCCTCTGTGAAATGTTAATGTTCTATAATTGCGGTAACTTGAAATTTTAGATTTCTTCCTATTTATCGATAACCATGCTTATAAAGAAGAAAATGAAACAAGAAGCAGAAAAGATACGCTTCAATTCTCAAAAGCCGAAGTCTTTATCATAATTGCAGCACCATCATGGCAGCTATTTTTTTGCAATCAACAGAAAAGCTTTTCAAGACAAAGCTGATATGGTCAGCAAGGTCATGTGCAACAAGATTAATATAACGGCGAACGAAATACGGCGGCTAATGAGGCGCGCCGCATATTTTTCGGCGGATTTACGGCGGACGAAAATTCGGCGGCGTAGCCGGCGCGCGGCGCCGTCTGAGGGGTCTACCCTAGACCAGTGGTCCCCCAACATTTTTTCTCACCGCGGACCGGTCAACGTTTGATTATTTCTCCGCGGACCGCTGGGGGGGGGGACGTTGATTATTTATATTTTAGATTGTTTTGATTTACAATGTCATGAAGGAAATAAAAAAAGGAAACAATTAAATTTTTCTTTGGCGGCCCAGTACCATTTGATCCGCGGCCCGGGGGTTGGGGCCACTGCCCTAGATGTCAAAAGCGCTTCGATATTAAAACATGTGGTCTAAATGTAAACAATATTTAGAAATCTGGGTTTGTGGTCCAGATGTCAACAATAGTCTACAGTCAAACCTCGAATTGCCGAGTAGATTTTGTTACGAGCGTTTCGCAAGACCAAACTTTGCCTAATATAACGAGCAGGGCTCGATTTACCGCCGGGGATGCCGGGGATATCCCCGGCACTGAGACCTGTCATCCCCGGCTCTGCTTTAGCTAATATATCCCAGCCGGGGATGAAATCATATACATTTATCCTCAACTCTGCGGAAATTCGTGTTCATCCCCGGCACTGGTTTTTTCTTAAATCGAGCACTGATAACGAGCAATGCCTTGATATACTAGCAATACCTTGTAAGACGAGTAACATTTTTTTAAAAGCAAATTGTAACCGGATATACAATTGAAGTCAAGTGGTACGAGTATTTTCTGCTTTTTTTCTCCAAGCTTTATAGGCTAACTACTGAAGTACTTGGTTCTGCTTTTTAATCAAGCACATCACAACATCTGTGTGAGTGCAAAATGTTAACTGACGTGTCCTGACTGATGTGAGTATGTAGTAAAAGTGTTGTATGTCATAGTCATATTTATAGAAAATGCTTCATAGTGGTACTGTGTTTATTGAATATAGTTAGCATAATCATTCATAATAAATTTACTACAAGTTTAAATATATATAACTTTAATTTATATATATATATATATATATATATATATATATATATATATATATATATGCCAATCTGTGGGATCTCTTGCTGCTGTGATAGGCCTTGTCAAGAGGTGGAATAATTATTTAAAGTGCATCTTCTAAATGCATGTAGCCTACTTCCCAAAGAACTAAACTATATTTAAAATAAAAAAATTAACAAAACCAGTATTCACAAGTGTCCATTTTAGTTTTTATTTCTTTTGAGATGAACTGATCACCAGAAAGTCTTTTGATTCAAACTGTGCCATGTTTCAAGCATCTCACTCTATATTAGTGGCTCTCAATCTGTGCTCCATGAAACAACTTTTTAAATGTTCAGCAAAAATTTGCTTCAAAAGAACAAGGGAGGGGCTAACCATGTGCATTTAAGGTTTTTTTCCTCCAATAAAGGAGTTATTTTAATAACACTGTTCTTGTTTTCAGTGCACTTTTGATTTAAACAACAGTTTACCAGCCCTGCCTTAAATCCGATATAATGACGGTGTTCCTTGAAAAAAAAAATTAATGTCAGTGAAAAAAAAAAAGTTTAATGTCTCATAGCTTGAAAAGAATTGAGGGCCACTGATCTATGTAATTTATTCAACAGATGCAATTGGCTAAATAAAAGGTCTTTGACCAGATGACCACCTGATGTTATAAGGCACTATATTTATACAAATGTTCTGGACTTTTCTTGCAATATGTCACATGTATAGAAAAACTATTAAATACACAGAAGAAAAACATTTTGTGGATCTACTTTTACAAGATAATCTGTTTAAATGTATGTAACGAATATCTTAGATTTTACATGAAACTGTGTAATAAAACAAATGTACCAGAATTATATTTTTTACTGAAGCCACATACTAAAAGCAATCCATTTAATTACAACATTTGAAATTTTAAATTAAAAAAAAAAGAGTAAAGCAACAAAAATATATTGATAACAAAGAATTAATTATATTATAACAATTACATAAACTGATATTTACATATAATTAGAATACTTCTTGATAAACTGAATACACTAAATTTAACATCTTGATAAACTGAATACACTAAATTTAACATCTTGATAAACTGAATACACTAAATTTAACATTACGATGGTTAAGATTCAATTGTTTAAATAAAATTCATGTTTGAGACAAGAGTTGATAAATAAAAATCATCTGTTCCTAACTAGCTTTATCTTATTAGACTTACATTCTAGAACAGTCAAAACTTGACTCATTGCATTTTATTAACAACAGTCAATAAATTTAAAAAAATTAATACATGTTTTAAATGACTTGTATATGAAAAAAATTTAGCTGTTAAAAATTTCTTTTACCATTATCTAAAAATATTGAAAATAAAAACTTTTTAAAAGTCCTTTTGAAGGCACTAATGGACTCTTATCATACTAGGGGGATCATAATTTAGTTTCTATTATTATTTAAGTCAGTTCCCATTTAATAGCTTAGGAACATCATCTGGACCCAAGAGATGTCATACCACTAACCAGGGCTTGAACCATTCATTAGGTTCACGGCTGACCCCTCAACCGTATAGCCGGCCCAATTCCTTAGAAACTAAGTACAGCATACATTACAGGTAATTTTAATATACAAAACAATGTTGAAAAAAAAATACACACCACAGCCATTACTCAGTATCTGAGTATTAAGTTTTCACCTCAAGTTGAACGTGCTATTTCAATTCAACAAAAAATTATTTTATACAATGGACCAGAAACAAAAACAGTTTGTAATATCTTCAATATAAAACACTGAAGTACTTATCATGGTTTAATAAATAGTGGAATGGTTTAAACATTATTTTTTAGTGCTTATCAACAATGGAATGTTAAGAAATAATGTTACAGCAGTAGATGCAACATCTTGACAAAATATTTTGATTCAGAAAATTAAGGCGATTTTTACAAATATTAAAAAGAACAAAATTACAATTAAATTGATGACTTCCAAAATACAAAAAAAAAAAAATTTTCTCTTTGTTCTTTTCCAGACCATTTTCCTCATCATGACTTTACCATTTGGACATCTGCTCTTCAATTTGAGATATTAACGCTTTAGCCAGACAAATAAAGAAAGCCTGCACAGAGTGAAAAAAATACCAGCTTTAATACCAGTACATACAATAGGTTAAAAAAAAGTAAAATTATATCAACATTGAGTTTAGTATTAGTTTGTGATATATTACTTCTGGAAATGTTATTATTCATTACCAATAATGATATAAAGATGTGTAATTTTTTTTTCTCTAATTTTAAAATATGTTAACTATTATCTTAATGAAAAATAAGTGTGTAAGATCATGGATCAAATAGTGACAATAATGGTATAAATTATTACCTGTGGAATAAAAATGGCTAAGATGGTTCTCTCCAACGATCCACAAATATTAGTTTTAATAACTTCTTGAAGACCCTTAAAGTAGCTCGAACAAATATTTTAGACTGAAAATAATAAATAAACTTAATTTAAAATCATGAAATCTTCAAAGATTTTTTTAATTCATCATTTTAGAAATTTTACAGTAGAAATGCTAAGGTAATACAAAATTGCAACAATAGATACAATTGACGGTTTTAATTTTACTGAAACCTAATCAGTAAATGAAAATAAATATTAAGGTAAGTGATTGTAAAATAGCTACACTATTTTTGTTAAAATATTTATAATAAAATCAGTTTAGTTTGTTAAAATAAGTTTGCCACAATTAAAAGTTCTAATGCATTAAAACAAAGCTATTATTCTGAATGATAAAGATTTTTTTATTCTTAAAATGAATAATTTAACTAAGAAATAATACTTTTCTCCATATTTAATGTATCTTACTCTGTCTGTTGTCTCTGGCTTTAGCATATCAGCACCACATCTAAAATTGATTTTGATCTCCTATAAGAAGATTTGTATTAAAAAATATAAATGTTCATACAAAAAATAATTTCAACAGAACATATAACAGTGAAAAACCTGGTTCAAAAACAATTCAGCTAATGAAAATACATTTTTTGTCTTCATCCAAGACCAATGTTTCAGATTAAGAAACAAACTAATACATTTACTGTGAAATACTCTGCCTGCTCACTTAGCAATACAGTTACATAAATTTTGTATAATGATCCAATTAAAAACGAATTTGAATTTGGTTTGATTACTTATAAAATGAAAACAGCTTTGTGGTTTTAAATGCATCATTTTATAAGTCTAAAAGTTGAGCAAAATCATTCTAAGTGTGATGGTTGTTGTTTTTTTTCGTAATTAGTGATATTTAGAAATGGGGGAAATAATCAAAAGTATTTGGTAAAAATAACGCATGTAGGTAACACAAAGAAATAAAATCTGATGTAATAAGAGTTTTCTCCCTTAACATCATAACACAAATTTTCCACATAGAGAAGAATGTCATTTCTGAAAATTGAGTGCTAGTTAAACTCATGTTTATTTAATTTAACCAACACTGGTTTTAATTGCTCTGGTTGGAAATTTTATATTTATTTGTAAAACCAATGTGATTTTCTTTTCTCAACTTTGACATACATTCATTTTAATAAATTCAATAATGATATTCCACCTAATGATATGGAAGATCAATTTAAACTACAGTCAACCATCAGATTACAAACACCAATTGTTCCTGGGAGGTGCTCTTAATCTATACCATTATTATATCACAACAGACTTCCCTACAAGACATAATGGAGACTCTAATTCATTCTAAAAAACTATTTAAAATATCCTTAGGCCTTTTAATGAATACATACATACATGTATAATATATACATGTATATTTTTTAATTTAATATAAAGAAATCCAAGTTTATTATTGTGTAGAATGTCTTTCACTCTTACTAATGCAGATTCTCTCATATCTGTTTGCTCACTGTTAACTTTTTTCTTTTCAGATGGTGTTAAGTTAACAAGGAACCAATTGAGTCACGGTTTTTGTCCACTTTGTAAGGCTTTCCGAAAATGTGACACGGCATTGTCTTTTGACAGATTTATAGCTCAAATACTTCTCACTCGTAAGAGGTTTCCAACATAGTACATAACTCCCTAATTTCATTTGAAGTGAGGGATTTTCAAATTTTTTCTTTATGATATTGTCCCAGTTAGTACAATAAAGTTACAACTCATTTGTAAACAACATATACTTATACATGTTTACTATAAATTCAAATACACTCAGGCCGAGTATGTGAATCCAATAGAGATCATATAAAGTTTGACAGAAAAGCTGCACATATTTACTAATCGCAATGCAAGCCTTATTCATATATTTGGTTGTGAAATTTTTTTTTTTAAATGCTCGAATTTGCAAGACAATGCTCATACATCAAGGCCAATTTTATTATACATTTAGCACGTCTTGCAAAACACTCTTGTAGCCAGATTATTCATAAACCGAGGTTTGACTGTACTTATTAGACTATTATTAAAATATCTATCTGTCTTTCATATGATGTTTAAACTCTGAAATGACATAGCCTGTGATTTATATTTCTATTCAGAAAAATCAAATGTACTTCACTATTGTAGCTAAAACACAATTACTGACTCACTCCTTGATCTTACAACATGAAAAAGGTACTGAACATGCTTCTGTACTAGGATTGAGCTATTGCAATAGAAATATTGGTTTCTATTCCAATCCAAATAGCCATTATCATCGTTGCTGGCTCCACAGCAAGAGAGCTGAAAAACAAAAGGACAATTCAAAGCCTGTAAAACTATCATTAACTAGACTTTTGTGCCAATAAAATTTGTATTAAACAGGGGTCTTAAGTTTCTTTTTATTACACTTTGTTATCTTTTCTAAACAAATTTTTTTCTCTTCATCCTCTTTAAAATATGTTAATCAATATTTTGGAAGATTCTTAAATGCATTTTATCAAGAATATCTATTGTTATGCTTAAATAGTCCAAATAAAGGCAACTTACCAACTCTTGAATATTGTCAATGAATCCTTGCATATCTGGGTCATCTCTGTATTTTTTGACAGCATCTGCAAAATGCTTCTTCAGGATACAGTCCAATTTTAGAAATGCTCCATCCACAAAGTAAAATACAAAACAAGATGACTAGCAAAATCTCCAGCAACAATAAGATACTAAGAACAATGTAATACTGCAAAAATAAAAAAATGAATCAAATGAATTCCTCAGTCATTAATTGCTGGCTCATTGCTATTATTTACGACTGGCTGACAAAAACTGGTTTGGTGGTTGAAAATATATCAAGCAAATGACCTCCTTAAAAAATAATTGATGTGCTAAATACCAAAAAAAAATAGTACACAAAATAAAGGTAGGTAAATTTAATTTTCAGCTTTGTTTTTATTATTTTATTTTACTTTTTTTGCTTCTACCTCAATGGCCATTAACATTGTTGGTTTTTTTTTTGTTTTGTTACCATTAGGCATATATGTCATTACATAAGAACTAAAATAATAAGAAAATTATGATAAATATCCTCTATGTTCTTTCTCTCAAAATTGTTATTTCTTAACATTTGAAAAGTAAATATTATAGCATCTTGTATAGAAATATAAATATAATACACTTAATAGGTACTAATTAACATTACAAATGGTGAAGTCCACCATTATACTCACAATTTTAAGACAAACTATCGATTCTCTTAATGCACCTCCACAGCCAAAGAATGCAACGGCTAATATAATGCAACCAGCAAGACAAAGAATACAGGCAGGATCAAAGACTAAGTCAGAAGTAAAACTTGTTACTGTTTTGTTTTTCAGAGACAAAAATGTAAATTCCCACCGCAGTAAATGCAATCCCCACAAGCTGTTGAATAAAAATGAATCAAAGTTGTTTTTTTATGGCTGATAGATACATATATACAAAAATATTTCAGTTACACTGCAATTGACATGCTCTCTAATCATGCCTCTGATGAACAATGAAAAGTAGTTATAGAATAGAAATGTTAATTTAATTCCTTGACGTTATGTGGCTGGCTCATCCTCATGCTGCCTCTCAGACAAGCCGCTCCTGTGCCTTGTGGAATAGTTTTGGATAAGTGCTGTTACAAGTTACAGCAAATGATAGGGACAAAGAGGTAGATGCACTAAACTTAAGAGAGGCCTATATTGAGAAGTGGTCACTTTGAACATTTAGATTAATTAAGATGCTCAAAGTAATGTAATTCTAATAAATTTATTCTTCTGAGGTAAATGAAAATTAAGCATTTTAAAAGGTTATAATAGTCAAAATAATGTGCATGTTGCACTTACACTAGTATATACAATTTTCGATATATATATATAACTTTTTTTTTTACTAAAAAAGATTTCGCTCTTCTCATTTTAAAATGTGTAAAAAAAAAACTTTTTCATCATGAGCTATAATTTTTTTTGTATAAACTGATCAAAGAAAAAAACTGATAGACTGATTCAAACATTGAATAGTTTAGAGGCAGTGTGCACTAAATACAATACAAATTTCATATAAATTATAAGACTCGAAGATCAAAACTTGGTGGCTACTTTGGTTTCCAATGCAGTCACAAACGAAAGAGCACCTCTGGAAATAAAATATCACCTGAACGCCATCATTGGGGGAGCATCAGTGCCATAAAAGGGGCAGAGAGGTGAAGCCCAACCTAGGCAGCACTCACTCTATTGCCGGAGGTGGGCTGAATTAGATGTGCTTAAACACACCTTAGTCTAAGAACCAAACTTTATCCACATTGAAATGTTTGAATTCCAAATTTTTCAGGTTTTGGAATGTATTTTATTCTTTCCTTAATACAAAGTAACTATATATTTTATTTAAAAAATTAGATGGATCTGTTGCTAATTCCTCGCAATCATTGGATTATTCACTTTATTCTTTAATTTTATATACTTTTTTTCTCAAATTGTTTATTTTTAAAAATTAATATAATAATTATAATATGTTTTTTTTTAATTCGAGTTAATAAAATGACATAAATTTATACTTTTTAAGTTATATATAATAAGTAATTTAATTTAAATTAATATAAACTTACAATGAAAATAAAATTTGCGAAGAACAACAAATATTTCACAAAAGGTTCACAGCACTGTAATCCGGTGTTTTTCTTTCGTCGTCTGCAGGTTATTAATTCTATCCTGAATAACAGAAGGGCCTCGACTTTGACGTCGCTGCCTTTGACCACCATTGGCATTTGCTGGTCCAGAACTATGACCATTCGCCATGTTAGCTAATTGTAATTATTGTCAGTGTTGCCACTCTAAAAATATGAAAAACCCAAGTTGGGACCCTTAAAAAACCCAAGAAAACCCAAGGTCATTTTTTCCCTCATTGTTGTTCATAAAAAAAAGGTAACATAAAGCAGTATAATGTAATTGAATTGTGTGTTGTTGTTTTTTAACTTAAAAAAGTAGCTCCATATGGAAATACAGATGTGTCTAGTCTAAAAGAAACTAAATAGTGCAAATATATATCTTAGAATGTTACTGAACTAATACTTTAATGTGTAGACCTATTAATAAAATATATAATGTATTAATAGCAACAAAAAAAACAATAGAAATTAGTAGATTGATCGAAGGCCAAAGCCAATTTCAATGAAATATAGGTTAACAACTTAAGTCAGTAAAGAGTATATTTTTTATGTAGCTTAGACTTAGAATTAAAAGTGAGATATGTTTTGGTCATTTCAATAGATTCACAGTAAGGCCTTTCCATTAGGGTGTGAAAGAACCATTTATCTCGTGGGCGCACTGTTGTTAACCATTTCCCTTTTTTGTAAATAATTATAGGACACTGAATGAAACGAGCCAAAAATTAGTGGTTAATTTACAACTTGAGTATAACATTCTAAGGATAATACTGTTTCTCATGAGAACATATAGCTGAGTAAATATTGTAAAATACTGAGTTTCTTGTTTACTTACATGGCTTATAGCAGCAACACTCTGTTTGTAATTTTTCTTTGTTAAATTGGCAACTGTATAACTTATTTCAGATAACGCAAAAGAAAGCGGGTCCAAATTCATATTACTCCATAAACATGAAGGCGAAAGCCCCAAAACTCATTTGAGGCCTTCTTAGAACGACAAAAATAATTTCTATATATCAAATAATTTCCTTCAAAGTCAAAACGGAATTGTTTATGGGCCAACATCAGGAATGCCACAATTTATTTGATCTACATATTCAAGATCCTCGACATGGCGTCAGAACAGCCATGTTTGGATTTCGACTGACAGTAAAGGGGAAAGGAAATGCATGTACGACACTAAAATTCCACTGTAGTAATACGAAAGGAACGAAACAACTTTCTTTTTAAAAGTTGCTCACATGTCGTTCATATGCAGTTCTATTAACTTTTAATAGTTTAGATTTGTGCAGATTTTTTTTTATCTTATATTTAGTCTGATTTGAAAAAAGTATTATTAGATATATGCTAAGTACGTCACATGTGGAAAACCTAAATGACAAGGGTGGGTTGCATCTGGTAAATCGCCCCGGGACCAGCTGCACGTCTCACGAGGTTTAAATTGAAACATATAATTCAGAAGTGGCTTAATGTTAAAATGTTGAGCCTTTAAAGAAAAAAAAATACAGAGAAATTCAAGCATAAAGTCTAAATTAAGGGTGTGTGTACATTTAAAGGGAGTTTCGGTCCACAAAACAACCTTCAAGTGGACGTTCACAGCTGTCGGATGGCGTACTTCGGTGAGACATTAATTCACCCGCTTGTATGTAAAAAAAAAAGTAGAGTGACGTATTTGATTTAAGTGCGAATTCATATTAGCCGAGAAAGGTTAGTGGACTCACATACAATGTGTGAGGTAGGCATTCATGAAAGGTAGGGTCTACGTACCTGGGTAAAATGAGGAGGAAGGGCGAACTTCGCAGCACAATGAGGCGATGGGGGGAAACTATTAAGAATGAAATGTGCACATGGTCGATTAGCATGGGCTCCAATATTGAAGAGACACTCGTTCTAGTGCACAATGATGACATTAGTAAAGACGGCCCTGCTCCAGCGTCGCTTTATCATACAGGCACAGTAGGCACTGTGCCTAGGGCCAGTGGCGCAACCAGCAAAAAATGCTGGGGGGGGGGGGCTCACATATAGAAAAAAGACAGTTTATATTGTAAAATATGTATGATGATATGGTCTGGGGGGAGCCCCCCCTGCCCCCCTGGTTGCGCCACTGCCCAGGGCCTACGGACTTTTCAAGGGCCTACGACAAGCCAGAACATAAAGTGAAAACAAGTGCATTCTTGAAAAAATATTCAAAAAATGAAATCGTGGAGGGCCTACGACTTTGAAAGTGTCTATATAGGGCCTACGATGACCTTAAAACGGCCCTGCCCTGCTCAACGAGTTAAACACGGGTTAAACACCGGTTAACACTGGTTTAACACTGGTCAAACGTTTCAGTGTCAACGACGTGCCAGAAAACTTTGTTAAAGACCAAAAGAATAATGAAGTAATGCTACAGTATGAATGCCACCCCAGGTCATACAATCAACATTATGAGTAGGGTAAGGGCCCAATTAAGTATTTTTGTAGGCCCCAGGCACTGCAGATTCGTGGGTCCTGAGTTGAGAAGAGGAAGCCCCTTTATATAATTGTAAATTTAAACAAAAAATTATGTATTTTTCACTTTTGTAGGCCCTATTTTTTGTTTATAAGCCCTAGGCACAGCGCCTATAGTGCATAGGCCTTAATCGGGCCTTGAGTAGGGGCCTCGTGAACCGCACAGGTAGGCCCTATTAGAGGCCATAGTTGCAGGCTCGTAGCCAGGTCAAAGTAAGCAGGGGGGCACCAATACCCAGCAAGGGGGGCGACCTTCTCATTTTAGTTACTTTTTCTTTATTTTTTCCTCTTTTTCTTCTTTTGTATGCGGGGGGGGGGGCACTCCACACCTAGCAGGGGGGGGCACGGCCTCCAGTGCCCCCCCTTGGCTACGGGGCTGCATAGTTGCTTTAAAGCTCAGGCCTACGCCGTCCCCGAAAACTTCTTCGGGGATGGAGCACTACTTTAAAGTGTATGGAAACATAATAGTCATTTCTTTCCGTTGGGGAAAAAAAACACAGCTTGAAAAATTATAATAAAAAAAGATGAACTGTTCTGAGGTTGGAATGGTCTCTAGACATGTACCGTACTTTTTGGAGATATTTTGGGAAGTGGGAGGGGGCTAGGCACAAAATAACATTCGGAGATTGATGACAGCATCTTATTTGATAGGAATTGTGATTGGAGGGACCCCGTCGGCATTAAAGGCCAGATTCGGTAACATTGTCTGCTAATCCATAAAAACGACTGTGACCAATAAATATGTTTCATGAGATGTTGGTTTAAATAATCATAATCATTATGTCATTGACTACCTGGGTCTACATGCTAATGTTACATTATAGACTTCTCAGATTACATTATTATTATTTCCTTAGCTAAAATACATTTCATTTTTCAGAAGATGAGAAATATGTCAGTAAAACAACATTAACAAAATAAGCCGTAATATTTTATTGTTTGGAATTTTCATTTCATTAAGAAACGTTTTGCGCCATCTATCGGCCGAAATTTACGCTGTGTTTAGTATGACCACGATTAAGTCGACATGGCGGAAGATCGTCTATATGAGGTATTGTTAAATATTTATCTGTAATATTATCCTGAAAATATTTTTTGTAATAAATCATATTATGATGATTTATTATTGTATCTGCATATCGTAGTTATTTAATATCAGACCTGTTGTTCTATCTAACTTGTTGAGTAAAATAAATAAAAATAGTGCGAGTCGAATTAGTTGTCGGGATAGATATTAACCAATCAGCTTAGGGGAAAAAATACGTACAGAAAAATTTGTTATCACAAATAAATAGCTCAAAAAATCAAAACTAAATAAGGTTCTTCTGGTGTTTTAATAATAATTATTATATTCAAAGCAACTACAAGGGAAAAATGTTCTAAGTATATTTTAAAATGAAAACTGATTAAGAAAAAAACACATTAATCATTGACTCAAGTTACATCATCAAAAGTCATCTAGTATGATCTATATAAGTTCATTTTAATATATTATAATTAAGCTCCCTCCTACGCCCCCGCCCCTCCCTAACAAAGGCAGACAATTCTTTGAAATTTTCTTTATTACTTGCTTCTGTCATATTATAAAATGATTACACAGATATTATACAATATAAATAAATTAGTAGGCTGTTCTTGTTACTAATGTTACCTTCTGTCATGTAGTGTGACAAAATCATAACTTGGACATAATGTTGTTAAAATACATAACTTAGAGAACTGCAACAAACGTATTTTTGAGCGATTATGTAACACAATTTATTTTAGTTTACTAATTAAGATTAAAAATGTGTAAGAAAAATAACTTCTACTGCAAATATTCCATTGGTTTCTGCAGTTGCTGCCCTTGTAAATAATTACTGCATTCAATTAATGTTTAATTACTTACTAAATGGGGGCCCCATACATTTCATGATCTTTTTTTTTTAACACTATTTTATTTGTCAATGTGTCAAGTTTCAAGAAAAAAGAAAACACATTAAAAATGATATTAATGAATCAAAAACTTTTTTTTTTTCATATTTACATGGGCCATGTCATTGGCTAGTGGTTAAGATTTTCAATTACATAAGTGGCTATTTTTGAATTAGGCATTATGTTTAAAACTCTACTTTCAGATACCTGCTAGTTACAATATTTTGTTTAAAAGTAAATCAAATAAATCCCATTACAGCTCTTGAGGGCCAATTGGGACAGCTAAATTTGACAGAATGATCATATATATATATGAATAAAAGTAAATGTAATGTAGACTTGTGTAGACTTGTAACTTATGGCTAAACAGCTGTACTTGGCCAGTGGGGCAGCAGTTGACCTCCATAAAATAAGTCCTTATGGTTGATGAAATTATTTACATCCCTTTACATTGACCTAAAATGATACACAACTGAGCCTTGCCAGTAGCTTTTCTGGCGACTTTAGGTAAAAATAAACACAATCAATATTTATGCGTGGATATAGATATTTTTTAAAAAAGATATCCTAACTGAACATAAAATTAGTTTAAATTAATATAAATATATTTATATATATTAAGAAATGATTTTTTAATTTTTTTTTTTCAAAAGGTGGAACAAATTTTAGGCAAAAAGATTGTCAACAAACGGCGACTGTATCTTGTACGATGGAGAGGTTTCTCATCTGAGCATGATTCTTGGGAACCTTATAGTAATTTAGAAGCTTGCAAGCCACTTATAAAATACTATAACAAAAATTTAGAAGACTCAAAGAACCAACACAAGATAATTTCAAGAAATGGCGCCAAGCCTGTATATGCTGCTTCCAATAAAACCGTTACTAATTCAATACAGGTAAAAGGTAACCCTGTCAAAAAAGTAAAAACATGCAGCCACAATGTAACTCCCACCGTAGGAAATAATCCTGCAAAGACAGTAGTTAACAAAAAGAAAAGAAAGAAAAATCCCGTTCCCATTGAGAGTAAAGTTCTACAAATCAAGGAGGATATATCAATCAACCGCAGAATTTCATTACCTTTAACCAACAGTGAATCTGAGGCATCAAAAAAGCCTTCAGCCAAGAAAAAACTAACCGACAATGACCAATCTGTGAAGACCAATGCCTCACCAATTTTAATGAATAACATTGAACCTGAAACTGTAAAAAAGTCTGTCAAGCAAAAACATGAAAGTAACAATAGTTCATCAGTTCTAACAAATAATAATGAGTCTGAGGCAGTCAAAAAGCCAGCCAAGAGAAAACAGAGTGATGAGGATCATAGTAAAAGTAAAACCTCCAAAGAAAAAAAGGCTAAACACACACACGCTAAAAGTCAAGAAAGGGGAGACTCAACACGTCCAAAAGAACTGAGGAGGAGTAGTGATGAGGAAAATGACGATGACATTCTTTACTCATTGAATCATGACTGTGATATAATGCCCTTGAGTGGTGGAAAAGTAAAAAATAAGCTGAATGGAAAAAAGCATGCGGCTAAAGAAAAGGAAAGCTCCTTAAAATCTGTGATAGTAAAAAAAAACTTGAAATCTGATAATTCAAAAGAAGAAGGGTTAAGAAGTGCTGGGGCTAAGAAAAAAAGTTTAAATTTAATAGACTCCAAGAAAAAACCAAAAGACTGGTTGTCGAAATCAGGTGATTTTGTGTTTTTTTTGGTCCTTGATTGGTTAAAACATATTTTAAATAGTACTGCATGAAACATTTTAAAATGATTATTTTAGCATTTGATAAAATTATTTTATGTTATTTATCTATTATGTAATTATTTTAAGAGCACTTTATTCAAACTTTTAGCTTTATTCCATATGCATTCTATTTTTAAAACATTAAAAATCAAAATAATTTGCATTAAATCCGGTAATCTTTCAAATATTTAATGATTTTGTATAATAGTCTTGATTAGGACACATCTTTTTTTTACTGTTTTTACAACAAGAGATTCTTTAGATATATTTTACAGTGCTATTATATCTTTAAAATATTGTAAACTTTTAATGTTGTATTTACATAGAATTTCATCTCCAAAACTTTTATGACACTTTTGAAATAAAAAATAATGGGACATAATTAAGTATTAAACAAATGAGATTATCTATATTGACAACCTTCCGGTATATATATTATCATCTTTTTTTTTTTTTTTTTTTTAAAGTATTGAACTTTTTTTCATGTGTGCAGGTCTTTTGCGCTCTGCCTCTCCACCACCATTATTCACAGCAATCAAACACATGATAGTTCGTAGAGACAGTCGTGACCCATCTATACGTTCCAATCATTCATTGCCAGAACCAGTGTCTCCAGAAACTTCAGGTAAGTTAACCTAAAGGCTAATTTGTGGCAAAACTGTCTCTATCATTTCCTTATTTGAATAGTCAATTAAAAAAAAATCTAAACGACCTGTTATGAATGACTGCAATTGATGTATGCAAATCTAAATTTAGTACAATTGTACTTTATATCTAAATATATATTTTAATCCCATTTGTCGAAAGATTAATTCCTGGACTTAATATTGTTCAAATCTGCCTTGTGAAACTGGAAATGCATTTCTAATCAATTTCATAGAACTGCATTAAGCTACCCCCTACAGCAGTCTTAAATTCCTCAGCCCTCATTTCCACTGTGAGGTTACAGTAGTTTCATGAATAGATTAATCTTCCTCAGTAGTTAAATGTGTCTGTTATGCTAGTAAAATATTTTTTAAGTCAGTATAAATAATATATATTCTTTCTTAAAACTTTCACACGCTATGTTTTATAGAAACATATCTGGCAAATGTTCCATCATCATATCCTGTTGCAGCGGAAGAGCCTTTAGTTAATGAGGATAACATAAGTGCTGGATCCTTAGGTTATAATTCCTTACTAGACAGTCTTCCGGAGCAGCTACATCCTGGTCATAAAACCGACAACACGTCAAAAACTGAATCTGGCATTAGTGAATGTAGTGGTAGCAATGGAGGAAGCCTATTCAGCAGTACTTTGTCCAGCTCGTTTGGGGGAGAATCAGTAGAAAGGCGGACAAGCGTCAGATCAACTGAGTGTGCATTTCGATACAAACAGATTGTTGTAAAAAAATGTTTACGTTACACTCAGATATGGCTGAACACACAGACTGTGATGCATAATGCTTTGAATCCTCAGGTAGCCATTTATATTTAAGCACAACTGTTTCCATGTTTGTCAAGTTTGTATATAAGTTTACTAATTTTGTTTGTGTTCACCTTTAAAATTTTCTTTTTTTTTTAATTGATTGATTACACAGATAAATCAGTTTTTCTTCCATCACAAGCAGTTAGTTACAAAAATCTTTTGTAGACCTTTGACCATGATTATTATTATAAAATATTTGGTTAAATTTACCACCGTTTGAATATACAAGTGCCAAACTGTATTTAGATGTTACATCGCCCATCTTTGATATTAAATTTCAAAGTATATCTATGTAAGCCATGCCATGTAACACATGAAGCCATTCGTTTTTGCAGATTTTTAAAATAAAATTTGACATTTGTAGATAGGGAAAAGTATTTAGATAGATTTCAATTTTAAAAATGAATAGTTGAAAATAAATTATCCTGGTTAAATTTAAATGTGTAATTAATTATAGCTAAATTTTGTTCTATTTTTTTGTAACTTTGTCCTGGAATTTTTAATTTCCTACATCTTTATCATGTGCAATTAAATGTATTGGCCATCATATGAAATATACATTTTTTAGATAAATGATGTCTACATTTTCTAAAATTATGTAAAACCTGTCAGATTTGTAATAAAAAGTGTGGGCAAATTTAATACGTTTGAAGATGCTGTTGGACCACGCTTTTTAATAATTATATTTTAATATTAAATTTTAATAATAATGGGCTGGATGACTTTTTTTAACCTTAAGATATTACAGTACAAAAATGTCTTATCCGGCGATATAATAGGCCAAAGACAGTTTGTGGGCTGAATTATAATTAATAAAAGAAATTAAAAATCAATATTTATCTAATTATGCATGTGAAAAAATAGATGCTTATAACTCAATCAATCATAAGTTATGTAGTTTATTCTACAGAAAATTACTTTTATCAGTAACATGTTTCTTTTTTATTCCTTATATAAAAAATACCCAACTCTTAGACATCAAAAAAAAATTCATAACTTTTTTTTTTCTACTTTACATATAATGTGAATGTAGTGACATTATAAAGCATATAGGAAGCTCTATCAAACTAAATGTGTGTTTGCAGTAATACTTTCAAATTATTTTTTTTTTTTGAAGTACCGGTCACTGACATTACTTTCATTTATTAGGCAAAATTTAGATAGGGCTATATAAAATGTCAATTCTGCAGTCTTAATGCAGCGGTTGTGACTACAGTAGTCAAGTTAGTTATTCAAATTTTCTTTTCTTGCAATCATTTCTTAACTACAACATTGTCTATTTATCTTCAGGTCATTCAAGAAGTTGTTTCAGCTCTGAATTCTGCAAAATATGATGACAGCCATTTAGTGCTGTTCTCTAGTTTAGGCAATGTTTTTTGCTCAGGTACAGATCTTCATTTTTTAGTTTCTGGGGATCGTAAGATGGCAGCTAGGCAGATGACAGATGCTATCAGGTAGGGAACCATGCAAACTATTATGAATATTTTGATAGATTTATGAAGTCTGCTCTGTTATAAAATATTTTTTAACGTAAAATGTCTGTAGTGTCCTGATATTTATAAAAAAAAAAAAAAAAAATTTTCTCTTGAAGTTTAAACATTACATTTTTTTGTGGATAAATTTTTTTTTTTTAACCATTCAGGGAACTGACCAAGGCGTTCATCACATTCCCTAAGCCTATAATAGCTGCAGTCTCAGGAGTTGTAGTTGGACTTGGTGTTTCTCTTCTGGCACTGTGTGATGTGGTCTATGCAAGTGACAAGGCCTCCTTCCATCTGCCGTACTCACAGCTTTCCCAAACACCAGAAGGCTGCTCATCTTTCACACTCCCGCTAACTGTGGGTTTGCCATCAGTAAGTATTTATAAATATTTTTGCGCACGAAGTGAAACCGTTTCATTTATTTATTGTCTAAGCATTTTTGTTTTTAAAAATGGAATAGTCTATTATTCTAAGGTAAACTAATGAGAGTTACTTTTTCAATGTTTAGGCAAATGAATTGTTATACGGAGGAAGGAAAATCACAGCAATGGAAGCATATCAGCAGGGTTTAGTGTCCCAGGTTTTTTGGCCGACCCTTATGATGCAGGAAGTCATTCCTAGGGCTCAAAACATGGCCAATAGTTCTGCTAAGGTGATTATTATTATTTCTTCAACTTTTGTTTTTAATCATTTATAAGCTGTATGGAGGCAGGAAAAAGTAAATGCTAGAAATATGAAAATTTGTGGCTGTCTCTTAAATCAGAGGCAATCAAAGCTGCCATCAGAGGATTAAAGGTTGTACACCCTAATTTACTACAGTAATATATTTTTGTGATGTTTTTTTTTTAATGTAAGTTATGCCAGTTTTTTGCAGATTTAGACACATTAATGGGAATAGAACTAATTATAGCGACACATTAATGGGAATAGAACTAAATATAGTGACACATTAATGGGAATAGAACTAATTATAGTGGCACATTAATGGGAATAGAACTAATTATAGTGCACATTAATGGGAATAGAACTAATTGTAGTGACACATTAATGGGAATAGAACTAATTATAGTACAGCATGGATATAAATGACTGGAAATTTCAAAAGACAAGCCATAAGATATGCATTTGTTAATTGGTCTTATTCTTGGGCTGTGTCTCAAACATTCTCATGACGTTGGAAATAGTATTTTTTATCGCTAGTTAATTTGGCTTTTAAAAAACATATTTTTGCATTGCCTAGTGTTTATCCGTTTTAAAATATTTTTTTTCTTTTTAATTTTAGGCTTTAGAGGCTACTAAACTTTTAATACGAAGTCATCATCGAACCAAAATGGAACTGACCAATGAAACAGAGTGCAACCTTCTTTTAGAAAGATGGACATCATCCGAATGTCAGCGTGCAATTGAAGCTTATATCAGCAATGAAAAAAACTTCACATTTTGAACTTACTCAGAATGTTTTATTTATTGGACTATATCATTTTGTATATAAATTGAAATTTTTTGTGCTCCATCATATTGTTTCCCCACTTCATCTGATAATATATCTATACTGCACCATTGTCCTTGGTTGAACTTGTGAAATAAATTATCTTCAGATTTAGCTTTATCCATCTGTTTCTCCTAGTGCTCTGATTATTTTTATTTTCTGAATGCAATGTTTTTTTGTTTTTTTTTGTTGAATGTAATTGGACTTAATTTTGGCATCATGGTCACTTATATTATTACTGTCTTTTGTGTCCCTTACACGTATTTCATTTCCTATCAAGAAATATTCTAGTCATGTGACTGGATAAAAAACAAAAAAAAAGAATGTTTTTCATTGTAAAATCCTTTGATTCTGCTATTCTCTGATTTAATTTTTGAAAATAAATTCAACGTTTGTTAATTTTCTTGAGATAGTATGAGGCTTGGAAGAAAAAGCATTTTAAACTGGTGGCCTGAACTCAGGGCTTATGTAAGCTGTTTGTAACATGTGTGAAGAAAAAATGTTTTCTTTGCAAGGATCACTGCATCGCTGTTAAATTCCATGCATAAAACTTGTAGACAACTTTTACATTTCTACTTTTGAAAAGTCATTACAGAGAAGTAGTGATGTAACAAAAATATATATTTTAAGTCGGAATTTCATTCCTCTAAATTACATTTAGCCGCCTTATCTTTATTAGATTGACAAAAGCTCTTTGATTTCGAAAATGTTCTTACTTTACGAATGTAAATAATTTGATAACTACAGTGAATTGTATTATTTTATTTGTTCCTTTCTTAAGGCATTTACTTGTGACCAAGGTCCCACACACAGGGACAGTGTGTTGACCACACTTCTCTATATTAATATCCAATGAATTCCTTTCAAGTCTTTTTAAGTACCTCCTCCTGCTACAAAAACTTTCAACATTTTGGTGGGGTTAAAGATGATTACTAAATGTCTCACATGAATTTTAAAAAAATATTTACTAAATGATTGGTGATATTTATGTTAGTTGCATGTTTACATTTTTAATGAATGTACTGATTTGTATCTATCAAAGTTTAAAGAATTAAAAATTTTTATTTCGTTATCACATAAACTCACTGCATTGAATAAAGATTATGTTAAATGAGTGCACAAGAGATAGCCCTTGCATTTGCATTGCAGCCATATAACTTTCATCTCCGGAGTGCAAAAACATTGTTTTTTTTTTGGTTAGAAGATTTTAGAAGTGCCTTTTGATGAATCGTAGTGATGGAATACAAAGTGAAATTATACAACTCTTGGCTTAATCATTAGATTTAATCATAAGTGTTTTCGATTAATCTTGTAATAGTCTTTCAGGTATACTGGTAAGCATTTCAGTGTTATATGTTTTAATTGTTATTGTGATAACTTGGGTGTATTTTTTAAGCTCAATACTGGGACTTGTATTTTATGTTTTTATGGGACATTGAAGTTATTTGGACATTTAATGTTATTTGGTGTAAAAAAAAAACGAATGTGCGCATACATTTTTTTTAGAAAAATAGGTTTTTTAAAAACCTAAATAAACCTATGACAATGCATTTAAATGTAGATTGTTCAAGCCCTAAATAGAATGAATGTAGAATCTTGAAATCTTTACTGGTATTTTATCGCCCCCCCCCCCCCCCCCTTTTTTTTTTTGCTGTACTATCACCATGTTTTTTTTTTGTGTGTACATAGGACTCACCTATGAAATGCATTTATAATTAATATTTAAATATGCATAAACGAATTGAAGCCTCTTTTAAGCCAGGTTAGACAAGTCTGGCTTAAAATATTCTTGTATAAATATATGAAGCACTCAAGTTTTGTGCTAGCCACACACCCCCCCTTATTACGCTGTGGCTACGACAACATTTATTTTTAACCTGAATGGGTTTAAGGGAAATTTACGTTCTCAAATTTTCTATCTGAATCATTTTGAGCCTCAATGTATATTAGGCCAATCTGGCATAAAATGCTTCATTTGTTTGTAATTACTGTATGGTAAGAGATAAGTATGCATGGTACTGCTAAAACGAAAGTAATCATTTGGTTTATAAAACTGTGCAATTGCAATTTTTTTTTTAATGGAAATCATTTTTTTTTTGTAACCTTTTCACTAAGTAAATCATAAATATTTATTGACCAGAAAATTATGACTGTTTGGACTCGAGTCATTGCCAAAGCCTGTATATTTTAAATGTATTTTTATTGGCGATATCTCAAATAAAGCTGATTCAAGCTAGGCTGAGAAATATTCCACTTTAGTAATGTACATTTTTTGTAGTCTTTAGAATGATATTACTGAACAAGTACAACTGCCATTGTTATATAATACAGTTCATTCATTGAATAAAATAGAAAAGCACCCCCTTTTTTTTAGCAATTCTCCAAAAAAGTTATTGTCTCACTCTGCTTTCATTATTAAGCTATATATACATTTATAGTATTATGATAGTTAATATTTCTATTTGTGTAAAAAAAATTAAATTATTTATTCCAAAGGATTGACTTTGCCTAAATCATAATTTCATTGTTACTTTTTGTTTTGTATAATTTTGTTTAGGATTGTAAGTAACCAAGAAGATTAATTGAATCAGATTCAACTGGATTTGTATTAAAGGAGAGAATCCTATAACTAAATATTTTTTTTGTTGGATATTTGATTTAATTAAAAGTATTTACTCATGTTTCTACTTCCATAACTGTCAATGTTATTTTGAAAGACAATTTATTGATTAATAAGATATTTCATTATTTCCATCTAATTGTCTAAGATAATTTTACAAAATTATTCTTTATTCACGTTAGTGATAGAATCATTTTCTTATTTCAAAAGCCATAATCACATGAAGACAAGTGAGTAAATTAAAAATCTTTATTGCCCTGTTGATGCACATGAATTGTTACACAAGCACATTGTGAAATATGAATAGCAACACACACAAAATGAAAGTAAATTCTCACAAAATGAAAGTAAATGAGCTCCATACAATCATACAATAACATAAACTACAATGTTAATTCTCTTTGTGACATGATTATGACAAATTTTACATCAGGTAGAAAGGCTGTGGATGTTAGCTTAACAAAAAATTTCCTTTTTTTGAGCTCATGTGACAAGGATTCACACAAATATGGAACTAATTATTGTACACATTGTTTACTATAAATGCATATACAAAGTTTAAATAAAAATGGATCAAAATAATTTAGACAAAAATCAATGCATCAAACTAATTTTGAATGCAAGAGAAATTTTATGCTAACTAAAAATTGTGCATGCAATAATCCAATATAAAAATGCCACAGGACTGCTGTAATTTATTTCTCATTACTTATACATGTACAATGATTAGTTACACATGTACAATTATTCTATTAACCAGAGATAGAACATATTTAAATAATGCCCCTATTTCCTAAGAAACGTGATAGTGGGAAAAATGTTACAAAAAAAAAAGCAAAGAAAAACTATGTACCAAAAAAACTATTCAAAAAAAGAGGTAAAATGTCCCGTAAAAATCTCTTGTAAAAAATAATCATTGCACCACTCCCAACCAGGCAAACCAGTCTCTAAAGATACAATAACTGAACAATTACAGAACCAATTCAACAATGAAGCTTTGACAGGTATTTTCTTTACAATAACAAAAGGTTTATGTTCACAAAAAATGATTGCATTCATGTTTTAAAAACAACAACAACCACCAGAAGCTAAATGTAATTCTCTATAAAACATGACCCAGTACCATGCCCCAGTCTATACCGTTGAAATGGTTGCTTTTAGTGGTACATGTACTTAGGTATTGAATCGTTTTGATGAGCCAGTATCCCAGATGGCCAAAGAAAATGTGGAGTTAAAAATTTCACTGCTTGAGAGAAATAATGTGGAGTTATTAAAATGATGCGACCAATCAAAGATCAATACAATAAGGAAAACTATAATATACTTAGACCGAGTTAACATATAAATTCAGAATCTGTTAAAAAAAATATATTTTTTGAGAGAAATAATAGTAAAAAAGGAAGTTTACATGCTACCAATAAAGCTGCAGTTGAAAACAGATCATTAACATGCAACACAGATTTAAAAAAATACATAATGCAATATTCAAAGCATGGGGTTTATTATTAAGCCCACGATATCTCATCAGTCCATATCAGGACCGATAAAACTTAACTAGTTAGGTGGGTGGTTTGATCTTAAACAGATAGCTGTCAGCAAATGAATTAAAAGACTTCAGAAGACTGTTGGCATCATAAAAATTTTAAATGCAAAAATAGCTAAAAATGTATCAAATTATGTATATTATTGTTTAGATTTTACAGGTCTTAATATAGAATTCTAAAAATATACTGTTTCATGTTGTTTTTTTTTATGTTATACACAAATAATTGTTAAAAATTATTGTAGAAAAAGTTTGTTAAAAATGCTTCACATGTTTAAAAATATATACTTTTATATCAATTCTATACAGAAATTGTTTTGTACTTTCAACTTTTCATTTTTGTTAAGTTCTGAATTTTACTTATCAATGCCTGAACATCAACATTTTTGTCCAATTTCATAAATTTTCCACGTTTGATCTCCACAATGGAAACAAGTTCAGGAGCCAAATCTTTGAGCATATTGACATGTTGTTCAACATCTCCTGCAAAAAAAAATTATATATATAATTAGAGTGTAGAATTCATCTGTTTTTCTAACCTCCGCATATAAATGGATTATATGTGGCCAGCACAACTTTATTTCCCGAACTTAATCCACTGGTTACATAGGGGAAAAACTAGATTATTGAGGATTTTCGGGCTTAAATTTTGGTGGAAAAGGGGAGGGAGTCACAAAAACACTTGTAACTTTTAAACTGAAGTGATATTATTGAAAAGAAATGAATTATCTTTGAAAAAATTTGTTTTTTTCTTCGAATTTTTATTTTTTAAACCCTATTGTCAATTGAAAATTTTTTTTCAGGAGCATGAAAAAATAACATAACTTAGTCTGGTTTATAACGTTTCATATAATGGGATAATTACGCAAAAGACCTAGATATTCCAAAATATTAAAAGCAGACCTTGACAAAAATACATGTGTGTAATCTTTAACTAGAAAGATGATGTTAACCTTGCATCAAAAATGGCCATTTCCTCAGACTTTCCGATCAATGAGAAAACAATTTTTCCCCCCCATCCCACTAAAAATGTAATAAAAAAACTGTTGAGAAACCTAATACTATTTTGTGTAGAAATGATTTCTCTAAGATATAGGTTTCTTCGCAATAAGGTATAGAAATCTATCGCTGGAGTGAAATGTAAAAAAAATCTGCATCCATAGTTCTGACCAATTACAGTTGCTATTTTAAGTCTGCATCTGGAATGAACAGCTGGGTGGACTTGCAGGACTTCAATAATAAATAAAGATCTACTGTTAATATACTTTAAAAAAAAAGTATCACTGAAGGTGCAACTAATGATTAAATCCATACAAAGAAAAAAATAATTTTAAAAATCTTACAACATATTTGCAGCTAGTTGGTGATTTAATTCATTTGGATAATACCTAGGCAAGCTTTTTACTTACTTTGTGAAATTCCACTCTTATAGCTTTCTTCTAATTTTTTATATATTTGTTCGAGTGGAATAGCCATTTTTTTCTCTGTGACAAATAAACTGAGATCTTGTTAAGGAAAAAAATAAACCCAGCTAATAGAAAATCAAATTGAAAATTATTGAATAAAATAGTGAGATAGTTATACACAAGGATACGCTCTGAGAGTTCTTATAATTTCCGGTAATCTATTCATTATTTTAATTTTGATATCATCATCAGGTTTTCGAGTCAGAGCTTCTTCCATTCTCTGGGCTTCCTTTGCACGAATCTGTAAATAAAAATAATGATTCAATATTAAAATAAAATCAAACGAAGAAAGACATTAAAAATTGCCCTTCAATTTGGACTAATATTTAAATTATTTTTTTTTGGCATTTGGCATACTTGAGGTGTGCTTGCCATCCCTGTACTATCAAAACGGTAGTATATTTTACAATCAGACAGGATAATATTAAATAATTAGAACAGAAGTATGTATTATCAGAATGGGTATATTTCATAATCAGAACAAGGGTAGTATAATTCATAGACTAGACAGGGATTTATTTCATAGACTAGACAGGGATTTATTTCATAGACTAGACAGGGATTTATTTCATAGACTAGACAGGGATTTATTTCATAGACTAGACAGGGATTTATTTCATAGACTAGACAGGGATTTATTCCATAGACTAGACAGGGATTTATTTCATAGACTAGACAGGGATTTATTTCAGACTAGACAGGGATTTATTTCATAGACTAGACAGGGATTTATTTCATAGACTAGACAGGGGTATAAATTAAAATGTTTATATTTCAAAATCATACCATGGTCATGCTTCATAATTATAGGGTTACTTAAATTCAGAACAGGGTTATTTAACGAAATCAGAACAGTGATATAATTCTTAATCAGAACATAATGGAAAAGGGGGGAATAATTTAGAAGAATATTTCATAAATTTCATAACTTTTCACAATCATAACATTAAACAATCAGAACAGTGATACATGTATATACATGTACAGCACTTGGATGGCAAAAAGATTTTTATTAAAGTGCCGAAATAAAAGCGAATTGAAATTTCTTTTTCTATACATGCATGTAACATGTGTTTTTATACATGGTATTTCTAATATAGAATACTTTTATATATATATATATAGATTTTTGTTGACATGTAATTGTTTTGGTGTGCCAGGTACGGCATATTTGCCATCATTTAAATAGATAATCTGCAGGAGGGTGAAAGGAAAGAGAGAATGGAAAAAGACAAATAGCCAGCCATATGTGTACAAAATTAGTGTCATGCTGGGTAGGTTCACAGGATGCAGTTGATACAAGATCTAGTCGCCTGTTAAGTTTCAGTTCAGAGTAAGTGCTAATAGGGTTTAAAATGGTTTAAATAAATTAAAATCAAACATACCCAAAAAAAAAAAAGATCAATGAAAACCTTAGCCCTAGTCATTTATAGAAATATTTCATTCGACTTCCTGTACGTATGCATGCCTATGTTTTCAGTTATTGGTGACGTAAAACAAAGACCATTAAAATCTTCAGGAAAAAATATGTCTTTGGATGGCTAAAGTTTGTTGACCATCTTACACGTATTAATATCAAATGAATGAGCAAACCGTGTTTTTATGTAACTTATCAAGATACAAATATAATGATTGGATAAATAATTAGGTGTGGTGGTTATGTAATATCTGTTTTAAAAATTGGTTTTAGATATGATAGGTTTTATACTTGATTTGAGTCTTACTCAAAGGTTGCATTAGTATTGCTTTGGGGTCATTAACCTTTTACACAATGCCTTGTGTGACACACACAGAGTCACACACATTGGAAATGGAGAGAGGGGGGGAAGGGGGTTGAGGTCTAAAAGAGAAAAAAAAAATGAATGGCTCTTTTAAGTACATCATATTCAATATTAATTTGAGTAAATCTATTTATGCTCCTCATCACTTTTTGTTATGTTCCAATTTGTCACTGATGTCATTTTAATCTATTCCTATGTTATTTTTGTCTGTTTTAACAGGCCTTTTCAACTAGTTATACATATTATGTAACAAAACTTTATATTGTTATTGCTAAAGGGGAACATGGCAATAGTTATTTTATAAACATGGACAGAGAGCCTCTATTTTCCAAAGCAGCAATATATTTCCACCATAACAAAATTTGATAAAAAAATATAAACCTTAGCAAGCAAGGCTGGTGGAATTCCTTTCATCGAAGCAACATTCTGATTACATAAAGATGATGTTGAACACACTGCATTTACAGTTTTACTTCTGTTAATTGCATCTTCTTTTTCATTCTCAGAGATAACTTTTGTAAGAGCTTTTTCAACCTGCAAGTTAAAGAGTGTGAGTTTAAGTTTTATCAATAATTTTAATAATTTAATTTTTTTAATCATTTTTGTTTTATTAATTTTTGTATCTATAATTGAACACTGTAATTTAACCCTTTACCATAGGATTCAATTTCCCTCTCTGTTTCTCTAAAACATCTTTAGCAGAATGGTAGATTTTGACTTCCGGAGGCTGGGGAAGTTCTGCTGGCATGACCTCCGGAACTTTGTCAAGTTGAAACAATGGATGCCAGCGTGTTATTTTATCATCTGGCACATTCAATGGAGTTTTCAGAGTTGCCAGGAATTTCTATTATGGAGACAAGAAGTAACTATATATTATATGTGATTAAACTTTACTTAACATACTATTTCTATTAAGTGGTACATGATTTTTTTTTAAACATTGAAATATAAATGAAAGTATGTTTTATGTTTGTTTGGATGTGCAGCTTAGAAATCCACATCCTCAAAAAGAAACAACCCAACTTGGGATACCACTCTGTTATGAACCTATTAATGCATGTCAATTATCAGGATAGATATTTAAGCACTTTATTAATCAGTATTGGTATTATCTCGATTCCTTTAGACAACAAATGTTCTTTGCAATTTATCGACAGAGTGTAAATCATAACATTGAAAAGAGATCACCTGACAGAAAATACATCTGGTACCCACTTTTTCATGAAATATTTTTTTCTTGTATAAAATGAAATAAAAATAAATGAAGTAACAGATATGTTAACTTTGTTGATATTAAAATTAATCTTAACATGTACCAATTAAGATTTATAACCAAATGACAACTGTACAAACTTGATATCTAAGACACTGTTAGCGATATAACAGTTTGAAAAAGAAGCATCATAATGTGCAGGAATCACAAAACTCACATCTATATAATTTGTTATCTTTAGTAAGTAAGATATGTTCATCACTTAAGATTCTATAAAACGCACCATATATGAATGGTCTAAGTCATGGAGGCTTAAAAAGGAAACATAACACACTGGGAGTCAAACCCACAATGAAAGATTCGGTTAACCACACAGTAAAAGGAAGTAAATTATGTAAGGAGAATTAAAGGGAAGGATAAAAATCCCCCCACACCAGATCAAACCCTAGCGAAGACTGGCTATATATTATCTAGCAAATAAATAAAAGTGATGTCAGTGACAAAGTATATAAGATAATATTATTACATGTATTTACTGGTAGCTTACCTTATGGTGCTGTTTTAAATAATCAAGAAGGTTTTTTTTGAACTGACGCTGCCTTTTTAATAATAATGATGCTGTGAACATGGGCTTACCCTCGGCCGTAAATGTACCAGACCTTTTTTCAATCAAAGAACCTAAGAGGAAAAACAATGTTTACACCAAAAAAAAGAAAATAGTTTTTCTCACTAACAAAAATAGTTTTTTCACTAACGAAAATAGTTTTCTCACTAACTTGAAAATAGTTTTCTCACCAGCAAAAATAGTTTTCTCACCAACAAAAATAGTTTTCTCACCAAAAAAATAGTTTTCTCACTAACAAAAATAGTTTTCTCTCTCAAAAAATAGTTTTCTCACTAACAAAAATAGTTTTCTCACCAACAAAAATAGTTTTCTCACTAACAAAAAATTGTTCATTTAAGTTTGTTTTTTAACCATGGCAAAATAACAACAAGCTTGTCTTTTTAAATATGTTTTTTTTTTAAATTATACTGCCATGCCCCACTTAATGCAATAACATTCATTTTTCAAATACATAAATTTTCACTCATTCACTAAAATATTTAGTAGTAAAAGTTATAAGAAACTAATAAAGAAACAATCCCGGGATACTAACCTTCAATTTCAAGATTAGGTTCAATAGTCAAATGATATTCACTTAGCGGTTTGCCCAACTGAGGAATGTTTTTTTCTAGACGATAATTGTATGACTCTGGAACTACAGTTTTGATTTGTCCAACAGACTTCAGTTCAAAATTCCTAAATGGGGGGGGGGGGGGATAAATATTTCATTAATTTGATCAAAATCCTTACCTATACAGCTAAAAAACCACTTAAAATAATGATTCATTAGTAAATAACTAAGTGGCTTACTTTCTAGTGATGTTCTGAACAGCAGACTGCAATTTGCTGAATGTGCATATTTCAGATCGATTGTGTAACATGCTGACTACTTGCTCCACAGACTGAAAAATTCCTTCTAGAGCTTTATATGAATATGGAAGTGAAAGAGTAGGAAGACCAGCTTCTGCCAGATGCTCAAATCTTTGATAGGCTGGGAGGCTGATGGTTGGAAAATAGTTCGATTGTAATATTTGTGGAACTTATTTTGACATATTTGAAACTACACCATTTTATGTTCCATGCAATTCAGTCTAGCATGATAAAATTTATTTTAAATGTGAAATAAAAAGAAGTATTTTGTTTAAGTACTTTCTAGGTGCTAAATTTTAAGAATGTACAATTTTTAAAGTACTGGCCTGTACCAAGAGGTCAGAAATTTATAAGAGAAATTATATTTTGGTAAAAATAATGGAAATGCTAAAAGGAAATATTTATAGCATTCCTGCTCACTTTTCTAAATAGTAAGCCTGGAAAGTGGAGAGTCTATAGTACCAGCATGATATATTAGTATATTAACAGCTTGATATGGCCATAAATTATATTCAAATTACATTAATGATAAATTTAAGAACAGTATATGTGTATATATGGTGCATTAAAAAGACAATAACCTGGCTTTCTCTGATTCGATTTCTTTCGGCTTCACCTCCACCTCATGACCAGCTGGTGAAGATTCAGTTTTCTTTGTTGTCAAGGTTTTTAACTTGTCAAGCCGAGCTTTCAATTCGGACATTTTACCACTTTGCTTGAGACTTTTCACTGCTTCTGACTTCTGAAACCAAATGCATAGAAAAACCTCATATGTATAAATGATTAAATCTTTACGATAATAAAATTTCGATTACAGAATCGGATTTTTCCACACAATATAAAATAACAATACACAGCATACATTAAAGTGTTTGAACAATACTCCTGTCATTATTAACAGATATCAACTGCTGGTGAAGTGATATTAAAAAATAAAATAAAGTTAAGTTTCCCTTCTTAGCCCTGGCGGGCCATCGGGGCAGATGAAGTGTAGAACTCATCTGTTTCTATAACCTCGGCATATGAAGGGTTTGTGTGGTTAGCACAACGCCCAGCCGGCTTTACTTCCCCAACTTAAAGTCAGGTGACCCATTTAAAGCTGGGTGGACTTGTGGGATGACTATGCTCCAAATTTAACCTGGAAAAATTCCATGAGTCTCACCGAGGATCGAACTCAGGACTCTCAGGTCGACAGTCGAGTATCTACACCGCTCGGCCATCCGCCCCATGAAGTGATATAAAGCAAGCTTGATATTTTTTTTTTTTAAAAAAAAAAGGTCTGATGTAGAAGCTAACAATCAGGGATCTGTTTTAATTTAACAAATTACTAGGTAAGATGAAATAAAGAAACTTAGAACAACTATTTTAATTGGTTCGTATAAAGGGGGACCTAAAAGCATAATATTTCAGTAGTGCTCTTTTTACATTTCTACTACAGAATGCATATACACAGTGTCTTCAAAAGAAGAGAACAAGGCCAATGTAAAATTTAAACCTGCTAACTGTGAATTTTAACAATCTATCATTATTAATTGGCAAACAGGTATATTAATATTAGCATTTAGTGAAAGCTTAGAAAATAATCAAAGTACAAAGCATGAAAGGATTATTTAAGTCCTACCATACTGATTAAGGCAAAATGCAATTACCAGACGTCTTTCCTATTGGCTAATTTAGAAATCCATTAAAAAAAAACTCTCTAAAGGGGATGAAAAAGTTTGAATGAAAATGTCATACCATTTTTGTTAAATCCTTGGTTAAATTTTGCAGACCTACAGCTTTAGGATTAGCTATTTCTCGCTGCTTTTCATCGGTTGATTCTGAGGAGGCTGGCAACGGAGATAACACTTTGTCTAGAGTGGTTGGAATTAATGAGACCAAGTTGAGTAAATGTGACTTGCCTGAAAGAGTACTAGTTACCTCCTGGTCACTCTCATCCTATAAAGAGGGGGGGGGGGGGAGAGATAACAGAAGTTAACACAAAAAGTTAATAAAGCTTTATTGTACAGCTTGAAAAATGTTACATTAAATCTAAAAACATGCCCAATGGTAATAGAACCAATTCTAGCTAGAACAGCGGTTCTCTTAACTTTTTCACTTCGCAACCCACCATGTTTTTGTGACCCACTTGCAAAGAAAAGCAATGAAGAAAGAGAATAAAGCCCCCTTAAGGATGTATATGGATTTCCACTTTTACTTTCATTTAGAAACTTGTAATTTTGTAACATACTGAGTTGTTATTGTGCATATATTGATTATTGATATTTTAATTATGATTTAAAGTTTATTCGCAAACCACCTGAAATTCATCCACAACCCACATTTAAGAGAAACACTATTTAAATGTTGGACTAAGATAAGCAAGTGTGTAAATATTATAAAAATCTTGGCAAAAATATGTACACGCTAATGCATGTTCATAAGAAAGAAAATGATTGAAGCATTTATAGTCTTTTCACATGTAGTTGGATATTCTTTAAATCAGATAATCTTGCGACCTGAAGTTTTCTTTATAATAAAATAAAGTCACAGTAAAAAAAATATGCTGGGTCGCAAGTAAAAAAAAGTAATTTTTGTTTACAAATTTTGCACTCAGCTACTACATTTACCTTTAGTGATTATAATCAATTAATTATCTGATGAGGTATTTTATGGAAACCGGATTATTTTTCTGTGGTCAACCTGAAAATGGGTGGGGTCGGGTGATGTAAATAAAAAATTAGCTAGCTTTGAAATTCCCGTTTAAAAATTACTTCTTTTTTTTTTGGTATTTGCAAGAAAAATATAGCATAAAATATAATAGTTCACACTTAATATTAGAGTCATTCTTTGAATTACTACTTAAACTACAAACAGCAAATTAAAAATACAAGTGAGTAACAGTATGGCCGATATGGACAAAAAAAAAACATGATTTAGAATTATAATGGGTGCAGTGTAGGAAAATGTATGCATTCATTAGAAAACGAGACAGGTCATGACGTCTCCTGACCATTCCGGGATGTGTGGTAACTGATGGCAAAGCTGGTATGTCTGGAATTGGGTCAAATACAAATGACCCTTTTAAAGACTACAAATTTAAGACATGATTTTTAGCTATTTTAAAAAAGAAAAAATTAATTCTCTAGTATAAAATTATAAATGGAGACTTACTTTTGGAGAGATTTCTTCTTCAACTAGTTGAAGTTTTTTTCTTGCTGTTGTGGTTTTATCCATATGAATTTTCTTTTCAAGCTGTTCATAATCATTTGATCTTTTAGCAAGTACTTTTTTCCTTTGTGATACTGACTCTTCATAGATCTTTATATTTTCTTCAGGAAGAGCCCTTTTTCTTGGAGTAGCACTATTTCCTAACTGATCATCCCAAACAGATGTAATTTCTTCAGTAACAGTCAAAGATGAGGACTCAGCTTTTAGCTCTTCCTGAGCTGGTGCAATATTGAAATGTTTACATTCACTTGAGGCAGCTTGCCCCGTAGTACTCTTAGCATTGATTGAAGATGAAAATAAATCAGTCACTTTGGGTTGTAGTCGAGCACTAATCGAAGTGGTTGATTTCTTCCTGGATTTAATTCCATTAGGTTTGTTTTTCGAAATTGTTTTACCTTTAGTGCCGATGGCTGAAAACACGATTACTTTTTCTGCCGCGGTCAATGTAGGTGTTTCACTGTTCGATTCCAGATTAGTTATAACAGGTAAAGAACTGGATAATGTCGAACCTTTATCGTTAATAAATTCTAAATTATCCTCTGAACTAAAAACTTCAACTTTTCTTCTTTTTGACGGTTGTTTACACACATTTTTCTTCGTGGCAAAGAATGAATTCAACTTTAGTTGAGACATTTTACTGACATAGACATACCATAATCCTCCACTTCCCGCGAGTGTGCCAGCTGTCTGGCCAGAAGTTTTTGTTTATAAATTGCAATTTTTCAAAAGAAACCAGCCAAAAACCAGCGATTTAAGTAAAAAAAAGTAAAGTTCCCTTCTTAGCCCTAACGGGCCTTCGGGGCAGATGAAGTGTAGAATTCATCTGTTTCTATAACCTCGGCATATGAAGGGATTGTGGTTAGCACAACGCCCAGCCGCCTTTACTTCCCCAACTTAAAGTCAGGTACCCATTTAAAGCTGGGTGGACTTGTGGGACGACTTTGCACCTAATTTCACCTGGAAAAATTTCACCCAGGACTCTCAGGATGACAGTCGAGTATCTACACCACTCGGCCATCCGTCCCACTGATTTAAGTAAAAGTATACCCAAATAAAACCATAAATTCATCAAATATCATTTTCGTTCAAACTTTTGGTCTTTTTATATCTTTAAGGAGATATATTCAAAATAAAACCCACATTTTAATATTTATCACTAAAAAAACGATATTGTTTTAACTGTCACTAACAGTGATCTATAAGTAAAAAAGTCACACCTTTGTTAGAATACATGTATCTTTACCATGTTTTCGATAAATTTGACTTACATGGTTTATTGCTTACAATCGGTGAAAAAAACATGAAATTAGATTTTATTTTCCTACATCTAATATTAGACTAATTAAAGCAGAGCTTACAACCGATACCTTAAAAATAAATTATTGCGGTGGATATAAAATGAACGAGAAATATTGTTGTGCCCCCTCAATTTGCATGTGTTCATAAAAATAAATAGGGCCTATGTAATTACACACAGTGTAGCATCATTGTTTTCTACCCCCTCCCCCAAGCATATATTTTCACCTGAGATTGTGGACATCGCCTCGGGTTGGACCGATTTGCCAACGTTTTTCTCAGTGTGTTTATACAGTGAATGGTATAACTGATATTAAGTCCATATGGGGCTTGAAAGGGAGTCTCCTTGTCTAAGTCTTTACTTTAAATTATCTTGAGCTTTCCCCTTGTATCAAAATGAATAGATTGAGGTGGGTAGGGCACATAGAAAGAATGGAAAACAACAGAGGTCCAAAAGTAATAGGCCTATATAAGGCAACACCCAATGAGAAAAGGCCTATAAGCAGACCAAGAAACAGATGGTTAGAGGAAGTGGAGAAAGACCTTAAAGGTATAGGACTATATATAATAAGAGAGAGGAGTGAGGAAGAAGACCGTGGATCGGGAAAAGTGGAGAAGAGTAGTATGGCTGTAGAGCCCAGCCAAGTCCATAAGGTGACACCGACATAGAGGTGACACCAAAATGAACAATTGTACATTTCATAGCATGAGCAGTAGCACAGGGTGCCACCATGCAGAGTCTAGAGCTTAGTTATATGAAGAAATTGAAAGCTGCTCTGATCAATCTGGAGTTGTTTGGAAACACGCTAAAAAATGCAGTCACGTCAGTGGCGTAGTTTGGGGGGGGGGGCAAGGAAGAGGTAGGGGCATCATGCCCCTGGCGCTACTCACAAAGAGGCGCCAAGTGGTTTATTTTATGTATAATATTATATGGTTTTCAAATGGGGGGGGGTGCTAAAAAGGTATTGTGCCCCGGGCGCTAGTTAAGCTCGCTACGTGGTTTCGTGAAATTGTAGACGTTGTTTACAGTGTACAGTTTAATGAAAGTAATATATAGGCCCTAGCTTTCTGAAATACAGTAATACTCTATGGTCTATTACAGGAAAATTCGAAAAGCATGTATGTCCCACTGTCCATGGTGGAAGTCTTGAGGCCTGGCTGTTGGGGTGACACCATCCTTAGCGACGCCACTGCTATTAAGTGGTCCATGCGTAATCTGCAACTGCTCCAAAGCAAGTCTGATTTTTTTTTAAATTGATTTTTAACTACTTTCCCTTTTTTAATTGGTTTGACTACCAAACACCTAAATGCAAGCAAGTTCATTACGACGTGCTGTTTAAAAAAAAATGATCATGAAGAATGGCGTGACTAGGGGAGTGCTAGCCAACCAACCATAGTGACGCCACTGATCATGACGAGAAAGACCCCCCCCCCCCATTTCCCAAATTGTGAGCTTTCTCTCCAGTTTGACCGGTTTGACTTATATAAATTTTATACACGTTAAAAAAAAGTAAAGTTTCCTTAAGCCCCAAAGAACTCATCGGGGTAGATAACTCTAGAATTCATCTGTTTCAGTAACCTCGAAATGTATAAAGGGATTGTGTGGTTAGCATAACGCCCAGCAGCATTAAGTCGACCAACTTAAAAGTTTCACCTGAATAAAATCCGAAAGTTCTGAGATTCGAATCTGGAACTCTGCGGTCGACAGTCGAGAGCTCTACACCGCACGATCACCCGTCCACCATACACGTTAAAGGTTAAAACATTATATATAAAATTTGTTGCATATTATTTAAATTTCACATATAATCGCAACTTATCACATCTTTTTTTACTTGATTTAAATGTATATGTTTATTAAACTTTATTTTTGGCTTGTTATTAATAGGCCTAGCCTATATTTGCATATCTGGACCTGGTATTCACAAGGGTTTGACCCCCCCACCCATACACACCCAGGGGGGGGGGAGAGGTAGAGGGGGTAGTCTTTCGTCTCTTAAATACTCCTGATCTAATTTACTTCCTTTTAGTTTGTGGTAAACTGAACGCATCTGTGAATCAGTCGTTGCGGTTGCAAGATCCCTGCTTGCCCAACCCCAATAAAGTGTCTAGTGGTGGAGGCAATTAGTGGATTATAGCAGTGGTCCCCAACCTTTTTCTCGCCACGTACCGGTCAGCGTTTGATAATTTCACCGAGGCCCACTGGAAAGGGAGGGGGAGCGTTTATTATTCCTCGTAAATGGAAAGTCGCACAATCGCGAGATAAATAAATAAAAAGAAAATAATTTATTGTTTCCTGGGCGGCCCAGTAACATTCGTTCCACGGACCGGTGCAGGCGTAGCGAACTAAACGCGCGTCCGGGGCATAATACCTTTTATAGCGACCCCCCCCCCCCATTTGAAAACTATATAATATTATACGTAAAATATACCATTTGGGGCGAAGGGGGGCGGACCGCCCCGGGTGACAGCATATGGAGGGTGACACTATGTCACCTCCAACAAAATTTTTAAGCCAGGCTAAGGTGCGAAAATAGTCTGAAAATAGAATTGTTATAAAAACCCAACCAACACAGGAAATGTGATCAGACGTTTCGCATACAGATCAAATGTCAACCGTAATTAGATAAATACACATCAGCGGTAAAAAAAAAAAAGCTACTGCATTGACTAGCGATATCCTCGAGAATCTAGAAAACGAAGGACTAAATATTCAGTTATGTCGCGGTCAAGGGTACGATAATGCAGCAAGCATGGCAGGAATCCACGGTGGTGTGCAACAAAAGATCAAAGACATTAATCCGAAGGCAATTTTTGTACCTTGTTCCAAACATTCTTTGAACCATTGTGGCTAACAATCCGTCTTGTGTAACGTTTTCTGGAAGTCTTGAGGCGCTGTACACATTTTTCGCTCCGTCGACCGATCGCTGGGATGTACTAGTGAAATATACATGTCTAACAGTGAAGCAAGTGATACAGACGTTTAACCAGTTTGTGGAAGCCGTCGTGTTGGTGTGGTTAGGCTCATATGCGACTTTTCTTTCATTCTTGTTTTTCTGGGGTGACATTTTACAAGAAGACGACTTAGCACAGAAGTATTACTGTGGACATGGCTGCAACCAAACTAAGGGATCTCAAGGTCTTTGTCGAAGAGCATCGCACGAAGGTTGTTGACAATGCCGTCCAGCAGGCACTTGCGAAATGTGAAGAAGTAGATATCCATACAGAGAAGAGAATCATGAGAAAGAGAAGATTACCAGGAGAGGAGGCAAGAGATTCTGGATTGTCATTGCTGCAGGATTCCAAGAGAGCAATGTTAGAGTGTTTGGACCGTTTTCATATGGAGTTAGATACGAGAGGAAAGGCAGTGTATGACATTTTGCTGACTTTTTCTGTCGTTCAGCCAGACCATATTATTTGTGCCAACGACGAAGAAATACAGTTGTCTGTTACCAAGCTCACAACTGTGTATGATGAGCTGAAGAAGACCTTTGTCTAGAAATTCCACGTTTAAGGCGACACGTACAAGCAGCGGAAATAAACTTGGAGGAAGCCAAGCACTGGATTGTACTGCAATTCCAACGGTTTATCATCAAGTGGGACTTTTTTGAATCATTGCCATATCTTACGCTGACTCTAAGATTCTTTCTGACAATATGTGTTTATGTGGCATCGTGTGAAAGAAGTTTCTCCAAAATGAAACTTAAAAAACATTACCTCCGGTCAACCATGAGCCAGACGAGATTGTGAAATTGTCGGATCTGGCTGTTCTGTCCATTGAACGCGAGCTTACAAGACAAATAGATTTTGACGATGTCATTGACCTGTTTGCCACAATGAAAACAAGAAGACATTCCTTCTAGGACTATAGTGTCGAAGGACATTCTTTTGGGCTGTGCATTGTCGTGTTTTGCATTTAGATGTTCTGAAAGTGAACAGTTGCATTTTATAGAGGTATGTATGAAAATTTAGCTACACCTAACCATTCATCAAAGGGTCGTTTAGGGTCACTGGGGTGACATTTGAATGGACCGCCCGGGTGACGTTTACTCTAGCTACGCCACTGAGTAGCGTCCAAGTCATGGTGACCCCCTTGCCCACCCCCTCACTACGCCACTGCTGCTTGTCCAATCAAATGACTATGTTTCTTGTGGTGGGGCTATTAGTGGATTATATAGTATCTTAATGATGATCGCATCGTACTAACAAAGTAACACTAAGTGGCTGAGGCAAGATAACATATTAACGGCAAAATATGTAAATATAAGTTTTGTAATTTCTGCTCATTATGATGCATCTTATTAAACATATATTACTGACTGTGTCGTAGACATCCAATTAAAAAAAAATAATTATTTGGTTAAAAAACATATTTTTTTATTTTAACATTCATTTTGATATAACACATATGTTAAATGGCCATTTGATGAGAAAAATGCGCATCAAGTATATTTTTTTCAGGCAGTTGTCTGTTTCAGTCATCTATGTCAGTGCTTCTCAAAATGGTGTAGAGCAGTGCTTCTCAAAAAGGTGGGCCGCGGACTGTCCGGAGGGGGGCCGTGGAATTTCGAAAAATGTGACACATAAAATATAATTAACCTAATGTATTGTATGTCAATAGTATTAATATATGTTTAAAATAAAATCTAGTTTATTTTATTTTGCTGCATCCTTTCACTCTTTCATTGTTAACATTAGAAAAAGCATGTATTGACTAGTAAAAGTTTGCATATAGAAGTTTAAAATTATAAATTTACGCAATCTAAACCAAAAAAAAAAAAAAAATAGGGGGGCCGCGACATATTGATTGGCGTTGTAAGGGGGGCCGTGACTTCAAAAAGTTTGAGAAGCACTGATCTATGAGTTCAGTCCTATGATTTGCGCACCGAACGATAAATTGAAAAGAAAATAGGTCACCCAAGTGAGTCAAGATAATATCAATACATGTATTAATTAAGAATAAAACGCTTTATCCCACCAATTTCAAAGAAAATAGTTAACTACGTACATTAACAGGTCATCGTTTGATAATTTCACCGCGGCCCACTGGAAAAGGGGGGGGAGGGAGGGGCGTCGATTATTTCTCGTCCATGGAATGTCGCACAATCACGAGATAAATTAATAGAAAGGAAATAATTTAATGTTTCTAGGGCGGCCCAGTAACATTCGTTCCACGGACCGGTACCGGCCCGCGGCCCGGGGGTTGGGGACCACTGCATTAAGGGACTTTGGGCAAATGTATTTTTGGGGCCACTGGCCAAGGTACAATTGGGGCCACTGGCAAAGGTAATTTGGGGTCACTGGCAAAGGTACATTTGGGGTCACTGGCAAATATACATAATGGATCCCAGGTGAATATACATTTAGGGGGCCACGGGTAAAGGTACATTTGGGGGCACTAGGAAAAGCTTTATTTGGGGGGCCCTACAAAGGTGTAGTTGGGATTCTGGGCAAAGGTACAACTTTGAGCACAGGAAAAAGGTACATATGAGGTCATGTAGAAAAAATACATTTGGGGATCTCGTGCACATGGTCCCATGGCTAAAGTACATTTGGGGCCGTAGGTTAAGTATATTTAGGGGCCCTGTGCAAATGAGCTCTAGGCTAATGAATTTTTGGGGCTTGATCCTAATATGAATGGGAAAATATATTATGGGAGCTTAGTCAAAGGCTACACATGGGTCCTCCACCTATCGATATGGTTGTGTGGTGATAAGAAGTGTTTTCTGCATTTATAACATTGTAGCCTTTATTGTGATTAAGCTTATAAACAAAGGCTAAAAATTCTAGAGTAGCACCCACACTAATTTTAATTGCGAGCTGCTACCCCAACAGTAACATCATTTCAGCCCCCCTTGCCTTTTAGGGGCTTACCCCATGAAAACTGCCCAGATTGTCCTTCCTTATGGATGGCAAAATTAAAAATCCTAACTTCGGAACAGTGGGGGCCCTAGGCAACCGCCTACATTTTCTATTCATAATAACGGCTCTCATCACCACCAATTGTTGCTTTTAATCTACAGCATGAACCTCTCGAATGCATTTTTTTTTAAATTATCATTTTTTGTTTAGGTAATTATCGAATCCCTTTTTTTACCCGAGGTTATTACGGTCATGTGATCAAAATAAATGTCAAAATGGCGTATTTAGAGGTGTAACTATTATTGCTTTTTTATTTGAAACGCTATCAAGTTATCACTTATTTACATCAAAGATAATTATATGTATACAGTAGAGTTTATTTAGAGAGGTAAATGTTAAAACAAATAATTTAAACAGGCGTCATCACAATGTCAATGAGAGATGTTAAAGTTTGCCTCTTAGGGGTAAGTCATTATCTTAACTTTTTTGTACTCATAAGTCATATTTACTTAAGTCAGGCCAGTCATTTTCATAAGTACAGTAAAAAGTTAACAATAGTTATATAACATAGCAGTGATTACATATTGATAATACAAACATTTAACATTCCACCTCCCCACAAAACGTTATATACTCAGATTGTACTGCTAATAAAATGAAAAATCATGCATTGAAATGTATGAGTATTGCTGTATGGGCAGTATGGCAAATTAATTATGGCACTTATAGACATTTCCATTAGCCTTCAATAGGATATGAAGGAACCAGAGACAAAGCATGCATGTTGCCGGTCATAACTCTTACAGAAATATTTATTGATGTTTCTATGCTTTATACAAAGCACAAACAAACATATATTTATATTTTTGTATAGATTATTATACTACCAACATATACAGTGTATATATAAATGAAAGATATATATATTTTAACTAGTAGCCATTTTATTATTAATGATTATGCTAACTATATTCAATAAACACAATAACATTTATAGCATTATCTATAAATATGACTATGACCGACAACACTCATGCCTCGTCCCAGGAATGAACCATTTATTTTGTTGGCACACTGTTGTTAACAATTACAATTTTTTTGTTTCCGGCAAGTGCAGGATAAGTTAGATGAGAGCCATATTCCAGGGCCTTATATAGTCTGTAGCAGAAATTCCTGTAAAGAGCTGTGGCACAGTAGACTGACTGATTACTAACAAACGTCTAAGAATAAATACAGCTGAATCTCACATATATTGAAAAAAGACTTATTGCCCTCCATTGATGCATTGTGACGAAAGGGTGGTCACTATACTGTCCATCCGTATAACTAACTTTGTAATTTTTTCATTATTTAAAAAGATGGGATTGCAGTTTTCTGTTTGGAGGGGGGGGGGTCTTGTCAATTTAATTAAATTGTAGTTGCATCATTCTATAAATATATGATAAAATTTATGTTAAATTAGAACCATCACTAGCAGTTATGTAATATCTGAACATGCCTATATATATATTTATAGATTATATTTTGAAGCAAATTATTATTGATCTTTTATTATATGGTAGATAATAGAATTATGGTAACCTTTTATAAAATCTCTTTCAAATAGACAACATAGCAAGTATGACACTAGGTTCCTAATTTATGTAATTATTATAAATAGATTGTGCACTATTTATCTGTTTCTGTTACCTAATTAGTAAAAATAAATTGTGCACTGTTTATCTTTTTCCAATGCATTATTTTTATGTACATGTATGCAAATCGATAATCCAAAATTATGTTCATGGCAACAGTATTCTGTTACATGTAAATGTTTTTTTGTTTTTTTTAAATTAACAGCATCCTTTCTCTCTGTCTTTAATGAAATACATACAATTGTATTGGCATAGAGATAGTTAACAACAGATTATCACTGGTTGAATGATAAAGCAGTAACATTCATCACACATACATCAAAAATTATAAGGAATATGTTAAATTTTTAATACTTGTGAAATAACATGTAATGACTTAACCTCTATACTTTAAAGTATTAAGTAATTGTCATTCTAGATTGAAAGTCACAGTATTTACACAATAAATAATATCAGGCTGAATGTGTGTATTATAATTCAAAACTTGTATAACAAATCAACAGTCATAAAGGATTGTTTATTTTATTACATAACACTTTGATCATAGTTTCCAAAGTTTATGTTTTTAGTTATACATTAACATACATCATGCTAGTTACTGTTAATCTTTAAAAATAAATGTTTTTTTTTATTATTTAGGAGTCTGGTGTCGGAAAATCAAGTATTGTGATGAGGTTTGTTGCCGATAAATTCAAAAATGCACTTGAGAGCACGATAGGGTAAGTCTAGTACAAAGTGGCCTCACAAGAGATTGATTAAAGTCGCATTCCAAGTTTTTATTATTGTAAAATATACATTATAAAGCCGCAAAATAGTAATTTTAACAAATTTAATGAATAAAAAAAATAAGAGAAAAATACTGATTCTGTGCAATCCAAACTTAACACAACAAAGAGTTGCTTTTGGAAACTACTGACCTAATAAAAAAAATTTAAAGTTCTCTGAGCCCTAAGTGCCCATTGTGGCAGATGAAGTGTAGAATGTATCTTTTTCTGTAACCATGGTATCTGAAGGAATTACGTGATTGAAAAAAAAAGACAAGCTGCCTTTACCTCGCAAACTTAAGTCGGTGACCCAATTAAAGCGGGATGGAACTTGTGGAACTTTTAACCAAAGTTCTCCAGGAGCTGGTGAAATTCCCTTAGTTCTTAGGATCAAACCCAGGGTCTCTCAGATCAAAAGATGAGCGCTTTATGCTGCTCTTTCTTTCTTGTTGACCTAGTAACTAACATTTATAATCTTTTTTTTTTACTACAGTAGTTTCCAGTGATCTAACTGCAGACTGGAGATGGGTGTTTTAAATGCTAAAAATCTTGTTTGACTTATTATGTCTTAAACTTTTTGTGTTAAATAAATAATTATGACACTTTGTACAGCTTGTAGTATTTTATTTTTTGTCCATATTTTCCAGGGCATCTTTCATGACTAAAACGATTTTTTTGGAAGGAAACACTTTCAAATTTCAGATTTGGGATACGGCAGGTCAAGAAAAGGTATTTGATATGCTTTCTGCTTTAAATGCCATCTGTTGGTATCTCGTACAAAACCTGCTTTGCCATTTCATAGTATAAAATATATTTATTTACTTGTTATATATATATCATTCATTTTGAATGTCTATATTTTCTAAAGTGTATTAATTTTATAAGCAGATTATATTATATCTTTTTAGCTCAACATATTATTTAAAAAAAAAAAAAGTTTACATTTTTATGCTAGTTTATTTGGATGAAGTGTACATTTACTATTTGCAGCTTCACTGTGATACAGAAATAAAGATAAAATAATGACTGCATATGTGATATATATTTTTTATTTATTTTATTTATTTCTTTTGATGATTATAACGAAGTATTTTTTTTTATAAACAGTATAGAGCACTGGCCCCAATGTACTACAGGGGTTCTGCAGCAGCCATCATTGTTTATGATGTAACAAGAGAGGTTAGTAGGCCATCTGATGCCAGTTGATGATATGTTTGATATACCAGCTGTACAAATTTTATCAGTTCAACCTTAAACTTTTGCCATGTCTTTCTTTTAGACATCATTTCACGCTGTTAAAGGGTGGGTCCATGAACTTCAGAGACACGGTCCATCAAAAATTGTCATTGCCATTGCAGGAAACAAATGTGACCTTGAGGATCTCAGAGAAGTCCGAGAAAGAGGTTACTATGGAAGTTTTCACGCATTAATGATCTAATTACGCAAATCATTTGCTACATATATTTCCATGAGGCATATTATTTATTTGTTGCAGATGCTCAGGAATACGCCAGAGAAATTGGAGCAATCTTTTGTGAGACAAGTGCAATGACTGCTGTGAACATCGCTGAGCTGTTTGATGCCATTGGTAAGTGTCACAGAAACTATACATACACTAATATCTGTAGGCTTTCGACTATCTGGCCTTTTCCGGTCAGAGCCAGATAGGTTAGGGTATGAATGCCGGTACTTTTCTTGTATCCGATCGACACCATTAAGTGCAAAAAAAAATCCTTACTGTTAAATTAGAATACCCATGGCTACGGAAACATTTGAACTCTACTTAACCTGAACACAATGTTCTGTACTGCCTTAATAAGGGAAACTTTACCCTGTATTTGATTTCAAATTTTAGCTCTTTATTGGCAAAATGAAGATATTTTCTAATTTAACAGTAAAGATTTTCATTCATTATTTTATCTTTCTGTGCATAACAGTGAAAAACAACAATACTTTGTTTATCATTGGACAAGATTTTCATACAGAAGTTGTAATGCAATCTTTGATTTAGCAGCCCATTTACAGAATATTTCTGGTTGATAAGCAAACTGCTAGGACTGGTATATAAAAAAGGGACTAAAAGAACAAATGGTTTTCTTTCCGGAAATTGATTCTTCATTACTTACTGCAAAGACTTACACTGTGGAGACTTCACTCCAAAACTGTGTCTTATTTCTGTTAATATTTTACTCAGTGATAGACTACCTATAAAATCAACATTTTGAGTTGCAGACTTTGATATTCTTGTGTGTAAAATTTCCCATTAAAGTTCAAAGCATCATTTTTTGCCCATTACAGAGATTGTATAATGTTGCAGGAAACATAAAATGAACAAAGCAATAGTTTAAAATGTATGATTATTCTTTATAAAAAATATTAAACTATTTTACTGTTCATTGATAAATGATTATACAAATAAAATGTCAAAACAATGCCTTAATGATTTCAATAATCCTAATTTCATTACGTATTCTTTTGAACGAGATTTGTAAAGTGTTACTATCAGTCCACCAATCCTTCTTTAATATCCAAAATTAAATCAATACAAACACATCAATTTGATTCCAAGAAATAAAAAACAACTAAAAAAAATGACTCATAAATTCCATATGTCATAGCTACACAATAACTGCACTTGTTATACATTTTTTCAAAATTTCACACAAACACCTGTTTTTTTTTAGTTCTTTTTAAATAAGCTAGCAGTTGACCACTCTGCCAATATGGCTACCCATCCCTCTTTCTTTCATAGCATTGTTAATTATATCCACAAAAAACTATGCATCACCCATATTTCCACTATTTTTGTTGTTTATTATCAAGGAAGAATCACTTTTTTAAAAAATTCAGTTTTTTTTTTTTTTTAATTTTCTTTCTTTTTTTCTTAAGACCAGAGGCGTAGCTAGGGAGGGGCGGGGGGAGGTACATATGTCCCCGGGTGCCGAGGTTCAGGGGCGCCATATGGTATATTTTACATATAATTTTATATGGTTTTCGAATGGGGGGGGGCGCTAAAAAGGTATTAAACAGGTAAAATGCCCTGGGCGCGAGTTGCCTTGCCCACCCCTCCCTATGCCTCTGCTTAAGAAGAACAACAAGCTTGACTATGAATGAATTTTTTTTTTTCAGCAAGGTTATTACCACCAGAAGATTTGATAGGTGGTTCAAATCAAGTAGGTGGGAGTACTGTAAACCTGAGGAATAACCCCACAAAGAAAAAAAGTAAATGCTGTAGCGGTGCAGACTCTGAGGCGGCGGCAGCCAGTCAACAACCAGTGCGACGTAGTTTGTCAACTCCCCGTGGTCATTCGTATCCATCTGTTACATTTCCATCTTGATTATGCTTAGGTTTTAAAATTGCTTGGCAAGTTATTTAGTTATCATGTTAAAGATTTATTGATCACTGTGGATGTTTTGGGCATACAAATAGATTTATAAAATACTAATACATGTATGTCTCAATAATGTTAATAGGGTTAATATAACATAAAATAGTTTTATAGTTAATTTAATTGTAGATGTATACGAAAAAATGCAACCAAAAAATTATTAATTCATATTTTTCAAAAGATAAATCTACAGATTAAACTACTAAATAGGAAGTTAAATCAGGTATACAATTTTGATATGTTGACTGAAAAAAAAATAAAACTTCTTTTTTCAAATAAGGCCAAAAGGAACAATTATTTTGTTAAGAATTCTGAAATTAAAAACAGAAATCCTTTGTCCTTAATTCATAAAGTATTTCCTTATGCTGCCAAATTTTTTCATTTCTGGTGAAACTGATTTTACATTCCACAAAAATTGACAAAAAAATAATTTATGATTACATTGCATTCATTTGGTAATGATGAAAGCGTTATTAACTAGTCTCAGAGATTATAGATATTTGTTTTTTTTTAGCATTAGACAAGTATGGTTGATAAGCAAATATCACTTTAAATGAATTAAGTTTGTGAATTTTTAAGTGCCCTTTTATATTTTCCTTTTTCACGTAATTCTAATGTATCCAAATTCAAAACTATCCAGTTATAATTGTACATACTCAATTTAAATTATTTATTCAGATATATTGTTTTCCTACTTTTATGATGCAAATTTTAACCTTGTTGTTTTTTATATATCAACTTGTAAAGTTATGAAAAAGTTTATAAAATATGTTGTTCTCATTTTCACTTGTACAGCTCGAATCTAAATTGTTTCAGGATGTTTTGAGATTTTTTTTTTTTAAAGTATATTTATTCTGTACCTGCTTTAATTTTTTTACCATTTTTTGTTGTGTTATATCTACCATATTACACTTTATATACATTTTCTGGATGCATTTAGCTTTTGACGCTTGTTAAAAATAATATCAAATATTATTGATACATGTAATAATGAATGCATTAATTATGCCACATGGCATTTTTTTTCTATATCATATGATAAATATTGTTTAAAATCCCTACTGATGGACATGAACTAAATTTTTAAAGTTAAGCTTAAACAAATTATCAACTAAATAATTTTAGTTACTTTTGGTTACTGCTTATTCAAAACAAAGTTACAACTTAACTAAAAAAAAAAGTAGTTGGACTTTTAAAAAAAATTTTTTTTGCATAATTAGATATTTTACAAATGTACAGAACATTTATTAGAGGAAACATCAATCGATGAAATTATTCTATGTTGAACATGTTGTATTCATCAAACAGAATTTTCCGAGTGAACGAAGGTTCCAATAATTCTACAACATGGTAATATCTGAGCCAAAGTTATTTTGAATCTTGATCTAAGAAAAAATCGGCCAATTATGATACTGATAGTCTGATCAGCCATTCTGCATCTCTAAGCTGTTAAAAGTTGTGCGGCTTAGAGAGTAAAAATTCTTGCAGAGCTTGGAATTATTTCATTGCTTTTTAAAAATGCTTTGGCGAATTCAGGAAAAGATGGAAGGCGGCCACCTTACTACATGATAGCTAATAATAATCATCATTAAAATTTGATGAGAGCCCTAAAGAAAAAAAAATGTATAGTCTGCAATACATTTTAAAAATTATTTGTGAATTACAAATAAATATTTGTGAATTACAAATAAGTAGCATATATATTATTGGTCAGGTCTATTTTTCACTTTAAATATGAAACACAACATATTTCAATTTTTTTTGCATTCTGAAAATATTCTGAAATTAACTATGGGTCAATATTTTTATTTAAATTTTTTTAGTTGTTAACTGAAACAATTAGTTAAAGTACACTTTTGAATAAACAAACTTTTTGTAACTTAGCTAAATTGCATACAGTGTACCAGTAAGTAAAAAAAAAGTTACACTAGTAGCAACTTTTAAGTTAACCTTTGCCAAACACCGCTAATGGATTAAGGAAATTAATTAGTTTTTCCCCTTCTATTATTACATTACTAATAACTATTATGACTGAAATTAAAACAAAAATGTTTTTGGAACTATTTTATACTATCTGATGTTTTTGAGGTTAGCCAAAAAATGCCACAATTTGTTTTTCCTGGTGAAAGATTTATTTTCATGAAGACTTGAAACAGATTTTTTACAAAGCTACATTCTCTTAATGATTAATCTCCCCTTAGTTGTTATGGATTCAATATTTTTTCCCCTTCTTTTTTTATAGTCAATATGTGCATATGTTACTACACATATGTAAGAAAACTGAGTTACGTTAATTAAAGTTTTAATTTTTTTTTATGTTGTAATCTTTAAAATGTAGGTTTACTATCTTACTGCAAAAAAAATAATTTTTAAATATGATGTAGATATTATTTAACCAAACAGTCCTTTAATGTGAACAAACTCGAGGTATGCAATATTCTTTGTTTTGTAGTTGTCTTTTTTAACAAGTCATTTTTAATTTTTTTGAGGTCATTTTGAAGGGAGGTGAGAGGAATATTTTTTTAAGGTGATTTTCAGAGCTGTCCATTTTATAAGTAGCCACAGTATCATAGGAGATTGTTAATAAGTAGCCACAGCATGGTAGGAAATTGATGTCACATGGGGGGGGGGGTTCAAGTTGAATGGTAAAGCAACCTTCCCCTAAATTTTTCTTGGCCTAAGTTAAATTAGCTTAGAACACCTTTTTTTTTCAAACTTTTGCCAGTAGTGATAGTACATATATGTAGACATAGTAACAAACAAGTACATTTTGAAATGTGATGGACATTCATCCCTGGTTGGGTCATACAAATGGTTTGCATAGGTGTGCGTTGTATAATGATTGCTGAACAATTTTTTTTTTCAATGACTCTTTTATTAATGAATAATTTTTCGAGGCAAAGATTTATGTCGGCTGCCTTAATTCCTTGCAATAGAACCAGTGCATCAAATAGTTTGTGAACTATCACCATGGATGATTTTCAGCCATGAACAGTTGCCATCAGTCACGATTGTTTTACCTCAACTGCTCAATGTTTAACTGCGAGCTGATACAAATGCTCCCTTATAGTTTGTTGTATAAAGCTGCCAATTTGTTCTGGGCTGTATTTCTGCAAAAAAAGCAACAGCGAAAATTTATTTATGCCGCCATTTAAAAAAAAAAAAAAAAGATTTATGCATGAGCAAATAGTTCAACAGACTAAGTGTTTACATTTTATGGTGGGATAAATAGAATACCTGAATCAAAAAGCAAAGAAATAAAAAAAAAACTATTAAAAAAAAAATTGTGTGTATAATAATACTTTATAATTGTTGGAAATTATATTTGTTTTTTTTTGTTCTTTTGAATAGTCATATTGTTGTTTTACAAGTGTGTCATATTGTTTGATTTTTTTAAAATGGTTAATTTACATTATACAGGTTTGTTGAATATTTTTTATTGTATTGTTTTTATGAAAGTGATACTAGTTGAAATAGAAATTTTTTTTTTATTGTTTTTTGTTGTTTTTTTTTATTGATTTTTCTTTGCCTGTTATGAATGATTCCATTTTCATTGTTACCCCGAAAGTGATCTTTATTATGAAAATATTAAAACTAATCAATCCACTTTACTAAAAAAATGAATAAATCATCAAAAAAATATATATCAGGCATTATTATTTATTTCATATCATCTATTTACCTAAACATTGATGCATCATTTGCATCTGAAGCTCTTCTGTTAGGGAGGTGTATATTGAGTCTGACGCTCATAGATATAAAGAACTAGATCAACGTTATACCCCCTGGGTCATTCCATGTCAACTCAACCAGTATTTTGACAATTGTTCACCCGACCCCCTCAGATCTTCCTGAAACGTTTTTTTGGTTGCCCAATAGAACATCTGATGTAGCGTTAGTTTTTAATGTTTCAGAGTTGCCTGCAAACTTGCTCTTGCTACTAGCCTCTTAACTGTGCCACCAATACCATCACAAGGACTTTTTCCATAGCAAAAAAGTTCCACTCTGCTTGATGTGCATTTTGCCAATTGCAAGAAACAGTTTGATAGTAGGACTGTGTGTACATAGATAAGATACCATCAGTTAACTGCATCGGCAGCATAATGAGCATACGCTGATATCCACCTTGCATGGTTGCTTGTATGGTTGATAAAAACAATCTGTAATTTGATTTTGTTCTTAAAACTAACTGTATTTTTCATAAAATTTGATTGACATTTCATTGCAATGCTGATTTACCATTATACACGTTAATGAGGCCCGTAGCGTGCGTGGTCAAATAATGACGAAAACTGTCTGAAGTGCAATGTTTGGAATTTTTTAGGGCATTCTGTGTGTAAGCTACATTTAAGATAAATACATCATTCAACTCAGAATAAAACAATGAGTAAATACTGAAAATTACAGCCTGATACCTCTTTTAGTTTTTGAAATATTCGCTACGCAATATTCAATAATAGTGTATAATCATGCAATTTCATGCAATTTTTCACCAAGAAGGCGTTAAGACACCAACATGAAATTTTCACTATAGCTAGTACTTGCCAAGGTTAACAAGTGTGCAAAATATGAAAAGTGTGAATTACTGCCCACATGGTCATCTGGGGGTCGCAATAAGTGCAAAAATGGATGACCATGAGGCTTAAAGGGGCCCACCATGAGTACACTTTTATTGATTAACAGGAATTCTCTATCAAAATAATAAATACATATATGGTACTTACTAATTGTATAACAAACATAATTTCATGTCTTATAGGTTCTTGGCTATACCGAGTCAAATATTGATGAAAACTGTCTGAAGTGCAATGTTTGGAAATTTTTAGGGCATTCTGTGTGCAAGCTACACTTAAGATAAATACATCATTCAACTTAAGACAAAACAATGAGTAAATACTGAAAATTTCAGCCTGATACCTCTTTTAGTTTTTGAAATATTCACGTTCAAATATCGCGAAAATGTAAATGTCACGCGCACTCGCGACTACCCCTAAAAATTAAAAAAATCATATCTCAGAAAGTTTTTGACCAAATGGGCTGAAATTTTCAGGAATCACTCAACTTTGAATGTACCACAAGCCCTGAAAATTCCAGGAAGATCTGAGGGGGTCGGGTGAACACCACTGGTTGAGTTGACATGGAATGACCCCCCTAATGATTTCATTTCTGTTAGAAGGCGCGACGTAAGCTTTGGTGCTACTCTTCTATGAGAAAAAATAAAAAATTTCTAGTATTTTAATGGCTGTTGTTGCGGAAGTGTGGAATTCAAAGAATGCCAAATGTGGATTAATTGCTTCAATTAGACAAGGAAATGTCTAATTCCTTCAGAGATAGTACTACGAAGTGATTTTCATATTAACAACATTAATACAACACTAAAGAAAACAGCAGAACCTTTCTTGTTTCTTGTAAATTACTGTTCCTAGGTATGTGGAAATCCGATATTTTACGACATTGATTTTCTTTCCGACACTAGTGAACGTGTTTTGGGAAAAAAAACACGGTAGTTGTCTTTGTAAACACATTTTGTACTTATTTAGAAAGATAATAGTGTAATACGGTATTAAAGATAAAGAACAATAATGAATTAGAATCAGTAGGTACTTCAGTGAAAAAAGTGAAATTAAAAATTCACCAAAATGAATGATACCATATTAAAGAGCTTATTAAACCATTTTCAAAACAGCAAAGATTATCTCTCTAGCTCAATTAGAAGCGAAGTTATGACATTTTTGGTGTCTGTGAAAACAGGGCAAAAAAAAGGTCAGAATTAGTGACCCAAATTTGTAGTTTTGTCACTAAAAAGCTTATAACTTTAAAACCACTTGAGATATTCTGATGGAATTTGAATATGTTATAAATGTGTGTATCTACTTTCAAACTATAAAGAAATTTACCACTATTTTCAAAAAGGTTGCACAGAATATGCATATAATGCTGGTGGGGGTCCTAATTTTTGTCTTTCCTGAATGCTTTTTGCACTCTCAGACCATTAAACATATTTATTTTTTGAGAAACTAATGAGAAATGTTTAATTATTTGTTTGTTATTGGAGATTTTATAGTTTCTAACACAGAAAAACAAAAAAAAATGATTTTTGTGTGCAAAAAATGACAATAAATAAGAAGTGTAATAGAAAATTTTGTTTTTGCTTTTACTGTTTTTGCACTAAATGCATGGAACTTGTTGTTTCAACTTTTGATTATCAATTTCAATTTAATTCAGTTTTTTTTATTAAATTATTTAATTACATAATATGTTAATAGCTTTAACATTTTCATAAAAAAAAGAAACGCACTGAATGGACGTGCTAGGGTGATTTATTATCTTTCACTTTATCACACAATATAAGTGTGGTATCAGAATTTATATGTTGAGGGCAGGCTCACCAAATATGTGACGTCATCGACTTTCAAATGTGCTAAATATGTTACGGTGATTTTAAAAAGCTCACCAAATATGTTAGTTCATGTTCTACAAGACTATTATATGAAGAACAAAACTCTATGCAGTACACAATATAACAAATACTTTAATACAACTATAATACAACTTCGCTTATTTAAAGATCTTCTGGCTACTTCTACTATAACAAACTACTTATATCTACCTATGTCTACTCTAAGCCTGTCAGCGCTATACTCTACTACATCTTTCTCTCATCTACTATCTATTAACTTATTTCTAACTTACCGTATATACTCGCGTATAAGTCGAAAAATTTATGCCAGAATATATATGTCAAAAAACTGGGTCGACTTATACACGGGTCAATGCAATTTTCCAAAGAATGTTGGTGAAGAAACGCCATGTTTAACTTATTATATGTCTGAATAAATAAAGTTAATTACGATATTTGTTTGATTTTGTAAGCTCCTTAATTTCTAGTCTCGACTTATCCACGGGTCATAGCAAATTCTTTAATTTTTGGCCTGAAAAAGGGGGTCGACTTATCCGTGAGATCGACTTTTACGCGAGTATATACGGTAACTTAATAAAGGTTGGGGGTGGAGGTGAACACCTTTGCTATGCATGTGCCATTAAGGCAACTAAGTAAGTTGGGAGCTTGGCTTGACCATGACCTTGGGTTACGTAACATACTCACTAAGATGGGAGGGTAAAGTTTCACATGCCGGGGGCGGTGAAGGTGGGGGTAAATTCTAAACGGTACAATGGGTAAAGACAAAAAGCTCATATTATTAGCAGAGCTGTGTGTACAATCACACTGTTTGTAGTTATAAGTTATAGTCACACATTAGTCTTAGTCTTAGTAATAACAGTAGACTAAGCTAACCTTTTTGTTTATTCTTAAACAAATTACTGATTTTAATGTTACAAATATATTCATATAACTAAAATATAAATAACTATTAAAAGTTAGATTAATTAAAAATTAATACTAAAATGTTAGCATTAAGCTCAAAATAGTCATCACATCAACACATGCCATAGGCATGGTTCATGCTAATACTTAATAAAAATACTAGCACTCATAATTAGTTATAAATTTGCTATTTTAACAAACAATAAGCCTGAAACATATCAAAACTATGTAAAAATTCTTTTAATACTGTTTTAGAAATATCTCTAAATAAAAGATTAAATTTATTGAGGACCATATTAAGAACTAAAAAAACGATTTTTTCATTAAAATTTGTAAACAATGGAAGACTTCCTGTCAGGAAAAAGAAACATTTTGATAATCCAGAGATGGTGACATTGCTGCTACAAAAAATTAACATTCTGTTACAAGTCTAAATAGCTTGAAATTTGACACACTTACAGGAAAATGAAAAATTAATTTTAGCCAAGACATCTTAATAATAAGACAACACTCTAAAGTACTTTTTTTTTGTAAATAAACTGACCTATTTTTTCAATGAAGTGCAACTTTTTAACAACACAATAAAGGAAGATAAAAAATATATCAAATCAATCAAAATTCACTTTTTTATCGATTTTTTTACTTTATTTTCTTAAATTTCTTTGTAATACATATTAATTTTGCTAAATTAGAGAGCCCCCATTTTGCTTTTCAAAAAAACTGAAAATGAAAATGTACGTTATTTCTAGCAGACCACAACATAGCAACTGAAGTACCTAAGAATCAGCAGTATTTTTTAGTTATATTTTTCAACTTGAAGTTTTTAACTCTTCACTTATGTAATATTGTACACCAGTGGTTCCCAAACTTTTTTGACCCATGGACCCCTTTTAGAATCAAAACTTGCCCACGGACCCCCAAGTGGAAAACCTACATAAATGCATAATATACAAATGAATGAAGAAAAAAACATTTTGACGAAGAAGTATTCATTGAAATTATAATTTCTGTTTAAAATGAAATAAATTAATGACTTGGATGATGTTGATGAGATGCTATGAGTGTGTTTATGTCCATCTCAAGGTTTGTGAGTAGCAGCCGCAAATTCCCACGAGCACTAATTTCTAGTCGGTTTCTTTTTGTTGTGATGAGATTCATAACGATACTGAATCCACGTTTTACCAAATAGGAAGACGGGAAAGTAGTCAATAACTTCTGTACAATAACCCAAAATGCAGGATATAAAATTGGTATCTGTTTTTGTAACCAAAATTTGTGATATCTTTGTTCATACAATGGTTTAAGTTCCTCATTTGTGGATATTTCAATAAGCTGCTCCTGTATTTCTATGGATTCATCTGTGCTAGGTATGTGAGTTTGTCCATTTGCAAAAGGGTTCAGCACCCAGTCGGGAATATCCAAGTGAAGAATGTCTTCAAATCTTTGGTTTATGTCTGCATGAAGAGCCGTTAAGTGTTGACAGTAGGCAAGCAAATCTTCATCCCTGTTTTGCAATTTCAAAAGATTTGGAAACATTCTCCTCTTTCCAAGTTATGTTTGTACAGAAAAATATGCCACAATCACAGACATTACTCTTTTAGTTTGGATTAAATTTAATTGGTCACCTTGTAGTTTCAAATTATTTTCGTTAAATTTGTCAAATATGCTGCAAGAAATACATTGTTTTGTCAATTGGCTATTTTTTAAATTAAGCTGCTTTGTATGATCATGTCTATTGAAATGTTGAAATATAATAAAGTGGCTAGTTTATTTCATTAAATCATATGCATAAAGTAGAATGATATGTCACAAATTTTTTTAATTATTAGAATATTGTATATATTTATAACACATGATTTAAATTTAAAATATTTACTATTTAAAAAGAAAAAACCATTTAGAAAGATTAAATCTTTTTATTTTATATGAAACAGATGATATGAATAACTGTGCTCCTATCATTACAAGACTAAGATTAATATGAGCAGTACTTACTTTTTTTCATTATAATTGTTTTTCCTTTTTATAATGTAAATGTTGTTAATTAAATAATTCATGCAATTAGATTTTTATACATTATACAGGAAAAAATATGACAACTTACACATATCTACTCTTTGATACTACTGTAAAAAATATTATATCACCATTAAAATATCTAAATTGTATTTTGACTTATCTTTTTTTTTTTGTTTTGTTTATTAAAATGTTGTATTGTTATCATTACATTGAATTAGTTACAATAGTTTAAATTGTTACAAAAAAAGTCTAATACCAATGTAACATTACAATAAAAACTGACGGTGCCTAAAATACCTATGTCAGATTTTTACAAAGCTAAAATAAATGTTTGGCATGATGTTATAGACTAACTATAGACTATGCTTAAGTCAAGATAGTTATACTTTTATTTGCTCTTTATAGAAGACAAAGAGATGGCGATATTTTAGTATATTGATAAAAAATGGATATGTGTTTTCTTTTGCAAATATTTTTAGAAAAATACATACATCTTCTACACAGTAATCACACTGACTGCAGTGTGATATAAACGTTATCCCTATTTAATCAGTACTGCATACTGTCTAAACAGCATTATGGACCCACAGGCCAACCGGAGGATGATATGAAGACCCATATGATAGACTAAAGTGGATCCCTTTCCGTCAGAAGTATAAGCAAATGTAATTGACTAGTCTGGGTGGAGAGGTACCATAGCATTATATTTTATAGGAATTAAATCTAAAAAGGGCGTAATGGGAGTGATGATCATAGGTGGTCGCTAAAGTTGCCAAGCCATAAATTATGGCATAATAACGGGACCTTCTTACATTCATGGGACCCTGACAAGTCACTGCGTATACTATAGACAGCCTGTCTATAATTAAATGAAATGACATAATTTACTTTAACTTTTAAAAAATTAAGCGTCCTTTTATCCGTGCTTAGCTTTAAAAAAATGCTGAAAGTTTGATTAAGTCTCTACGACTAAGGAAGCCTGTTTTCAATGCAACAATATATATTATGAAAACGTCTCGTCAACATATAAATTTAGTTAGTGTCCAGCTAGGTCTCATTGTTGAAAGAAATAATGTTCGATTTTATTTTTCATAAAATCGCCGTAAAATATTTTTTTTTGTTTTATCAATGTGAGTTATGTATGTCAGTGTACTTTATATGAGCACCAAATTAAATGGCGGTGGCCCATGAAGTATGTCCATGAACGACTTCCGTTTAAGAACTTAAATGATAAGTGTGGTCGATCTAGTTCTTTATATCTATGCTGACGCTCTTCTGTTAAGAGGTGTGTCTTGAGGGGAACACAAAACTGTCCAAGCTAGTTGTTATTTGTTCAATATGGGGTCAAGAGGTAGAAACCCCATCATCACATGCTTCTCGTTTATTTATTTTTGTGTAAAAGTTCCTGTAAGGATGAGTTGTGTGTATCATAAATCCGTTTTTTTTTTGTTATAGTACCTTAAGTTCCATCCCCACCGTAGTGTAATGGACATGGAGGCACCACGTAGACCTAGGTGACTGGACACTCGGGGAGTTGAACCAACAACCTACATCATGTAGATCCAACTCACCACCAAACAGCTCCCCATGCTTCTCGTTAGATACGTTACGGCCAGTGTGTTGCACGGTGAGCTTTGGGCCGATTAGCGCATGTTGGCCGTAACAAGATTTATTTCACTGAGTAGTCGCTTGAGAAATTATGTCTATGTGGGTAGGGGATTCCACCCCCCCCCCCGCACCATGAGGCTCCCGTGTGACCTAGCTGCAACAAGACCAAACTCTGTCCCCTTCATATGATATTCCCTGCTTCCACCACCTCGCCCCTTCGTATGATATTCCCTGCTTCCACCCCCTCCCGGAGTCAGCCCCGCATACGATATTCACTCCTTCTAGCCCCATCATCTTATAAAGCCGTCATAGTTGACGGAGGAGGGTCTCAAATGCACTGGGGCAGGCCCGTAGCGTGCGTGGGGGCCGGGCCCCCCTGCGTTTTGTCTGGCCCCCCTCTGCTTGTTTGCTCTACTTAGTAACATTTATTTCCTGCCCCCCCCCCCGCTATTGGCCTGGCCCCTGCTGTAGAATTTTCACGCTACGGAGCTGCACGCGCGGGGTGGGGGGGGGCTCAAAGATACTGCACTCAAAAAGAGTCCGAGGAGTCCTCGCCTAAACATTAATAACACCTCTGCGTACAGGCCCCACTATATACCGACTGACTGCGTCTGGACCTCCCGAATGCTGGACGTCTACATTACAGCAGTGTGTTCAACGTGTTCAGGAAATGCATGGGGCCGCCACGCGAGATTGCAACCCGATGTCATGTCAAGGGTTTGTGTTCCTGATAATACTTTAAGGGGGATCATTTGGACTAAAAAAAAATATTATTTTTTTTAATATATTGGCCAGTGCCGAAGCCCCGTAGCCAAGGGGGGGGGGCAGGCACTGGGGGGCCGTGCCCCCCCTCCGCTAGGCGTGGAGTGCCCCCCCCCCCCGCTTAAAAAAGAAAAAGAGGAAAAAATAAAGAAAAACTAAAATGAGAAAAACTGCCCCCTGCTTACTTTGACCTGGCTACGGGCCTGCAGTGCCGAACCTATGGATTTGGGGGGCCCGGCTTCTTTGGGGGCCCCTGCATTTTGACATGAGATAATTTAGTTCATATTTAATTTAAAAAATTGCCCCCCCTCCCTCAAGCTGGGGCCCGGGGGGCTATCGAATTAGGCCCCCCTCCCTAGGTACGCCTCTGATATTGGCGCACTATTCGTGTTTTTTTTTTTCGCATTTTTGCTTATGCCAGAATGTGAAATATGCACACATCTTTTCGTATAAAACTAGCCAACTCTTTTAGGACTCCTTGATTTTAAAGTATTTAATCAAATACAACAGATAAAACTTTTTGAAAGTTTTTTTTTAGTGGTTAACGTCCAAAGAAAAGTCTTGCCCCCCTGCCCCCACCCAACCCCATAGCAGTGGGGGCCATAGACAGTCTCCTAGTTTAATTATCCATCAGTTCTGCCCTTCAATATCGTGAGCACATCATCATGTTTGCCGGTAAGTGTGTAGTATCTAGCACGAAACATGACCTGTGTCGCTAAGTAGGGCGCGAGATCAATGACTAGGCTAGGAGCATCCAAATAAGGTCATATCAAGACATTTTTTTTTATTATGAACTAGCTATCGCGTCTGCGAGTTTTCCCCGCCCCCTAACCCTACCCCTTTTTTTATTTGTCATAAAAGGAGAGAGATAAAAAGAGAGAGAGAGAGAGAGAGAAAAAAGCGCTGTCGCCGGCTGACTAGAATAGCGTGTCGCGAGCGAGGAGAACACATTTCTCCCTCGCGCGCGCTGGTGTTGACAACTGCGATAGATGACAGGTCAGCTGATTAAAGGAGCCACCGCCCATTTCCGACCGGCGTTGCTGACACTCTTTTCAAAATAGTTAAAGGTAAAAGAAACTCCTTTTAAAGTTATAAACTTTTCAAATAATCATAATAATAACAACAAAGAGTGTCGTGCCCATTTCTGTGGATCTAATAGGTCGTTTCAGTTTAGGCGGAAAAAAAGAAACTTTGGAGACAAAATTATAACATGTCTACGACTGTTGATAAAGAAGCGATTAATGAAGCATATGAAGAGGTGAGAGCAGACAACAGCGAAACTAACTGGTGAGCTTCATTATTATTCTTATATCAAATCATATATCTTTTACTAACTTTTAGATTTACTTTCTTAGAAATCAACTTGTGCATTTTGGTCTTGGAACCTTTGGGGTTTACACGTGTGTCTTCTGTGAGTTTATTTTTGTATAATCGCATTTATTTATGTGTGTGTGTTGTCTGAGATTCAGCACAGGAGTATGTCCACAGTTCTGAGACACGAGGAACTTTAAAAGTTGTATTGTTAACCCTTTGTGTAAGTGTGGAGGAGGGTGTAAGCCGGCGAGAAGTATGTGTTAGTGTTACACACTAGCGTCTTTGACTCTTGTGTGCAGTAATTTTATTGTGAGATATCGGGTCATTGGCGATGTTCGCATTAATTATTTAAGTCTGTTGGCCATCATGTTGGAATCGTGTGTATATCACAGAAACAGATAGAGGGGGGGGGGAAATAGGGTTGGTGTTTATAATATTTAAATATGTTTATGTATATATTATCCATTTTCACAATCGCATACATTACTTACTGTATCCATTTTTATATGATAAGTTATATACACTCACGCCCACAGGCGTTAGGTAAGCGGCAATATGTAATCTGTTCATTAAAGCCTATATGTCATATAACTGACACCTGACCGCGTGCAGGTCTTGTTATTTGTTTTCTGGTTCTACACACACTGTACACACACATCTTCACACCAATGTATATAACAATATATTATTACTTCGATTTATTATGTTATGCTAATTACTCTTATATCAATCTGAATACCTCACAATCTCTGTTTAATCCTTTTATTAATATTATACACTGACCTATATCGCGAGAAGGAAAAAAACAACCTAGACTTTTTCTACTTGCTTGGGCATTTTTTTTTCTATTATTCCCCCGTCTGTGCTACGATATTAACACAGATATTAAATTTGGCCTTTCCCTTTTTTTTTCTCCGCCCCGCCCCCATTTTTTTTTTTAGATCTCATTCTCTTATGTGTTTGAATAAATTGTTGGTCTTTTTGTATAGATCAGTGCTATAAATTGTAGTCTGATTGTGTTGATTATTTGGTGTGTTCTGCCTTGTGTTGTTGACCTCAATTAATGGCACATGATGGGATTTCAGGGAAAGTAGGGACAGAAATATTTTTTAAAACAAAATTATTATCTTAGGCCTTTGAGTGTTATTCATTTAAATTAATTAACTTCGTATGGCATATGGGTATATAGTCTCATTTAGTTATTAGATAACTTATTAACGAAGTTTGAAACTCCAGAGAGAAATAGTGATTATACAGGTCATATGAATATAAAACTCGGCTGCACATGAGAATCATAACTATAACGTGTCAACTCTCAAAGCAAATATGATTGGTTAAAAAACGATCCAGTGGTTAGAGTGCTATCCGTGCAATCTTTTATTGCCTGGTTTGCCATTTAAACCTTCATCCTGAATGTTTACATGTAGTTCATTATATTTGAATCTATGTGTGCAGGGTAGGGGGGGGGGGCTCATATTATTTAATTGAGTGAAATATTTACTTTATTTAGGTGTACCTGGGAGAGACGGAAACTCCCATCGAAGAGTATTTATCGTAGATATATATGTATGTATTATCAGTGTGTCCCTCTCACCTATACATTTTAATATTTTATCCTTGTTATTGGTTTTTTTTTTGTTTTTAAACTGGACACAGATTATTCCATTTACATTTAGGGTTGATGTGTAAAAAAGAGGTTGAGATGTTATATCATAATTGTGAGAACAAACATTTGCCAAACGTAACATTGTTCTGGGTCGAAATAAGATAAAACACATCACACCAAGTGTTAAATAAAGAAATAAAAACGGGGAGGTTTAACCCAGTTTGCAAGCAGACGCCAATCAAAGACATTTTAAATCTGCAATTTCTGCTAGAATTTTACAACTTATAATTTGATTGGTGAAAATTAAAATCTCGTCAACCAAGCAGCTTCGCAATGACAATTTAGTTCGCATTACTAGTAGGTCTAGAGTGGGAAAAAATTAAAAAGAAAATTCAGTTAAAAATATTAAGCTTCATAGACTCCATAGTAAATAATAAAAAAAAGTGTTTTTTTTTTTAACTGATTCCATTGCAATCTCCCCACATCTCCTTCCAATACATAATTTTTTTTTGTTGATAAGGCTGAAGTCTAAATACAGATTTAAAAAATGAAAGTTTAAAAGTTAAGAAGTAAAACATATTCAAGTGAATGAGGAAGTTGCGGAAAACTAAAATTAAGGCAAACGTTCATTAGAGATAGTTGTAACAGTGTAATTTTGGTGTATAAAAAAGACAAAAGAAAAAAAAACACTGAGAGGGGCATTCGGGAGAAATTTTGATTTTAAGTGGCCATCAAATTCACTTCTGTCATAAGCCTTAGCCCAGTATTTCTCAAATTATGGGTTGCGACCCTCTGGTAGGTCGCGAAATATTTAATGAAATACCCTGTTTTTTTTTTTAGTTTCCCTTTGGTTCCAGGTGGTTTGCGAAGACAAAAGATCAACACAATTTGTCACAGTGGGTCGCGAAAACAAATCGGTTTTCAAAGTAGGCCGCGAAGTGTAAAAGTTTGAGAACCATTGCTTAACCAATTGAGTTCCGGCTTCAGCTACGATCCCTCTGGCATTTCAAAATAGCTTGTGTTACTAACTTAGGTCATTTTCCAGGATGAGATTAGAGTATTTTTACTATGTTCCGATCTACACACTCTTTGCGGTCACGTGCACTTTCAAATAAATGTGTATTTGTCAGCTTAGCATCAAATCACCGGACGAATGTGTCGGTGACGCTGCTATTTGAAAACAAACAATAATGACCGGAAGTAACCGACCCCAAGGCTCTACTCTCCATTCTTAGTTTTCAAATTTTGTAACACACTAGTATTTTAATTTTTACTGATCATAACTTTAAAAAAAAAACAAAAAAAAACAAACTTGAAAACGTAAGAATTTAATTTGATTGCTGCAGAAGCCCTTACTGTATAGCAGTGTTTTCCAATGTGTGTTCCGTGTCCTACAGGTGGTGGTGAGGGGAGGGGGGAGTTCGAATGTTTTGGAAGGAAGTGGCAATTTTGAAAAAAAAAAAAAAATTAAGTTTGTATAGAACTCATAAACCAACAGTTGTATGCTGAAAAATTATGTTTAGAAAGGTTTGGGTTAGGGTTTGGACAGAAAGAGGTTAGGAGACACAGTTGGACAGAAAGAGGTTAGGAGACACAGTCGGACAGAAAGAGGTTAGGAGACACAGTCGGACAGAAAGAGGTTAGGAGACACAGTCGCAGGGCGTCATTCGGCTAGTGTGGCTACCATAATCTATTTTAGTGGGACCACGCCCCAACGTAGGGGGTGGGGGCGCAGTTTTATTTTTAAGTTAGGGGTGGAGGGTGGCGGCAATGCGTAAACTATTGATTTGTTTTTTCAACAATTAAAATTATGTACTTGTATATACGTATGTTTCATGGAGATGTGTTTTGCAGAGGGGTGGGGATGGGGGGGGGGTCACATTAAAAAAAGTTTTAGGGCGGGAATGGGCACAAAAAGGTTAATAGTAAAATAGTATAGTAGTACTACAGTTATTGTCTTTGTGTCACAGTCCATTGAAGACTATAGCTCTCCCCCACGACTCTGCTCCGCCCCCCCCCACCCCATTCTCTCTCTTGCACACACCATGCCCACAACTTTCCACTCAGCCTGTTGCCATATGTCATTTGACCCCCCCCTCTCCCACCCTCCTTCTACACAAGCATTGGTCATCTTTCCATTCATTTGTTGTCGTCTGCCTGTTGTCCTCCCTTCTGTCATCATTTTAGCTGTCTTCAAAAATTCCCGGTCCATTTAATGAACTTCCCCGCCTCCCTTCTATTTGCGACCACAGTTGTGAGACCTTCCTGTATTCATGATAGCCTATAATTATGTATGATTACGGAATTGGGTGGTGGGTGTGTCGCCACTGTATGGAACCATACATATTTTCCCCCGCGTTGATTGGAATGTAGAGAAACGGATTTTACACAACGTCCCAAACAAAAGCTTGCCGTATCAAGACTTCATCCAAAGATGGCATCTTATCTTGATAGTCGTACAAAGCACGAGGGGGGGGAGGGAGAGAGGCGCATACTGTTGAACGGGAATACATCATTAAATATCACAAAATGTAACCATCTTGACCACTGGCCACCTCAACCCCTCCCCCCTCTCTCTCTCTCACACACACACACACACAGGTATTTTAAAGTTCTATTTGCTACAATGCACACATTTCCCCCCTAATGCGCTCAGCCTGAGTAAACCCAAAACAACAGCGGGACCTTTATTTGGAAACAAAACAACCAACCAACGCCGAGACTGGAAGTAACGCAGGAAAAAGGGGGGATCACTTCCCGCGCAACCATTACTTTCGCTTCTTTGTGTCTTAGCCGGACATTTTAAGATTTCGGGCTGAATTCCGTATGATCTCTATATTCTGTATTGTGTTGTTATTTTTTTTTTCCTTTCTTAAAGTTTTTTTACAAAATTGAATGAGTAGAATAATCTAGTTGAGAAAATACTCAATTTACTACAACTTGAAGAAATTTAAAAGATATTTTTATAAGCATTTTATTACTCTCACTTTCTGTGGTTTTGAGGGTTAGTCCGTCCAAAATTCTTGTATCTCACTTTTTTTGGACCTGTTCTAAGTTAGTTAGGAGGCTCAAAAGAGAACATGTACATCCCACATGAAGATTCGCGATTTTAATAATTTCAAGTCCATGAATAAACATTTTGTAAAATTACGACGACAAGTATTTATATGTAATTCTTAAAATGAGGACAGATTCGCCTTGAGATTATCAAGTACAACGTAGTATAGCACCAGCGCATACAAGCGCAAAAAAAATGTTTATATTTTAGCCTGTCGAATTGTTCAGCCTCCCTGTCAACACGGGAATCTGAAGAATTCAGCGAGTGAGTGATAGCTTGTCTCAGTGCCGAACCTAGTGATTTGAGGGCCCGGGGGGGGCTTGGCCTCTTTTGGGGGGCCCCTGCATTTTAACATTCGACACCATGACATGAGATAATGTACTTATTATTTAATGTGAACACTTTTTTTTTAGGGAGCCTCCCTCAAGCTGGGGCCCAGGGGACTTAAGAATTTGGAACCCCCCTCTCCCCCACCCTAGATACGCCTATGGCTTGCCTTTTGTTAGTATAGAGAGCAATGGTGTAATTTTCTTTAAAGAATATACATGATATAGAAAGCACCGGTATTTCAAAAGTCCTGTAATAATGACTTCTAAAATGCAGCCATTTAATTTATTTTCCTATTTAATATTGTAGCACCTACATATTGATAAACAAAAGCAAAATAACACAATTTTGTCGGCTTTCGGAAAAAAAAATGTATTCCTATTGACGATGCGCATTTTGTATAATTTTATAATTTATACTCTGTGGATTTCTTATACGTGTAAGTAATTTTTTTTTTAATCTAATGCATTGTGAAACACAAATATACTTAATATAGGCTACGTAGGACAGGTGAATACCATGCAAATCCAGGACAATTTTATCCGTGTATGTATGTCCAGACAGCTTCTTCCTTTGGCTATACAGCCCATTTAGGGTCCTGGCCTGCCATACTACTCCTCCACTTTTCCCGATCCACGGTCTTCTTCCTCCACTCTCTCACTTCTATGGCTTTAAGGTCTTTCTCCACTTTCTCTAACCATCTGATTCTTGGTCTGCCCTTAGGCCTTTTCTCATTGGGTGTTGCCTTATGTATTGCTTTTGGACCTCTGTTGTTTTCCATTCATTCTTTGTGCCCTACCCACCTCATACTATTCATTTTGATTTCAGCTGTTATATTTGGTTTTTCGTATAGTTCGTACAGTTCTGAATTGGTTCTACTTCTCCACTGATTATTGTCCTTTACTGGCCCATGTATTTTCCTAAATATTTTCCTTTCCCCAGTGTTTAGTATATTTTCTGCTTGTTTGCTGATGTTCCATGTTTCACTACCATATGTTACTGCTGGTCGGATCATTGTCTTGTATATGGTTTTTTTTAAGTTTTCTGGAGATCTGTCAGTTTTTCAGTAAATATGTGTACTGATTCATCGATAAGTATGTGTATTCAACACGATAAGTATGTGTGTATGACCAAACACTATGTGTGTATGTATGTATCAGCAGACGATATGTGTGTATTTATGACCAAAGACACTATGTGTGTATGCGTATCAGCAGACGATATGTGTGTATTTATGACCATACACTATGTGTGTATGTATGTATCAGCAGACGATATGTGTGTATTTATGACCAGACACTGTAATGTGTATGTATCAGCAGACGATATGTGTGTATTTATGACCAGACACTATGTGTGTATGTATGTATCAGCAGACGATATGTGTGTATTTATGACCAGACACTATGTGTGTATGTATGTATCAGCAGACGATATGTGTGTATTTATGACCAGACACTATGTGTGTATGTATGTATCAGCAGACGATATGTGTGTATTTATGACCAGACACTATGTGTGTATGTATGTATCAGCAGACGATATGTGCGTATTTATGACCAGACACCATGTGTGTGTATGTATGTATCAGCAGACGATATGTATGTATTTATGACCAGACACTATGTGTGTGTGTGTATGTATGAATATATGCCCAGACGATTTGTATGTAATGACCAGACAACACAATATCGCTTTTATCCATCACTGAAAACATGAGTATATAAAATCTGTATACACGCACAGACAACATTAATTCACTCTTTGTTTAACAACTCTACACTGAAGACGATATAGGGAACGTATGACCTAATAACACACAGGCTTGAGATCAGGCCCGTAGCCAGGTCAAAGTAAGCAGGGGGCACCAATACCCAGCAAGGGGGGCACCTTTACTTTTTCTTTATTTTTTCCTCTTTTTCTTCTTTTTTAAGCGGGGGGGGGCACTCCACACCTAGCGGGGGGTGGGCACGGCCCCCCAGTGCCCTCCTTGGCTATGGGGCTGCTTGAGATACTCTACTATAATAATGGCGATTAAACACCAGTATTAAAAAGAAATATTTTTTTTAGGTCAGTGAGAATAACACTTAAGACACACTTGTGAAAAGCTTTGAGGAAACCAATATTGCAAAATGTTTTTAACGGAAACCGCTAAAAACCCGATAAGAATCCCGACAAAAACTCGCCAGATTAATGAAAGTGATTGGGAATTTGAAAATGTACTCCTATATTTATTTTTAATTCGTCTTTTCTTTTCTGTTAAAATAAAATAAAAAGTTAAACCCGCCACTAATCCTCCAACCCGCCAGTGAGTTAAAACTACCCGAAAAACACGCCTCAAAATGGCGGTTAACCCGCCAATTCGATAACACTGGGTGAAACTTGTTTAATCTTCTCATAATCAAGCCTAGTCAGTAGTCGCGAAGTGTGTGTTACATTGGCTGTCGATGACTGTGTCTGGCTTGATGAAAATCATTGGCTGGTGAGCGTGTAAGATGTGAATGTGCTGCCCATGGTCATGTGATCTACACCAGTGAAAGGTGTGAACAGTTTGATAACACGTGTTAATTAATAGCTGGCATCCCAAAGCAGTATAAGCTTGTCCTCCCTTCCGCAATCAAACGACTTTCCAACTAACCAGTAGCAATGCTGTTCATAGCTCTTCGGCGGCCCATTGTAGGCACAGGCACTTCAGTCATAATACTGGGGGGATGGGGGGGGTTCCTATGAAACAGCCGTTGGGCTAAGTGTATATGCCATACACCAGGGATGGACTATAATACGATCTTATCTAAGTGGCCAAATTCGTTTTTTTAGAGCATTTTCGAAAAAAAATGCTCTATTGTCCCCGTTTTGTCTGTCTGTCTGTCCGTCATCACCCTAGATCTCAACAACCATAAGTCCTAGACCCATGATGTATATATCATTTTGTAGGTCTTGGCCTGCCAAGAAATGACTTTTGTCCGTTTCGCGATCTGACCTCTAAGGGCCGTAAAAGGGGGCTTGTAAAGTACCGTTTTTTACTATATAAGCTATATTAACACAGGAGCGCCCTAGATCTCAGCAACCATAAGTCCTAGACCCATGATGTATATATCATTTTTTAGGTCTTGGCCTGCCAAGTGTAATCAAAAGTCCATTTCGTGATCTGACATCTCAGGGCCGAAAAAAAGACTTTCCTAGGTACCGTTTTTGCTTTTATTTTAAATATAAATAATAAAAGCTAATCAAAGGGGCGTAATCATTATTTATTTTGTAACAGTTATTCAACATGATTACTTTCCTCTCTATTTATCAAAACACGGAAAAAAAATACGGATTTCGTTCGGCGAAAATGCTCTAAAATGTCCTTTGTCCGAAACGGAAAAGACTTAAATTGCTTGTTTTTATTTATTGCGCGCGCCAGTTCCTGATGTTTATAGACGTAGTATACATTTAACTTTGTTATGCCATTTGTATCGGGTGTGCCGGTGAAACTGTTTGAACCGCGTGTCTTGTCATGGCCACCCTGGCTACGATTGTTCCTCCTCCCCCCCTCCCTTCTCACCTGGCATTTGTCGGTGTCGCCCATCCTTGTCTGATGTTCTGCCGGCGCAGTTACTTAATATATATTCCACGTTTGAAAGGGTGGGGGTGGGGTGGGGGCGGATAACCAAAGGGTTGAATACTGTACCATTGGTGCGCCGCTTACTGGGCGTGTCTTGTGCTGCCCAGATACAGACACAGACCATGTCTGGTCACAAAGAAAATAATAACAAAAAATATGCTGCCCAGAGCAGCTCTATGCTGCCCAGGGCAGTTCTATGCTGCCCAGAGTACTGCCAATGTCGCCCCCACTCTGTATGGAGTAAAGCAGCGTACTGCTGATGTCGCCCCCTCTGTATGGAGTAAAGCAGCGTACTGCTGATATCGCCCCACTCTGTATGGAGCATAACAGCGTATTGCTGTTGTTGCCCCACTCTGTATGGAGCATAACAGCGTACTGCTGATGTCGCCCCATTCTGTATGGAGCATAAAAGCGTATTGCTGATGTCGCCCCACTCTGTGTGGAGCATACCAGCGTTCTGCCAATGTTGCCCCATTATGTATGGAGCATACCAGCGTACTGCCAATGTCGCCCCACTCTCTGTGGAGCATACCAGCGTACTGCTAATGTCGCCCACTCTCTGTGGAGCTTTACAAAAAAAAAAAAGAGTCGAAATAACTGTCAATATCGGTATCATGCATAATCATTTCCTTAACAATTGCCAGCGATATTGCTTACTAGAAGTAGAACAGTAGTATCGAAACAAGTCTTTTATTATTATAATTATTATTATGCGTATGTGCTAAATATAAAAGGTTGCACTTCAACCTATTAAGGTGTAAATCTATGATTCAGAAGCACAACGGGGGGGGGGGGGGAGGAGGAGGAGGTGGATACTGTGACGGTGAGTCAGTACATGATCTGTGCCCCCTTCCCTTGTTCCACCCCACCCCTTTTCAAACGTCAAATCTGCTTTTGACCTGGTTAATGTGTAGTCACAATATAACGCGCCCAGAAGTCCACGGTGCAACACTAACAGCGCTACTCCATTCAAGGACGTGCCGGACCACTGTGACACGCGGTGTCAGTGGCATACCTAGGGTTAGGGGAGGGGGGGGGAGTCCGAATCCCCCCCCCCCCGGGTACTAGCTTGAGGGGGGGCGAAATTTTTTTACATTAAATATTAAGTACATTATTTCATGTCATAATGTCGAATGTCAAAATGCAGGGCCCCCAAAGAGTCCAAGCCCCCGGGCCTCCAAATCCCTAGGTTCGGCACTGCGCGGTGTTGGCCAGATTGGCGGGTATCCCGGCCAGTTTTGGCTGGTGATCTTTTTTTTTTTAGTTTGGCGGCTTCAAAGTTTTTCTAATAACGTACACAGATTTTTTTTCAAAAAATTACGCATGGAATCTGAAAATACATGTAGTTAATTTAGACGTTTCTTTTCAGTGAGACTACTCTGACGTCATGTAGCGTTCGTCATGGGCCTTTTGGGGGGGGGGGTGGAAAAAATGATTAGTACTTGTCGGGAAAGAAATTACTAAATGAGGTTTTAATGTGAAATTATAAATTTATATTACAAAAAATAACTAATCACCTTATCATGTTTAATAAATTATTCACTTTGAGCTATCAAGCTGCTGTTTCGCGAGCATCGTAGAATCGACCAAGCCTTACTCCAGCTCGCCGGGTGTTTTATGTGCCATATCACGCCCCCCTGGCCACTCTTAAAAAAAAAGGAAATGTTCAGAGTTCGCTGCATTCCCTCCAATTTTGTAGTTCGTTCTATGTGTAACATGCACCGCTGAGTTGCTTATGGTAGTTGCCGAGCTGAACGTGGGCGTAATTTAGCGCCTAAAAAGCTTGACATATTTAAAGCCATGTTTAGCTGGTGATTCAGCTGGGGGAAAAAGAAAAAACAAATAGGCTTAGTGACATCACACGCCCTGTGTTTTCTAAATAACGAAAAATTGGAGAAAGTTCTACGTTAGTACGAATCGATTAGAATGTAAAATATCTGTACAAAGTCTTGACATCGTCTACAAAGCTTGTTAAAATCAATCTATGTAACCCAGAGCCGTTTTAAGATCATCGTAGGCCCTAGGCACTTTCAAAGTCGTAGGCCCTAGGCACTTTCAAAGTCGTAGGCCCTCCCCGATTTCATTTTTTAATACTTTTCAAGAATGCACATGTTTTCACTTTATGTTCTGGCTTGTCGTGGGCCCTTGAAAAGTCCGTAGGCCCTAGGCACAGTGCGTACTGTGCCTATAGGATAAAGCGGCCCTGATGTAACCTACGGAATATTTTTTTTTTACTTTTTGTAATGGTCAAAGGGGTGCCCAGTGATATAACAGGTATTATATAGTATTACTATAAGTACCACGTGACACGTCTTTTGTATGTGATGGGCGTAACCCAGTTTCAAAACTCGGATCTTTCCTTTTCCCTCCCACCGGTAGCGTGGGGGAGGGGGCCTTCGAGTATTAATTCCCATCAAATCGATTGTTGGGAATACCCCCCCCCATACATTTCAGGATGTCTCTGTCCTAGTGACCTCAAATATCGAACAACTGCTCTGCAAAGGTCTGTTACCAGTAGTTCCAGTAACCATATGTTACATCAGCCGTAGAGCTACTTTATTACTTTTTGGTACGGGAATGGGGCGGATTTTTTAAGAGCCCGTGTACTTTTCACATGTTTTGTCTTTTAACTTTTGAAGCAGCGCATCCCACTTTCCCAATCGTGACAAACTGACTTCGATTCCTTACGCTTAAAATATCTTTTTACTTCCGCCTTATATTTGCCCGCTTCATTTTTTAATAACTTCGCTGTTGTTGTTTTAAAATGAATACGATAATGAATTGTGGGTGAAATAAAAGGATGAAACGAACCAAAGACGAAATAAACACGTAGCAGACGGATGAAAATCTGGCTATCGAATGATAGAATGTTACCGCCCCCCATGCGTATAATGTTTGCGCATGCCGGGCCGAACAGAAAAAAAAAATCTGTTGTTCTTTTCGCTGTTTGTTGGGTTGTTTTTTCCCAAGAGCTGCAATGTGTATGTGATCCTGTCCCGTTTGATAAAACAAAATTAGTGGCCGACACTTGTTTAATTTCTTCTGCCAACTCTGTTATGCCCTTTTGATGGTTTTGCCCAAAAGCAAGTCGCAGATTCTCTTTCTTTAAATTTATTATTAGCTCGGTAATTTAAACATTGTTTGAATGACTATACATTGATATAATGTCTATATTACTCTATAAAAATTATAATCAAAGGTTACTGTGGTTGTTTGAGACATTATACAGTCAAACTTATTCTAAATAACGAAAATCTGAATTAAAGATTAAAATCTATGCATAGAGTCAAGTCCTCTTCCCCGTGACCGTGTGACCCCGACCTCATTCCCACGAGTGAAACCATGAAGTGTAAATAAAAGAACAGAAATTTTATTCCGGATTGAGCAATGTGACATACAACAACAATAAAAACTACCTACTGGATCCAATTTTCTATACCAGGCTTCTATTACTTAGGCCTAATATTGCTTAGGGGCTGTCCAATATTTATGTCAACAAATTTTTGGTGATTTTTACCTCCCCCCCTCCCCCTTGTCAACAACTTGTCAAACTTCCAGAGACCCCCCCCCCCCTATAAAATTACGTCGACATTTGATTATCCCCCCCCCCCCCAAAAAAAAGGGTGGCTTCCAAAATGTTTATGTGCCAAAATTTGTAAGAATATAGTTAGTTTAATTAAAGTACTGAATGTTAAGCGAGTGTGCCGTAACACAGGACAACAAACGCTGCTTAATTTTCCTTCATTAAGTAATTATATTAAATTTTTAAAAAAAGTAACATTGTTGACGTCAACTTTTCTTGACCTCCCCCTCCCTCCCCCTTGTCAACAATTGTCAAAAATTTTCTGACCCCCCCCCCCTATTTTGTTGACGTAATTAATGTTTATAAGTCGACAGTTAATATCAACACAGGTTATTGTATGATTGTTTTCAGTTAGTTAATGAGACAGTAATTTTAAATAAAGCTGTAAGGAAGAGCTGTTCTTTACAGTTCTATAGCCCCTGGCCTCTTTTTGGCCCAGATCAAAGGTTCATTTTGCTGTGGGGTCTTGTGCAAAGTAGTGTTGTTTTAGTCCCAGGTCATATTTTAGTTTCAGTTTTTATTTCGTTTTTTCTGTAATAATTTCAGTTTTCGTCTAGTTTTAGTCTTGCTGCTAATTTTAGTTTTAGTTTTAGTTCTCGTTGACGAAAAGTCAACATTTTCGTCAACGAAGGTTTTAGTTTTAGTTTTCGTCAACGAAAACAACATTAGTGCAAAGGCCCCCCATCGGTCCCCAAAAGTTCTCAGATTGGTTGTTAGCAGTGTAGGTCTGCAAGTTTGTGAAACTCACCTGTAGCATTTCTTTTAAGACTAGCAAACCTATTCTCAGTAGCAAGATGGCTAGTAAAAATTATGTTTAGTTCACAAAATGTTGTATTTTAAACTTTTTTTTTGGGTTACAGCAGACCAGTGCCTAACCTAGGGATTTGGGGCCCGGGGCTTGGCCTCTTTGGGGCCCCTGCCTTTTGAAATTCAACATCCTGACATGAGATAATGTACTTAATATTTAATGTAATAAAAATTGTTAGGGGCCCCTCTCAAGCTGGGGAGTGGGGGACTTTTGAATTTGGACCCCCACCTCCCCCCACTCTAGGTACGACTCTGGTTCAGACAGGGGGCCCTCTTTGCAGTGGGGGCTCAAGACAGCCATCTAGTTGGCCTATCCATAAGAATCTCTGCTGGCAGTATTATTTTTTTTTTTTTTTAGATTTTGAAGCTATTTAACGATTTTTAGATGTACCCTGTATTATTATGATGTACCCTGTATTATTATGATGTACCCTGTATTATTATGATGTACCCTGTATTATTATGATGTACCCTGTATTATTATGATGTACCATGTATTATTATGCCTTTCAGGTTCACTCTAAGATTTAATGGTAATTTAATAGAAGTTGACAGCAAGGGAAGTGATTATGACGAATTTGTGTCAAAGTTCACTGGTAAGGATTTTATTTTATTTTTTTAGTTTTTAAACAGAGAAATTTCATATGTAGCCTATATTTAAATTTGCGCATATACATTTATTACTAGTAAAGATTGGTGATTCCAAAAGAAATTAACCCAGCTAATCACTAGTTAAACATGATAAGCAGGACCATGTTTTAATTTATAATTCCTGGTTAGCGGATTCTGAAATAAAGGTTTCAAAGATATTCTTGAATTTATTTACAGAAAGAATGTTTTTGGAAGCCATATTTAATTAAAAAAAAAATTGATTGAAAACTCAGTTTGCTATATTTCAAACAAATTTTAAAAATGTGTCACAAAAAATATTCTAAATATTGGAAGAATGTTCCTAATAGCCATGCTTATATTTCAGATTCTGAAAGAATGTTTGGTTATGTACGAGTAACAACAGGGGATGAAATGAGCAAAAGAGCCAAATTTGCATTTATCACTTGGGCAGGCAAGCAAGTGAGTCCCATTAAGAAAGCCAAGCTGAGTGTTGACAAAGCACTTGTAAAACATGTTATAAAAGTAAGTACAATGTCAAGTGCCTCTTTCTATCTTGCATTTAGTTCTTACTAAACCAACTGTCAAAAACTGTCAAGAGCCTAGAAAATAAGTATTTTTTTTAAATCTTCCCTGCTAGCTGTAATTAACAAAGCCACTATTTGAAACTTTGTAGGATTTTTTTTTATGTGTGCTAATGGAATGTTTAAAGAAAATAAATAATTTAATAACAGTTCAAAAGAGCTGTTTATTTATTCTACATTAACCATTGGTAATAAACTCATTTTAAATAAGAAATGAATGTCGAGGAATAAGCCATTAAATATGTTGTATGCTAAACTGTCTTCATTTGTCTTGATCTATTTGAAAAATAAACTTGACCAAATGTTTATTTTATTCAATAGAACAGAAGAAGGTGGGAAATAGTGAAGTGAAACACACAAAGCATACAAAAATTAAGTTAAACTTGATTAGCCAACTTAAAGCACTAACAATTCTATCAAGTCATTCTCTATATTGTACTGTTGAAAAATTTCATAATGAAAATCGGTACAGATTTACCCATCTTTTTCTGGCTTCAGGCTCCTAGTTTTCTAGTTCATATAAATGAACTTATATTTTCAATAATAGAAAAAGAGATGATGTAGTACTTTTTTTGTATGCGTATATCATTGGACAATTAGAAAAAGCACATTTAACATTATTAGAATAATTACTGAATAAAATGGTTTATTTTTTCAGCTTTTGTTTTTTATCTGTTCACTACGTGATGATTTTCTAAACAAAATAATTACAAAAATGTATTCAAAACCATTTTTCTTTTTCAAGTGACATATACAATGAATCATACATTTTTTTTTTAATCTTCATTGTTGTTTTTTTTTTAATAGAATTTTGCTGTTGAAATTCTGGGAGAAGAGATCAATGATATTTCCTTGGAAACAGTTAGTGCAGCACTACGGAAAGCTGGAGGTGCAAACTATGGAACTGGAGTTTCCTCATAACAGATGATGCGGGACATAGTATTTTAAATGTTTGTTAATTTTTGCACACACTCAAAAAAAAAAATAAACTATCAAAAATTGCCTTATCATTGAAACTTTCATGTACATTGTTCTGTTTTTAAATGAAAATGTTTTACTTAGCTGAAACATGCAAACAGCAGAGAAATACAATAAAATTGGAAGTGCTTTTTTATACAATATCTTTTACATTTATTATTTCTTTATATAACTTTAAATTCTGAACAAATAATTCTCTTTATTTCATGATATTCATGGGTTAAACAAATTTTAAAATGCTGAAAGAATTTTCTAGAAAAAAATGTTTAAACATCTATGACATACCATTTATGTATTTATGTAACCACTGGTGGGAGATTGATCTAATTTGGACTAATATTCCATTGATTTTTTTTTACTTCTGATGTGTATGTGATGTATTTATGTAAGAATCAATATGAGATTAAACATGCCTAGGAAATAAAAAAAATAAGCCCCTTTCTTACAAAGCTACTAAAGGGAGGCAATGGAAATTTTTTAAAAATTCAACATGAGTTCCCCTTTTTTCTATTATTACATGTACATGTATAAATTTTGAAATAAAAAAAAAAAGTGATCTAGTTATAAAGATTTTATTCAAATTTAAAATATTTTGAAAATAAATGTATTTGAGAAGTTATCCATACATCCATTATTTTCTGCCTTTTCCTATTTTTTTTTTCTATCTGAACTGAATAATGGTAGTACATGTATCATACTTGTAATGAAAATGATTATAAAACTAAATTATGGTGAACACAACATTATTTTCATTTTGATATTAAAAATAGTCAGCGGTTATGTTTGTTGAAAAAAAATACTCTATAATGGAAAACTATAAAAAGCAAGGAATAGAATGACAACTCTCAAAATAAACTGGCTTATAAGAATCTTCAAACATTTGGGTTTTTGTGTTTAGTTTGATATGCAAATGAAATTCACTGTATCATTGTATGTTGTTTTTTTAAATCATTTCTAATTAGGTTTGTGGAGTGATTTGGGGCGATGAGGATTATTCTGTATATCTATGGTAATAGTAAATGTCCCTGGTTTAATTACATTTCTGTAAACAGTGGCCTTTACAGGGATAACCAATGCATTTTAGCTTATTTGTTAGGATGCATGATACGTCTTGAAAATTATTTTTTTTTTGTGGCTGCATTAAAAGATTTAGATTACATAAGTCTACATTTTTAAAGTGTCTCACCTACCAGGTTAGATTATAGTCAATGTATTCCACAGCTGTCACAGCAACATTTGAATATGGGGTAGTTCAGACATTATCCTGGACAATAGTAACACTTAAGTATACATGAATTGAAATGGTATTAATAATTCTTTTCAATACTAAGTTTCAACTGACCACTTGACCTGCTATGTGAAACATTTTTATTTTTCATAGCTTACTAGTCACCAGTGGCGCCGAGAGCCAGCACGGGCCCCAGGGCAGGACATCATTGCGGGCCCCTTAATAAACAATAAGTCGTGAAAAAATTGACATGATCGGGGAGGCCGGGCCCCCTTACAGATGCGGGCCCCCTGGCAATGACCCCCCCTGCCTCCCCCCTCTTGGCGTGCCTACTAGTCACACATGCAAAGCTGTTATATGTAGATAAACTAGGGGACCTCCTACAGGCCCCATAACCTAAAGAGGGCCCCTTCCAGTATTATTTCTTATCAAATATGATGCTATAAGGGCCCTGACAGGTACTTTTGCCTAGTGCCCCATAAATATCACAAAGCTTCTGCCAAGGCCCAGAAAAACTTTAAAACGATCCTGTATACATGTGTTATCTAATCCAAAAGTTTGTAAAAATGAGTGAAAAATATGAACAAAAAATGGGAAACTGACAATTACACTATATTTGTCTCTGTAATGGTTAGTGAAAACCGTTTTATTTGCCAGATTGTACTGCAAGTAAGCAGACCATGGACAAACGCTGTGGGCCCGTATTGTAAAAGGTTTATTAATTACATGAAAATGAAGGCACTCTGAGCTTCATGGACCTTCTTTTTCCTCAGTACTGGAGCAGCAGACGATAGCATGTCTATTTAATACTGCTGCTTGTAGAATGTCTTTTGATAATTCATTCATTGAATTTATGCAATCTTTTAGTAAAAAAAAAAAGTATTTGAATGACAATAAAAATTCATAGAGTCATTCTCAACAACTGAACGAAGAGCCGCATTACACCAGCATTGGTCCCATCAGTGCACGGCTGTGCATAGGGTTATTTATAGCCACATCCCAGTTTTTTTTTAATTGTACAAAAATAAAAAGACACATTAGTAGATTTAGTTGGAAAGTAAATTAATTATTAAAACGAAAGGTCTCCAAGAGCTGCCTTTTGTCCACCCAGAGTCGGATTTCTAATTTTAGGGGCCCAACAAAAATTTGAGGGCCCCCATTTTGAAAAGTAAAAAAAAAATATTGCTAGGTTAGTCGGCCTATCTGTAAATCCGGCCATGGGTCCACCGTCGATCCAGAGATGTAGGGAGGGGGGGTCCGAATTCGAAAGTTTTCCCGGGCCCCAGCTTGAGGGGGGGCAATTTTTTTTACAAAATATTAAGTACATTATCTTATGTCATGGTGTCGAATGTCAAAATGCAGGACCCACAAAGAGGCCAAGCCCCCGGGCCCCCAAATCTCTAGGTTCGGGACTGCGTCGATCTGATTTATATTTTATCACTGTAGAGATGGTTTGATCACATTGTCAGAAGCCCTGTAAAGATTCGCGGGGCTTAATCATTGCAGCAGGGGGGGGGGGAGAGAATGAAGAGAATGCCTTGTTAATCGTTCAAGTTCCCCGTTCCATTGTGTGTCCAGACACTTGGTATGGGAGTAAAGAGGAACGTTATGACGCTGCTTGGTGAACAACCCCCCTCCCCGACACGCTGTTGTTCGTGTGGTGGTGTCTATCATAGGAACAGAGGCGTCGCTAACGACATATTGGGGGAAGGGGGGGGAGAAGAACTCCCCATAGCGTCTCAGAGGACCCTCCTAAATCATTATTTCGTCCAGTCGGTGGCCCCCTAAAGCCCTGGACCCAATACCGAAGTTTCCCACGCACGCATAACGACACAAGTGCCTAGCAGTATTAAGATATAGCAGGGCCGCCCTTGGGCCAATTTGACCGATTTATCCATATAGGGTCCCGCGCCTGGCAGGGGTCCCGCAATTTGCAGTTATATTAATAGTTATATTTGTTATTGTAAAAAAATTAGAAGAGGGGGCATCGCAAGCATCCGTTAAAATGGGCCCCCTACATTTTGATATTCAACACATGAGATAATGTACTTAATATTTAATGTAAAACAAATTTTTGGGGTCCCCTCAAGCCGGGGAGAACTTTCGAATTTGGATCCCCACCTCCCCACACTAGTTACGCCTCTGCCCCCTTTCCCCCCCCCCACACCGCCCCGCGCTCCTATAATGCTAATCCCTGCTCTGGTCCTGGTAATGATATTTCCCCCTACTTCCTACTAAACATGACTTCTTTTACTCGCCTACCTAATGATTAATGTAATACGGTCTAACTCGAATTATCGGCTACGCTCGAGATTTATAACACAATGGCTGTGTTGCTTGTCATTTCATCTTACAGGCGCATTAATGCCGTAGACCAGTTTTTTTCTTAAAGTGTGGCTCGCGGGCTAATTTCAGTTGGGCTGCGAGGAAAGAAAAAATTAAACTTCATAATAATTAAATAACAGAGGCAGCCCCGTAGCCAAGGGGGGGGGGCGGCACTGGGGGGGCGTGCCCGTCCCCCCACCCCCGCTATGTGTGGAGTGCCCCCCCCCGCCCCGCTTAAAAAAAGAGGAAAAAAATAAAGAAAAAGTAAAGATGCCCCCCTTGCTGGGTATTGGTGCCTCCCTGCTTACTTTGACCTGGCTACGGGCCTGGACAGAGGACCTATTTACATGATGGATAATTACAACTCTTTTTTCTCTTTATTTTACAAAAAACTATACATTTATAAACCTAGGAAGTAAACTGGACAATCAATGTATACAATTAGTAAACTCTTTTATTCCGATTTTTTTTTAAATTTAGATTTCCTTTACGGGCGGGCCCGCGAAAACAATTACAGATACAAGAACAGGTCTTGTAAAACTCATAACTATGTGGTGGAAGTGAGGACTCGATTCTGACCTTCGAATCTCAGATTCACCGAGCTCAACTCCAGTCGACGATGGTCTCTTCATCTACGACACGGGGCTAGGCAGGCCTACATAGCCCACGGTCAGAGACGTACTTAGGGTGGGGAGAAGGGGGGCCCCAATTCAAAAGCCCCCGGGCCCCAGCTTGAGGGGGCATCCAACTTTTTTTTGTACATTAAATATTAAGTACATTATCTCATGTCATGGTGTCAAAATGCAGCCCCTCCCCCACCAAAGAGGCCAAGCCCCCCCGGGCCCTCAAATCCCTAGGCTCGCCACTGCCCACGGTGCATTCGTGGGAGTTGGAACCAATGTTGCGGCGGTGGAGGTGTGTGTGAAGTCCCTGTCAGGATGAGATGAAACCTCTTAGATCCTATACACCACTATTGGTGCCCTTCTTTCTTCCCCACCATAGTCGCTAGTGCAATGGCCACGGAGGCACCACGGGATATATAGGCCTACATATAGCGGGGACTTATGCCTAGCCTGAAATATCCATTGGAATTTTAGTTGGCACTAAGTATCGAGTATTCTATTGATGTCGATATCAGTCGCCAAGCCTGACAGTCAAATATATCAGTCACTGTAGGCCTATATGATAGCCTATCATATCATTGATAGGGATTGGAACTAGTCCAATCCACTCCGTGGTCAGTATCTCTTCTTACTCCACGTATGTAAAACAATTAATCCAAAGTGTCTTATATATGATGCGAATGCTCTAATACCATAATATACATAATAGTGTACTAGCATATTTGCATACTAAAGGCGTATGTATATTGGCTTGGTGTAGCGGTGGTGTGAACGAGGTGTTGGAAGCTGCACTCTGGGTTTTTTTTCTTTTACTGTAAAAAACATTTTAAAAAGCCGCATCAAAGTCCATTTATCAAAAGTTTATGAGCTAAAATAATTGAAAAAAAAAAACAGAACATGCTCACTATTGTTCACTGGGAACCGCTTAAAATCACCCTTTTACATGCACTAGTATGTCAGTTAAATATTTAAAATATAGCCAATGAAAGGTACATCGAAATTTAATTTATCTAATTTGCAACCAATATCTCAATTTTAATTTTTATAGGAATTTTTTTTTAAATGTACATGTACAATTTAAACTTTAAAAGTAAAACAATTTTCATGTGATTTTTGTTTTTTGGCTTGAAATTTCGGTTGGCTAATCCTGTAATAGACGGTCGATAAGCCGGCGGAACCGGAAATGAAGATGTTCCGAAATAGTCAACTGTTTTAGTGGTGTAGTTTAATGTTTATAATATATTTATGTTCTTCTGTTTTTAATCCGTCATCATCTGAATCAATCTGGATTATCTTCTCAGAGTTATAGTGCTTTTTTATTCGCCTATTTATTTTCCACTAAACATTAGTGAAAGACATTTAATATGGCTGATGAAAACGGAGAAACCGACGCTATGTTAAGTGAAGATTCGTCTCTATTAACTCACGGCAGTGGAGATGTAACACATATTACAGAAGATAGTGGGGTTGAAGACCCGGTAAGTGAAATTATTTCTAGATTAAAAATAAACATTGGCTTACGGATGACCGCTTAAGAATATTTGGCTTTTGTTATAGTATGTCCAATATTCAAACCTATTTTTATTAGTCACTTCATTCTTCATACTGCTTTTGTTTTGCTATCATTAATGTTTATATCCTCAATAGATATTTACCTAAAATTTCTATGACTATGCCCATAGGATTAGTGTATCCATTTTACTTTTAGCTAGTCTAACAGTGAACAAGTTTTATAGTAATTATACTTATATATTTCTATCTATCTGACTTGCTTCAAATACCACTTGTCCACTGACAGCTTATAACAATACAATAATTTACTATATTTTATTATTAGTATCATATCTAAAGTATGTGCCTTCTATACTTCATTGTCTACATTACACTGTCAGATATACAGTACGCAGTGGCTACGGTTCGGTCAGACTGAACCCGTATTAGTATTTTTTTTCGGGTACCAGCCATACTTATTATTAATGATTAATCTCATACTTTCTCACCACTGAAAGAATACATACATATATCAAAATAGCCTAAAGTTTTTAAGCCCAATGCCTTGACATTAGTGTGGCTAGGTTTGTAAATCCTTTGTTGTACTTTCTGAAAGTCAATGCAGATTCACTAAAGTGGTAATGTTGTACATTACAATTGCAAATGATGCTTATTAATCATAAGTATGGGTTCTGACAGTGACAAATATTGAAATAATAATGATTAATATTCATAGTCATACTGCATGCATGGACTACATATTCATAATTTTTGAAAGTTATCCAAGCTAATTGCCTTTTCTATACTATAGCAGAGTACTGCAAGGTGCCATCAAAACCTTCCTTGAAGACGGTAGATAGGTTATTAGAAAATACAGTGTTGGGTTCTCACCCACTGAATATTTATTATACAGAATGCACTTCCTCATATGAATCACCATATCTACCCGCTACCATAATTATTTATAAACTCGTAATATTTTTATTTTTTTCCCCCATAAATAAAAAAAAAATTATATCATCTTTAATTCAAACTGGTTTTAAAACAACTGAAACGTTGTCAGACTAGCCCAACCCATATTTTGTGTTAGGCTAGTATGGCTCAAAATGCTTATTGAATAAATATTTTAAAATATATATTGACAAGTGATACATATAAATATGTCTATAGATATATCACCAAAAACTTCCATAGATGTAGAGGTTCTTAAAGATTAACAGTTTTATTTGACATTTATCTCTAGATATCTATAAACACCATAAAGGGTGCAAAGTTTGGGTATTCTCAGTGTCTTTGTTCAACTTTGTAACCTTTCTATTATGCACTAGAATGAGAACTTTTTGCACAATTATTTAAAGATGTTAGAGTGAAAATGTGTTGCAAGTTAACCTTGTTTTTTCTGTATTTTAAATATTCTGAAAAATCAGTTTGATTTTAATTAAATCTAAAATATTTTAGGAGCTGGAAGCAATCAAAGCTAGAGTCAGAGAAATGGAAGAAGAGGCAGAGAAATTAAAAGAGATGCAAACAGAAGTCGATAAGCAGATGAATATGAGCTCCCCTACAGCAACCCGTAAGTAGTTGTATAAATAGTGGTATTCAATTTAAATAATATTGACCCGTAAGTAGTTGTATAAATAGTGGTATTCAATAAAAATAATATTGACCCGTAAGTAGTTGTATAAATAGTGGTATTCAATAAAAATAATATTGACAAGATTCCCTGAAGATCATCTTCTGTTGTAATTTTTATTTTCAGCTGCTGCTGCATCTTTTCCAACCCCAGAGGAAAAACAAGAAGCCGATAACAAATCTATTTATGTGGGCAATGTAAGTATATATATATATATATATATATATGGTTTTAGGTGGATATTATTTCTATGTTACATGCATGTGTATCTCAATCTGAAGATGATTTGAAAATTTTATTTCTGGATCATGATATGATGTTTTTGCATGTTAGACTCATGATTTATACATGATTACAAATTAATTACTGATCTTGATCCATATAATCAGCTTGCTCAGTAATCTACTTCAAACCTGTTCTATTTTTTTTTATAGCAAGTCTTTTACAGCATCTGAAATATTTTCTATCAGCTAGACTTTATTGAACTTAAAAGTACCCATTGAATATTCTAGGAATTATACTAATTCAGGCTTAAACATACTTTCATTGGTCAGAATATACTGTTCTGCTATTTTTTCTAAAAAGATAAAATAATGCTTATTTATTATTTAATGTTTTTTTTTATAACTTTTTTCATTTCATGGTCCTATTTGTCAAAAAAAAGTAAAATACAACTATATCAACCAATATCTACTTAGTGTATTAATATACCTACAAAATCAACACATAGATTAAAAAAAAACAAAGAAAGTACATACTTTCATATCCATCAAGGAGACTGCTGGTTGAGCTATGAGCACTCACCTGTTGACCTGATGGTCTTATGTTTGATCCTGGGTGATAACCAAAGGGATTTTTCTAGGTCCTGTTGAAAGTTCCCTAAGTCCACACAGCATTAAATGGGTCCAGCGAAGCCCTAATTTGTTTGTATGTCCATAATTATGATATTAAAAAGATACTTGTAAATAAAAGTGCATATGAGATTGAGTTAGAAGTTGGAATGAGTAAGAAAAATAGGGAAGTCACAAGATATGACATTAAGAAGATAAAGAGAGGTTTCTGTCTTGTAAAAAATTTTTAGTCAATAGATTGTCTTGAGATTAAAACCACCCCACATCATCGGGAATATAAAAATGTATTTATTTTTATATGGTCTGTAATTCGTGGAAGGAATGATTTATTATTATGCCATTAGTTGTGCTAACTATCAATGTGCACGTTAGCTGGGTGTGACCAGCTTAAGCTCAAAGTGCCATTGTGAATAGTAAAGATAGACAAATTTATTGTTAACAGGTTGATCATTGTGCATGATCGTCTTCCTTTTTTAAAATGATTGTATTAATCTTTTGATACTGAGTTACTATTAATTATTTATTTTTCTCTCTCTCTCATCCCTTGTTTAAAGGTCACTTGTCACTCTAAATCACATTTTTGTTCAGCCAGTGTAAAGATTTTTTTCTCAGTTCAAACCTATATTTACCATATGTCTAGATATATCTTGAGTTTTTTTTAATCAAGAAATGATGTTTTTGCATGTTAGACTCATGATTTATAATTGATTATTATTTTCCTCTGAACTTGATCAAAAACAAATTTTGTTTGGTATGTTGCTAAACCTTTTCTGTAAATTTTCATTAATGTATAGTGATTTAACCCGTATTTTATCTTAATAGGTTGATTATGGTGCTACTGCTGAAGAGTTGGAACAACATTTTCATGGATGTGGTTCTGTTAACAGAGTTACAATATTATGTGACAAATATTCTGGGCATCCAAAAGGGTATGAATGGCTGATTTTCAAGTCTTATTATTTTTTATTTAATCAAGATATGATGCTTATGCATGTTAGACTAATGATATGAAATGATTAGACATTTTCTAACTGATCTTTTTTTAATTTATTGTTAAAATATCATATTCTGAACTTGTCATTAGTAGAATATAAACATCATTTTTTAAATTTTTAAACAGGTTTGCTTATATAGAATTTGCAGATAAAGATTCAGTGATAACTGCCATGGCGTTGGATGAATCATTGTTTAGAGGCAGACAAATTAAGGTAATGTCATATTTTTGTATTGAGCCGATGAGTAACATTAGCATTTTAATATTATTTTTAGTATATTTTATGTGATTATTTTTAAAATATACTTTTGTAGGTAGTACCCAAGAGAACAAACCGCCCAGGTATCAGCACTACCAACAGACGACCACGGGGCAGGGGCCTCACCAGAGGTGGGGGCAGAGGTCTGACACCTTTTTACGCTAGCACATTTGCACCTCGGAGTCGTCGTCCATTTGGGTGAGCATTCTTGAATTTCAAATAAAAAAATATTAAGTGTCAGTTAGCTACTTCGGGGGAGATCTTAATTATGTACATTTATTCACTTTCACTAGCAGAGGGAAAGTGTACTGTGTATCATATATCATTGTTACTCTATTTGCAGGAGATATCGCAGGGCAGCTTATTACAGTCCTTATTGAATCTATCACTGCATTTGAAAAGACTAGTATAAAATTTGAAAAAAAAAAGAGAAAAAAATTAAAGGAAAAACAATAAATAAAAAAAAAATCGTCTGCCATTATTCAGTTTACTTTTTAAAAAAAAACAATTTTAAAGTTTTAAATTTGATTCCACAAAATTAAATTTCTCTATCAGTTTGGGCTAAAAAAAAAATACTTGTAGTTAAATACATCATCTAAATATCTGTGGCAGGTCCGTATTTGGGTATCAGTTTATAGTTCTTTTTGAGAGTCACTAATAAGTAATTTCTTTTTTTCAGGCTTTCATCCGCACACCAGGTGCAAAGCTAGTCAGTTTATCCCTTTCTTCTGTCTGCTACTTCTTTTTCTGATCTTCAAATTTATTTAAACTATAAAGAAAAATGAACAAAAAAAAACAGGGTGATAGATTGTAAAAGAAGAAAAAAAACTTTTTAAAGAAAATAATAAAAGAGTGGAATCAAAATAGTTGAGAAAAAAAGAATTAAAAAGAATTCACTGTATAAAAAAATGAAAAAAAAAAGTTTTGAGAAAAAAAGAACTGAGAAAAAATAAAATCTGCTTCATGTGGTATTGAAGAAAAAATATTAGGGAAAATGAGAGAAAATTTCTTCCTCTTCTTTCTCTTTATGATTTATTTGTTTGGATATTGTAATGTATGGTATGTATATCTTTTGTTGTTGCTTTGAAATTTCATATTTAAACTTGTAAAACAAATTTTGAATAAACTTGTGAACCAAAAGTGAGTTTTTTTTTTAATAAAAAATGTATTGAAAAATTAGTATATTTAATGTAAGAATAAAAAGGCAGAAACATACATTTATGTACAGTGTTATTTATAAACTTGTTCCAGGACCTGCATAGAGATTCAATAAATTGAGTTTTCTTCAAGCACCTCAAAAACGAGACTTTCCAGACAATACAATGCTACTTTAATTCAATGTAGAATTGTTATAGTTGTGCTTTTCTTAAGTCCTTTTTTCGAAAAGGAAACAAAAGTAACTTAGAAACACATATTGGGAAATGGGACTAAACAGTAAAAGGCGTATTAAGAATTGTACATAACAATCTTTAGTACAGATAAAAATATTTTTCAAGCTGGCACAATAAACAAATGGGTGCAGTGCTTAAAAAAAACCACTGCTAGTTCCATGATTATTTGGTCTAATCATGACCAAAAATAGAGGATCCACGGTTATGACAGTTATTCAAATGGTCAGTTTTCTAAGATATTTAGCGCTATAAAAAGTGTCAACATTCTGGAAAGGGTATGGTATTTTATGCGATTTAAATGTTTTACCCAGGTACACGCTGGTATTGAAAAAAATGTTCAAATGTAATTGTTATTTAGAATATTTTAGCAATTATACCTGCTAAGTACATTTTAGAAATTGAATTTAGATTTTTAGTGTTCATTTAAGTCAACTAATAATGCACTGACCTACACAATATAACCTGATATGTTAAAGTAACCCAGTACACATGAAAAGTTGTAGAATATTTAAATCTTAATAGCTGAATTAAATGGTATCCGGACAGTGACAAAAGTCCAAGGTTTTTAAAATTGATAAATATTGGAAGCTGGAAACAGGAAAATCTAAGGGTACTAATTACATTTCACAAATTCAGTAGTTTCAGCTGATGTGCAAAACTTAATAGATTATTATAAATATTAATTGATTACAAAAAAATATAATCTCACTTTTAATTTTGATTTGAATGTAATTAGAAGGCTTTTTCAGCCAGTGAGCTTGTAGTATCCATTATCTTTATAAACAATAACATTTAATAGTGGCTTATTTTATTAATATATAATGATGTACTATTTACATTGCATAGAATAAATCTTGAATGTCTTTTAAGTCGTTAATCAACAATAAAATTAACCTGGGCACTGGACCAATTAACAAAAATATTGCCCTGAAGGCAAGCAACGTAGTTTAAACTACTAACAGTGAAAGGAGGAAGAATGTCCATCCATGCATCCGAATTTAATTCACATTCTAGTTTCTTAGTCATTTATGGGTCTAAAATATTAATAAGTGCGGTTCACTGATACAGACTTAAGCTAATTAGCTCGGCACCTAGTAGTCCTGTGGTGCTTATATGACCACCTCAATGTGAATAGCACTGTCAACATATCTATACAATATGATTTAGTAAAGGTAGCCAATAGTGGATGCTGCGCTTAAGGTGAAAAGCATTATTCTGCCCTCTTGAGATTCATCAGTTGTGAAACAGTTGTATTATGTTTTTTAATTTGCAATATACTGTTTAATAAAGATAATCGGCATTAGACAACAGTTCTGAATGGCTGGTCTGTGCACCAGCAGCTCGTCTGCTGTATTCAATTCTTGCAGATTCTGCATAAGACGGAGGTGGATCTTGTGGAAGTTCAGAGTAAGGTGGTGGGAAAGCTTCAGGGTCAAAAGCAAAGCCTGAGATATTAGTGTTGAGCATGTATGAATCGGAATCTCTTGAAGATGTGCTTCTATCTTGGGAAGAATTACTTTGATTACAATAGTTCTCCACTGATAAACTGCTTATCAGATTATTGCTCCTTAAAACTGTGTGGAAGACGGACATACGCAGATGGGTTAATATGTCAGATGTTTCTTCCACTGTAGTGACTTCAATATCACTTTCATTGATAGCATTGCTAGTAGTGTCAGTTGACAGCTGTCCAAACCTGTGGAGAGTATTCTCCAACCAACATGTCCGAGAAAAATTTTCCACACTGCCTTGTCCATTTAATATTGTCTGGACATTAAAACCCATTAAACACTTCGGGGTAAAGCTCTTTTGGTGAACTGTTAAGTTTCTACCAAATCTCACATGAGCATTATTCTGTGAGTTGGGGAGGGCATAACCTGATTGAGTTACAGGCACCTCTAAAGATTGTTGATGTGTGCTTGTTATAGGTGATGAAGAGCTTCTGTTGAGATGCCTATAATTATTTCTAGTTGTATTTGAACCATCATTTGTTGATTGGGTACTGTATCCTGCACGGCGACTAAATCTTATCCTAGAAAAAAGCCGACTCCAAAGTTTTTGCTTTTTATCCATTATATAATGTTATAAAAGAAATGTTGAAATTGCTTCATGATGAAATTAAGTCTGTTGCACTTCACCTGTTAAATAAAAAAAACAGATATCTAAATATTTAGGAGTCAAAGGAAATTTAAAGTATCAGTCATGTACACTATTAATATTAAATAATACATGCACCACAACCCCACCCCCCATTTGCACAGCTTTACAAATTACATAAGTGTTTTTTTTTTTGCCTTAAAACTGCAACTTGAAAAAAAAATGGTTAAAAATTAAAGTGAATTAACAATGCATCTTAATGATATCTATATTATGCCTGTAAGCTAACCACTTTAATTTTTAACAATTTATAAATATATATATATATATATATATATATATGTGAATTTCGCCAGACTTGATAGAAGGAATGTAGGCATGGCATTGTAGTGGAAAACCTGCTATTCACTAATGAAGACAAAATATAGTCAGTGAAGCAGTTTTTTTACGTCAGCTTGTGATAACTAATGAACACAATTTACATTAATATCAAGACATTCCATATCGGCGTATGATTTAAGATGTGTCTTAGACCAGGTTTATATTCCAAACCATAATATATATTTATATAATATTATTATTATATAATTAATATTAATAAAAATTACGCTGAAACTAATGTAATTGTAATATGAGCTTAATAATTAATAGGGTCCATACTCAGCTTTTTTCAGTCACACTAGGTCAGAGGTACTTTGCAATATTGATATCACAGATGTGTAAAATAATTTGGCAAAACAGTCACAATAGACATAGTCAATATCCAGTGTCTCCGTGAGAGTCCGTGATATATCAGACAATGGCGTTACCAACATTTTATACATCTTGTACCTTTAAATAAAATACTATTTTAAATTTCTCATAGGTAAACTAGCAATACACAGCAATGAATACGTATTTCATTAACAAGAATTTAATTATCAATAATGTTACTGCACTGTATAACACGCCCGCTTAAGCTTAGAAAAACGATTTGTCATTCGGCTATTACGATTCTTTTTCGTCTTCGATTTTGCCACTACTACTGTCTACAAGTAATTAGACGTGCTGTTTTATTCAACTTATTTTTCCAGACCAGAGTCATGTTATAAACGAGTAACTTATTAAATAATTCTAAGCTACTTTGTCAATTTTTAGTTAGTAGAAAATATTAATAAATATTCAATCACACACATTTAATTCCTAGGTAGGTACATCAATGTACCTAAAAACTAGACTTGAGACGACTGTGAGACACTCCCTGACCTACATTATAAATGTTTACGGTTCTTGGGTTATAACCTTTAACCCCCAATACTTCCTTGTTGACTATTTCCATAGGCACACTCTCTCTTTATATATACACTATAGTATAGTATATCTATAGCTATTTCATTCAAGTTCTTCTTTAGATTAGTGCTTACAAACGGTTCTGCCGTCACTCCGACTACTGTTTATATTAATTTATATTTTACAGAAGTAGTTGTATTTTTGTTTGAAACTTTTGGTTTTATGGCTGTGCATAACCAGAATGATAGGTATAATCATAGACTACCGCATTGGGCTCTTTCTTTATGACAGACCCCCCCTCCCCAAGTAATAAATAGCACCAATCGACTAATTTACTCAGTTACAAAATACTTGAAAATAGTTTTATATTGAAGCAGATGACAAATTATCTTATGACACTACACTACAGCATATTATTTTAAAAATAAATAACAAATCCACATTTTATTTTATGTATTTTTTATAATGACAGAGGGCCTATTCTACAAAAGTTTTTAATTCTTGTGTTATGAAAATATAACTGAAGAGACAAAAAAAAACAACAACCACATTTTCATTGGCTGCTTAACTTAAGCAGTTTTTTTTTTAAATTCTTAACTTACATATTGTAGGCCATCTCACAAATATAGAGGTAGATAAGTGTGGAGAGTTGCATAAAGCAGGATATAAGTTTTATATACATTGTAGATAGGTCAAACGATTGCCTCTGAGCAGTGCTCGATTTAAGAAAAACTAGTGCCGGGGATGAAACAAAATTTCTGCAGAGCCGGGGAAAAATGCCTATGGTTTCATCCCCGGCAGGGATATATTAGCTTAAGCAGAGCCGGGGATGAAAGTTCTCAGTGATATCCCCGATGGTAAATCGAGCCCTGCCTATGAGAGTTGATAAGAGACGATGTGGAATGATAAAGGAATTTTCCACAGTCATGACAATGAATGAGTTCAAGTCTCAAGCCAAGAATGTTACTTATCAAACGAAGTTTTTTATTTTAAAAGTGGGATAGTCTCTAATTTTAAAGAACCGAACTATTTTCCATTCATGGGGTTGCTTAGCCTACAGATTACATATTATAATATCTAATCTGTGGCCCAGCCTATATAGCTTGTTGTGGATCTGAGTGAGGTACGGCATGTCAAAGCAGCCTAAGCAGTATCCTACTGGATGGCGAGTGCAATATATGGGTCTTTCCCGATTTACCATTGAACAGTTATTTAGTTTTGTTATTATTTCAGCTACTTTCGCGGGATCCTCTCTGGAGTAGTGCCACTTCTTTGTGTCGCCATGTTAGATGTAGGCTCACACATCTTCCTCTGGCCTTGGTGTCTCATTGTACATTAATTTTGATGTATGCTGGAAAGAGAGCGAGAGCATACTGCGAACGTCCTAAATAATTACTAATAATTACTGTTGAGTCATGAAGATTCTTGTAACACTTTCGTCCAATCGTGTTAGAGTTACAAGAAGTTGTTGACTGTGCCCCACCCAATATTGATTTGGTAAACGAGATGCTAATGATGTGAGTTGATGAAAATCCTCAGATTGACTCAAATTGAGTCAAATCAATCATTCAATTTGGTGTGTGCAGAAACAAGTGAATTTCTGAATAAGTAACAACTTTATCTGTTTCATACTATGTGTAATTACATCTATCATCATTATTTATAATGTGGATTCTTTAAGTTTTAAAAGGTGTTAACTATTTTTAATTTCATTATGTACATGTTGTTTCTTTGACGAAATGTTTACAAATATAACATCTCCTCACGTGACTTATCAAGGGGACAAAATGGCGGATAATAAGAACCCATTTGGTGAATCAGACGTTTCAGACGCAGAAGATGACAATGATTTTGTTGCTGAAATGACACCACCAAATGCAATAATGCACAAACACGATTCTATTGATATATCATGGGATAACATAGCTGCTAAGTTACTAAAAGACAATTATATTCTCACTGCCCTGGAACTGTATACGGAATTTATAGAATCAGGAAGGGACCTTCCAAGATTAAGAGATTATTTTTCAAATCCAGGAAATTTTGAAAGAACCAAGGAAGATACACCGTCCCCCACTTTGCGTAAGAATTGCTTTTACTCACAACTTAGATTTTATTTTTATGGAATTTTTTTTCATCAGTATACTGGCTATTTGCTTTAATGCAATTTGTATCAGTTTGTCACTTGGAAAGTTGGTGTCACTCAGTGCCTCACTGTTTTTTGCGTCTCCTATCACACTTAATCACAAGAAAGTCTGAAGTAAAAATGAAGTCAAGTGAATTTTTAGTAGAGGGATTCGACCTGATTTTTTAAGTCAAATATCATTTTTTGATGTATTCTATAAAATGAATTCATAATGATAATGTCAATAATGATGCAGATTGATGGTATAAATTTCAGAATTCGCTTTTCTGTAATTGAAAGTTTGTAAACGTGTAAGCGCTCACACTCACAGATGTCAATAGGTTTTTTTAAAATGTGCTATTTTTTTAATGATAACTTAAAACGTAAATACATGTAACATGAAGCTTTGCGTGTATATATAGTTGTTCCTTGCATAGGCTGACAAAATAAGCTACAAAGTAGTTTCTTAAACTGGTAAGTTACTTTTGTCCCTTTAAGTAGCTATTTATAATAATGAAACAATAAATGGCTCATATAAATCCATATGTCCAAAAAATGCACAATATACCTACTTAATCCATATATCATAAAAATGGATGTATATCTTTTATTACATTATTTACTTGACTTAGTAATAGCAATGTCTAACTTCATATTATCAGTGTGATATCCACTTATGCTATAAGTGCCCAGATTTTCCTCCAACAGTCATCTTGTCATCATGTTTTACCTACATTGGTTATATAACTTGTGTGCTAATACATTGTGTTTTTTTTGTGTGTGCATCAAAATTTTGAGGGTTGTTGTTTAGTGCAGTGATCTCTCTTTTTTTTTTTATGTACAAAATGTACAAAATGTATATAGTAAAAGGGACATAGCTATTTCATGTTAAAATTTAATTTATATAAATTTCCCCCCTCCCTCTCCCCATTTAAAAAAAAACATATAAAACTTCAAATTACGCAGTCCGTATTTTAAAAGTACTAATTTTGAAGAGAGCCGATTTAAAAAAAAAACTGTTATTTTCTGATAAAGATAGAATGTTCAGTGTCAATGTTCTTGATTTGTTTGTGCAGTTTAGCCAATTTTGTTTCTATATTTGTTATGGAAGGTTTGCAATTCATATCTGAAAACATTATAAAATACTCTTTCCCTAGCCACTCTTTGACATTTAATTTCTCTGACAGCTTTTCTAAGCTTAGGCTCTTTATGAGTTTCATCATATCTAAACAGAGTTAATCATGAATTACTTGCACACAAACTTAATCTAACACTTTGCAAAGATAAAAATATGCAAGGTTTGTTTTCATTAGCTGATGAACATGAACAAAGTTTTTTAAATTTGACAAAAAAGGCAAACCAACAGCAGAAATTTAACTGAAGAACTGGCTCAAGAACATATGGATGGAGTGTTATCTATTAATTAAATATACTTAAAATTAAATTGTTGGATGGTGAAACAGCTAATTTGGCTGAACTTGGGCAGTCAAACTTCTTTAAGTAATAGTTTTCTATGCAATTGGTAAACCGTATATTCATTTAATCTCTGTAATGAGCAAAGGTGAAATATGCATCCATATTATGAAAAAACAGAATGGGGTTTTTGGAATTTTCTGTTTTTTGTTTCCATACTGCCCACTAAATAAGATTTTAAAGAATAATTGAGTTAAAAATTTTGTTTGGAAATTTTACATAACGTTTATATTTTGTAAAATTTTGAGCTTGAAGAGAGGGATGTTTTTTTTTTAAAGCTTTATTAATTTTGATGAAAAATAAAAATAAATCACTTGTCAAAAAGGAAACAGATTATCTCAGAGCTGAACATTTTAACATTTGTAGCAACTTTTAAATATTCTTTGCTTAAGGAAAATACTAAGATAGGGTTATCATACATCTGAAATTTGGACAGCTTGTATTTTTTATCTGCTTGTGATGCTAATGCTTGCTTTAGATTTTTTCCTGCACATTTCCATGCTTTATTCAGCATGTCTGTCATTTTAGCTACAACGGTTCACTTGTCTATTTTCATTTGTCTTATTTTCATGCTAAGGCCAAAGCCATAAATAGTTTAAGCCCCAACGCAGAGAACATTTCTTGTTAACCTACGCAATTACAGAAGCCCCTGTGTAAGCAACTGTGTGAAATCGCATGAAAGTGAGACTTTGCCCCCCTCTCCCATCCATACTTAGAATCCAGACAATCCGGTAAGCTTAACTATAAACCACTCTTTGTCACTTTTAAAAATAACTTGAAAGTTTTAAATCAGATGGAAATCAGTCTCTTGAAACAACAGGCAGAATATTGTAATGATCAATGCAGAGCTGTTCTTATACACCGACAAACTAGAGGAGGTGGTTGCCTTGAGCCTCCACCATTTAAGAGATCCTTACAAGGCAACTTCCTATAAATTTGATGTTTTAAAAGGTCCATATAATTCTGGACGTCTTTTTAGGACCCCCAAAAACCTAAGAAATGGCTCTGGATCTATAAAAAAATGTAGGCTTTTCCAGTGAACTTAGTCATCCATAATATTATTGCTTTGAAATAAAAAACAATCATATTTTTTTTTGGTATAAACATTTGTATAAAAAGTTACACATGCTTTCATAAATTTGTGTATCTGATTTTATAAAAGCTACCAATTTTTCATTATTTTTTTTTATATTAAAGTTATGAAAAAACCTTGTGTTTTGTTATTTTTATACAGTACAGAAGACCATTTTAAATGAGGAGAATTTGTGGCAAACTGGAGGTTAGATAAAACTAAATATGTCTCAAAGTTTGTACAATATATTTGTTCAGATCTGCTTAGAAGATTCACATTGCTATTTTACTTACTTACTTTTGATACTTTCTAACATTGGAATGTTGTTGCACACTTTTCCATTTGCCCATTAATTAAGCTGCCTGTTTTAATCTCATTGGGTACCTTTACTATTTCTGATGTCCTTAATTTTTAAGTAGATCCTTAGTTCTTGAACTAAGCTGTTTTGGAAGTTAAGGGATGTGATTTGAGAACTTAAACTTAATTTGTTCTTCAAAGCTGTTTGGCAGGGATAGGATTGTGAACTTTCAAATCCTTAAATTTTATAGATAGTAAAAAAATATTAACAATAAATAGCTTAGCAAGATTTTACAAATGTGTCATTTTATGCCCATTATTATTTCTTTCAGTGGTTCTAGACATAGAAGGGATATTTCTTGGGGGTTGTTGGAGGCTAATTATGTCCAAAATGGAATATAAGCACGACAACTGACTTTTTTATTCTGTGTGAAAAATAAGCACTATTTTTTTTTTTAATCTGACATTTGAGAATTGGGGATCTACTGTATTTCTGTTTAAAGAGAAAGATTTAAACCATTTCCCATTATTTGTTTAAAAAGTTGTTTAAAATTTACTATTTTTTTATTGAAGAAACAAAAGAAAGATTTATAACATTTACCCCCCTTTATTTAAAAAAAAAAAAAAATTTCAGAAATTTAATACACCGATATAATATTCAATTGAATAAACATATTGCAAGCAATATTAATTTATATTATACTCGTCCCTTATTTTAATCTTTCCAAAATATATTTTAATGTCTATTAACCAGAAATAATTATCACTGACATTTTTTTTTCCTTTCACTGTTAAACTGACATGCAGACAAACTTTTAGTAAATGATAACTTATTATCAAGCTTCAGTTTTTATTTATCTTAATTGTGCTTTACCATTCAATTGGAGTTAATTTTTCTTTTTAAAAAAAAAAAAATATTTTTATGTTTTTTAAATACCTTCATATTTGAAAATGTGTTGTGCTTCTGTTTTCTACTGAAAAAAATTGACGGAGATGAAAAATTGAGGTCAGCAGATTTGAAAACTAGATGCAACAATAGAAAAAAGAAAGTTATAATTAGACATTTTAAGTTTCGACATTCATTATATTTTTTTAATCTCTAAATAAAATTGTGCAGTTTTTCTTTATGTATCTTTTTATCCAACTTTGTGTTTTTTCACTGACTGGCATCAAGTATTTCTTTAAAAAAATGTGATTTTTAGTTCTTTTTTTTTTGCTTGTGTTTGTGGATACCCTTAAATAATGTTTACACTTTCAACGCTTTTAAACAGAATTGTTTCAAAACATTTATTGTTATTTTTTTCCAATAATATATCATTGTTACTGATTTTATTAGACAATGTACTATGATCTTGAGTTTTTTTTAGCCTTGTTAAGATGACAGTATTATATGCATTGTAGGGATGAAAATAAAAAAAATAATAATAAAAGAATCAGTAATAAATACAATTTTTTTAAAGTATTTATTAATATGAAAAAAAATATAGTATTAATAGTAAAAAAAAAAGTTTACATTTAAGTGTTTTTTATTGTTATTTATGATGTGCAGTGCTTTTTTTGTGACGGTATGGCATACCGGCACCTATTTCAATGTGGTGAAAAAATTATTACTTTTCTTGTATTTTAACGTTTATTATTAATTTATTATATTATTAATTTGTTAAAATTGAATTATTTGAAAATTCTGCGCAATAAGAACTAAACTAGACGCTGGGTTTTAGCTAAAATTTAGGCAATCCATCACTGAGTACCGGCACCTATTTTTTTTTTTTTTTTACAAAAAAAGCACTGATGATGTGTATCCCATTTCATGTGTAGTTAACCATCATTAAAAAAATTGATGTATACTATTGTCATTCTCTTAAACTTTATTCTTTTTTTTTTTTCCTGCAGCGAGAACTTCCAGCGTTCAGACGTTTGATTCTTTAGATTTTGCACGCTACTCTGATGATGGCGAGCGGCAAGTGGATGAACGTGTGGCAGGTAGCTTGAAAATTTTGCTCTTTTATTTTAGTGTCATGGACAGGGCCATCTTATGATGGTCATGGGTCGAGGCAGTTTTATATCTTAAGGGTGAGGTGGCCCCAATATAGAGAATGATTGGAATTATAAATTTCAATTTGGACTTTTGTCGGCTCCTTCACAGAATATATTAGGTGGGCCGATTTATGTTCGTGGGCTTACTGAGCCTATAGTATAAGACTGCTCTGGACTTGATGAAACGCATTTCTTTAAAAAATAAGAGTTACAAAGTAATTTAATTTCATATACCTAATTGAATTCTCTTTTATTTTCTTTTTGAAATTCTCTTCACAACAACAGTGCTTGAGTTTGAATTGCGCAAGGCTCAGGAAACTATCAAATCTTTGCGTGCCAGTCTCACACGACAAGCGGGTATGATATGCATCTTCATTTTATTTTATTGGGGAAATTTGGTAGATTCAGTTTCTATAAATACTTTGAATATCTGTACAGATTAGTGCTGCAGTTTCGCTCTCTCCCACAATTCACTCCTTTTTTGAAACTCATTATTTTTAATAATCAAAATACAAGGATTTTCTTAATCTAAAGATGAGTCACTTTAAAAAACTAAATGTAGCGAAATAATTTTTTTTTTAGAACAATTGGTTAAACATTTTGAAAATTCATTATCCTGGTTAGAATTTGGGCTTTTAAGCTTAAAACATTCCAGATGTTGCAAGACTAAGGACAACCTATAATTTTATACGTTTGAAGATGGTATCAGGTTGTAGTGGCTCTGTTTCTGGTCGCCTTGCTAAAATAGAAAGACTGATTTTTTTTGGTTTGGACAATGCCCAGATACTTTTACATTTTGCCTTTTTTACTTGTTCAGTGTTTGGTTAATTTCTGATGCCACTGTGACACTGCCCCCCCCCCCCCCCACAGAAATATCTCCAGCACCCAACCCAGATTTTAACCAGAGAGTCTGGTGTGGCAGCTGTCAGCTCTACTGCTGCCTCATAGCCATTCCCTTAGATAGTTTAAAAAAAATTATTGCAATTATTTTCTCTCTACTTTTTTTTGTTTTTCCTTCACAGAAACTGAACTTTCAACCCCGGAAAATCAACATAAAGGTGGCATAGGGGGAGAGGATGGAGAAACAATTACACCGGTCGAGAAAAAAGCTTTGAACTTCCTTGTGAATGAATATCTTCTGAAAGCCAATTACAAGGTGACGTCTGTGACGTTTGCAGAAGAGAACGAAGAGCAGGTAAGTGGTTGTTGCGTACAGTCTTTAAATGCTTTGTAACTCAAGCAAGAAAAGGAAATCATCTTTGTATCTTATATTTAGTTTATTCATGTTGCTCAAATTACGATTAAAAAAGTGAATAATCTAGATGCCTAGTTGTGGGGAAAAGCCCCAGCATGAAAAAAAAACATAAAAAAAAAATGATATAATCTACAACATAATTACATTCTCGGGGACAAGTTTGGAGTCTAGTTTTACGCATGGCTTTACTCCACGATTCTTGGTATCAAATGACCATTGGTCAGTGGTTAAGTTGAATCTAGGGATTAAAATTTTCTTGTAGGGCAGGAAAAACTTTATTTTTTCTTCATTCAAATATAAACTAGTTTTAGTTTTAATTTCACAAATTTTAAATTTCAACACTTCACAATAGTTAAAAAAAAATACTTCCAATAGGGTTACTAAAGCATAAAAATATGTTCATTAATTTTTGTTTTCACTGGCTACTAATATTTCTTTAATTAAATTCTTCTCTGATTTTTAAATACTACTCTTCTACACAGTCAAATGTACAACTACTTGAGAAACAATGTTTTCATTTATCATGTGTTTGATTCAGGATTTTGAAGACTGGGATGATGTAGGACTTAACATTCCACGGCCGCCTGGCCTAGTTCATCTATTTAAAGATTACAGCAACCACGTGGCACCCAGTAAAGAGACATGTGATGCTTGTGTGGACGTGGACTTGGAGTTAGATCTTCTGTATATCCTTGAAACTGAATGGAGAACAAAAGTGAATCTTTTGGTGAGTTGAATTAAGGCCCTGTTCATCCTACAGATACGTTTGTGTGGTGTAGTAACAGGCTTATTGGACCACCACAACATCCAAGCTGATGTCGGTTACTAACACATATTTTTTTTGACCTAGTAAAAATACATATCATTCATCATTTGTCCCTTTACCAGTTTTGATTTTAGGGTGGTGGGGGGAGGAGGGGAAGGGCACTGTAAAGACACTGTTATAGAAAGGTCTTTCCATTTCTCTTTTTCTTTCGTGATATCGAGTAAACTTGCTTTATTGTAACCAGTCCATTCCTTAATACATATAACTGACTGAAAAAAAAACCAAATTCACCTGTAAAGCCAATTAATAAGCTTGCACATCACCCTGCCTGAGAAAAAAAAATGCTGAGTAATAGGATATTGTCTTCAAATATTATTTTAAAATTTCTGGACTTGATGCGATATTACACTAAATGTATATTTCATAGATTACATAATGCATTTAGGCGAACTATTATAAATAGCAGAGTGCATAATGCAAGTTAATAATCATTTAAAGACAGACATCGTTCTGTCCTGTTTCTAGTGACCATAAGCCACTGATGGGATTATTAGCCAGTGTATCGTTAAAGCTGACACTTGTTCGTTCTGGGATGAGTTAGTTCAGAGAAAAATAAATCCTGTACTCAACCAAGATTAGATCCATATGTTCACATTTTTTTTTTGTCAAGCATAATGCACTGAAAATGATAATAATTAGCTAAAAAAAAATGTCAGATAAATGTTATATGTTTTAGGTCTATTGAATGGCTTATCATTATAATCATCATTTATCATCATTAAATTCTTCATTTAGGAATCCCACATTGAATCCCTTGATAAACAAGTCAAAATGTTAACTCAAGAAAATGAAGTTCTATCTCAACAGGTGGATATTCTCAAAATGTGAGTTCTTATTTTTTGTTTATTGCACATTATTTATTATTTGTTCCTCTTAGTTTCTTATTCTTCAGTTTTCATTTTAAAAGTGCAAAATTTTTTAATACAAAGTTTATTTATAGTTTGGTCATTTCCTGGCGTTCAAGTTAATATTTTATTTTATTTGCAACTGTGGGAAAATAAAAAAAAAAACAGAATAATAAATCTAATACGTTAAACTCTTGACAGTATTTAACAGAATAGCAAGGGGCGATGTGTCTTCACAGTAAGAAGGAAAATATAAGTTTATCATAATATTGTACATAATTTACAGTAGGAATATTTTACTTTTGCTTGTCCCCATAGGGAAGAAACTAGACAGAGTGCAAAACCTCTTTTAGTCAATAAGTTTTATTTGCGGTCTTTAATACGTTGCTTGTTGGTCATGATGTGTGATTCAAGTCTAAGATATTTAAATCAACTCAGATTAAAATATTTTTTTTTTATCGGATATGTAACTGGCAAGCGTGGCATTAAACAGCTTGGGTAATTTACAAATGGAGAAATTATTTTTATCTTCATTTCATGTCACTACTATAAATAATTTCAAGAAAAGATCACAGCTCAGATGTTTATTTGATTTAGTATAGGTATTTTATTTAGCTGAACGATTAAAAGTATCTATTGTAACGGTCAATAAATTTCTAATAATTTGATAATGGGCAAAATATTAAATTTATTACAGAGGAATGAACAGCAGACAAGAATCTCTCCTTCAGACCAATTCATCTATTTCATCCCATGATCAATCACAGCCAGACAACAGCCTGAAGAACCTACAGAAGTCAAGCCTGAAACTGCAGGATGATCACATACGCCCTATCGGAAGCAGCCTGGATGATCTCAGATCTGTCGAGTCTGCATCAACTCATGAACGTTCTCTGTCTCCGAGAATATTAGCAGACGCTGTAGATTCATCATTGGCGAGTCATGGCATTGGGGAAAGAGAAGAAGGTGAAGGCCAAGAAGAAGTCCAGGGGAATGGTGTGAAGATCATCACAGTTGATGTCTCTGGTGATCAAGGAGGGTCAGCTAAAGTTTACAAACAGGACAGTCCAGATAATGAGCTCTCATCTAAAAATTTGAATAAAAGGTACATGAATAAAACACATGAATGTTCTTTAAAAAAATAATAATAACTATAACAATATTTGTTTATAATTTTATGTTGTTAACACTGTTATTTGACTGATGATCTTCAATTGAAAAAAACTTTATTTACTAAGGAAAATTACTGAATCATTTCGTCAAGCTTTGCTAGATGTGGCTTTCCATGTCTCTCAAGATAATCGTATAGTGTCAGAGGTAAGAATCAGTTTATTGGACCATGTTAAGGTGGAAATGTTCATCTGTTAGACACTGTAATTTGATTGAAGACACTTTAAACACCCAAAAGTAACTAGAAATTTGAACAGCCTTGTGATGTTGCTTTTTGCTTTGGACCTAAAACATTGCCTGTTTAAATGAGTATTTTTTATCTAAAAATTGACTGATAAATAGGTAGAGGAACCCCTTAATAAGAATTCTCTGTTGGTGTGTAGCTCACTGTCCCAAAAAATGAGCACCCCATTGGGAATCCCCGATAAAAGTGTCACAAAAAAGTAACATGATATTTTTTTCTTTTTTTAATAGTTTATATTGTTACAATATGCCTTTGCTGAATATAATTTTAACTCAGTTTTAGATAGTCTTTAATGGGGTTAAATTTGTTTTACTCTTTTTCACTTTTTATGAAATGCAAAGCACTTTTTAAGTTGTTCAAACATTCCTGCGTGGAATAGACCCAATGGATGTTGCCTATTAAAAAAATGAATTTCATTTTAAAATTTTTATCCTAGTATGAGAGTTTGATTTAATGTTGCTTATTTCATTGCTTCATTTTCAATAGATACATTTTATAAATGAATTGCGCTGCCGTGTGGCACTATGATCTACATGATCCAATGTGATCATCACAGAATATCTAATTTTTTGTATTTCCCCAATGTAAGATAGTAGCAATCCTAGAAAGAACAATACAGTGCGTCAAAACTCTCATGATTTTGTTCATTGACTCTGTAGATGTCAAAAATCAACCAGTCAGAGAGTCAAGGGGTTGTGAAAATGTTGGCCAGGTGTCTGCCTCATATTGTGCCAAATGTTTTGTTAGCCAAAAGAGAGGTAAGGATTTTATCCCCTCAATTTGTGTTTTAAATTTCCACAAGCCCAATATTATTTTTTTCGATAAATAGCCTGAGTTATGGTGGCTCCTTTCACATAATGGTCGTTAATCTTGGAGTGTGATAGAGTATATTTGACACTGGAGACCACAGTTTGATAGATCGCATTAGAGGCTATAATTATTTGACACTAAAAACTATAAAGTAGCCAGTGTGGGGGATGCATTCACAATAGAATTTGCCTTATTATTGTGTCATTTAAGGCAGACGGTTATATCTTGTCATTTAAGACAGACAGTTGTATTGTATTTTCTGCTTCTAGGAACTTATACCCGTCATACTGTGTTCTGCCATTCTCCACCCAGAAGCAAAACAGAGGGACCAGTTGTTAAATATTCTATTCAATTTGATAAAGAAACCAGACGATGAACAACGGTATGTGTAGTGGTCTTTACCACTGCTTTTTTTGCCCCTTAATTTTTCTTTACCATTTTAATGATTTTTTAAAAATATTTTAAATTTTGTACCAATCATAAGTTATTCGTGAATGTATTATACTAAGCATAAATGTTTAATAATAAACTACTAACAATAAAATGGTGTCTTTTATTATCTGATGTATTCCCCTAGAAGACTATTGTTAACGATTAGTAAAATAAAACCTGCTTGCTCCATGTCGACTATTAAAAGATTTTCTGGCAATGCTGGTAAAAAATCTACTGCTTTTTTTTTTCCCTCTCTTCAATGACGCAGCCTATTAATGTTGTGACCGTTGAGTGATCTTTAAGTTTTTTTCTCTCATTGATGCAGGCAGATGATCTTGACCGGGTGTGTTGTGTTTGCTGAACTTGCCGGGGCCGATCGACTGGTGGAGGAGCTCTTGCCTCAGTGCTGGGAGCAGGTAGAGACCCATCTGCGTCGGTTTCACTGTTAAATAGTGGATCGTTAAATATTGGATTGTTACTATTTTTTTGGTCATCTCAGTCTCTCTCTTGATTGTAACGTCGTTCTGACACTTTTTTCAGTGGGTATATTTACATTGTTATTTTCAGATAGGTCACAAATTTGTTGAGAGGCGACTGCTCGTGGCTGAAGCTTGTGGTGCTCTGGCTTCTTATCTTCCAGTTAGTAATTTGAATTATTTAAAAATATCTTATAATGTGAATTAGTTTTTTTTTTACATACTTTTAGTTGAATTAATTTTTGTTGTATATATATTTTCATATTTTTATAGATTAACTTTTTGTAGGTCCACCCAGATAGAGAGAAGGATTTAAAGCTGGGTGGACTTGGGGGGGGGGGGGGGGACTGAAAAAAATCCCAAGGTTCTCACTGAGGTTCAAACCTTGGACCTTCCTCCGGTTGACTGCCGAGCGCTCTACACTGCTTGACCACCTGTCCCTCAGTTCTTGAAGAAGTTAAAACCAGAAGTGCCTGACCACCCAAAAGAACTGGTCAAATATTAAATTCAACCACAGTCTAGAGTAGTCTAGACATATATAAAACTTGAGAAATATTTAACACTAGCTGTACCCTGCAAAACCTTTCATAGAGTTATATTCCCTTAGGTTTGATCATAGTATAATATTTTTTTGGTTTTTTCTTGAATGTATTACAATTTAAAGATGCAATATGTTGTAGAAGTACAAAAAAACAAACAAACAAATATTTAAATGAAATTATTTCACATTTTGGCCTTTGGGTTTCATGTTTGAAAACCGCAGAAATAACTCAAAACAGTAGATTTTAAAAAAAACTTTTATCATATTGAGACTCCAACAAGACGCCATTATGTATTCTTGATTTTAACAGCGAGACCGCTATTGTTATATACATGTATATAGTTTTGCAAATTTATTTTTGCTTTTATTCTTCCAGGCTGAGATTCGCAGCTCCTTGGTTCTGTCCATGTTACAGCAAATGATGTCAGACGACAGAGACGAGGAGGTCAGGGAGGCTGTCGTCAGGAGTCTGGGGCTGCTCATGGGCTTCATTTGTGATGCAGACAAATATGTCCAGGTATCCATCACTCCCTATTATTGCTAACTATAAAGCTTCAATAAAACCTTGAATCCTTTAAGCCCCTAAGGGCTCACCAGGGGGCAGATGAAGAGTAGAATTTAAAGCCGGGTGGACTTGGGGAACTTTCACCAGGACCTGAAAAAATCCCAAGGTTCTCACTGAGGTTCGAACCTTGGACCTCCCTCTGGTTGACTTATCGAGCGATATACACCACTTGACCATCTGCCCCCCCCCCCATATATATGTATATGTATATATATAATTGATTTTTCGATTTTTACTTAGCTAATTTACTTTGATTTACGCAAACAAATAGAGACTGCATTATTAATTAATTCATTATTTTATTTTAATATTACATGCAGACGTTTTTCAGGCTGGATTTTAATTTTACACATTTGGTTCATTTAACTGTTGCTTTGCTGTTTTGTTATTTAAATTTAGGCAATCATTTATTCCTGATGTCTGTTTATCCTTTTGACAGGGATATGACCTACTTATGTCAGCCCTGAAGGACCCCAAGGACAAAGTTCAAAGGGCAGCTCTGCAGGTGTTCCTGCCGGCCCTGGGGATGTGGTCTAGGGAGCTAGGGAGACTGGAGCACCACCTGCTCCATAACCTGCTTAAGCACCTGGAGGATACAGTTAAGGCAACTCCATACTCGCCCACCTTGGGCAACTCTTTTTTTATTTACTGCTCATTTAGCTTCATTGACACCGGTTATCCAGACACCTTCAGATGGTTCAAGCAATGGCAGCTTACAAAATAGACAGACTGTTGGGTTTAGGACATTGTTAAGCTGTTTACAGTAACTTACTTCGAAGGGAAAAATTGTGTTAACTCAATTTCTTAATTGAATCATAAATAAAAGCTAATTGCTAGAGGGTGTAACAATGAAATGAAAATTTGATAAATAACTGATGATTTATAAAATTTTATTTAAAGGAAAATTTGAAAGATTTAATTTAACTTCAGTAAAAAAAAAAAAAATGCTCAGTAAATAAAGTTACTTAAATTTTGGACCAATTTTTATTTTCAGTGTTATACTTTTTTTTATGGGAATATGGTTTCAGTCTGAGCTGCTAAATCTGCATGTGTCTGGCCAACATCCTTGACATATATATTAATGGTTTTACTGCTTTCAGTAATACATATATTTACTTTCAAACAATTAGGCCTTGCTTTTGTTATATACTTTATTTTGTATTAAATATGACCTCTTATTAAAAATGACTTAAAATTCGGACTTGAATGTTTTTCGAGCCAAAAAATTCACTGAAATTAGATTTCTGAGATGGGAAAAAAAAAATTGAAATTATTTTATTGGTGTAAAGCAAGGCTTCATTTTTTTAACCCAGATTTATAAACTAGGTATGCCTAATCTAAAACCATTGAATAAACATAATCAGAGCCTATTACACATGTAGAGTTAATTCTTGTTTCACACACAAAGCACTCGTTTAGGTGTATAATGTTTTTTGAGTGTGTTAGAAGTTATCAAAGTCATATTTTAAATAGCCTGTGCTACCTTTTTAAAGAGTGATGTCTTACTTTATCAGTAAATGTAATGAGAACATTTTTAAAATTTAATCAGCGCTTGCTAATTTTATCTTTAACTGTGAACATAACTCTTTACACTTGAGTAAAATATGTTATAAAAAAAATAACATTAACGACACTTCTAATCAATATAAGATAATAGATTAAAAAAATTGTGTATGCATCTGTTTAGTTAAAATTAATTTGAAAATATTTACAGCTAACTATATTCACAGCTAGTTATATTCACAGCTAGCTATATTTACTGCTAGCCAAAGCTCACATTCCAATTTAACTACTTGGCTAGATCTCATTGCTCAGTTTCACTACATTTTTTATGCTTATTTTTAATTCTGTTGAAATGTTCTACGCAAAGAATCTTTAACCGCAGGAGGCAAAACAAGATAAAAGAAGTAAAAGCAAAAGCCGTTCACATTTATATTATGTATATTATTTGTTTGTTTTATTTCCATTTTTTTTTTTTACAAATACATGTATAAATGTTGCCTCATTTTTTTTGTTCTTTCAATTAACAGGAAATGCCATCAACAGTAACATTTTATTTCCTGGTGGCGGTACATTTAAATAACACATCCTGTTACCTGTTGTACTTCTTACGGTTCAATTAATTTTGGGAAAAAAACAAAAACAAAACCGGCTCTCTTTTTAGCACTTTCTACACCAACAAAAATAAATAAATTTCTTTGACGTATTTTTTTTCCATAATTAATTTCACATACTAGCACATATCTATACGGTGAAGCAGTGTTCTTGGTATTTATCAATAGATGCCATAAAGAGCAGAGAGAGTACTTTAAGGGTTCTATGCAGGATTGATGTGACAACAATGGACATGAACTTTTTCATCTATAACATCTGAACTGATGTTAATTAATTGAATCTGTGTTCTAGTTGCATGGTTTTAGGGCTGACATCAGCTAATCTTGGGCCCTTCTGGTCTCCACCAACTGGGGCCCCCCTGATCATCCCCTCACACATTGCAATATCATTACACACTCATCTGGGCCCCTGAGGGCAGAGGCCCCTGAAATGTTTTAGGTTAACCCTCCCTGTACTCCTGCAATAGTCACTAGAACAAAGTCTTAAAGATGAACTCTGTTCATACATTTTACACTTGGCTATTCTCAGACTCATTGTTGAACTGAACGGTCACTTTGAAATTTATAAATGTAATTTTTGAATGACTGAAACTAAATGAGGATGAATTAGTGGCTTAACTGAATGAAGACGGAGTTTGTCCCGGCTGGAGACAAGGAAAATGTGCACAAGATCTTCTTGAAGTCTATCAACGTGCACTAGACAAAGTGCTCCAGGATAAAGCTGCACCAGATCAGAGCAGCAGTGCTGTTTTATCTTGGCGCGCTTTATTGGTGCACTTACTTGCTGACTTGTGCAGATTTTTTTTCTTTTCTACCTTATGATTTTGCCCAATTAAATATGTGAAAATAATGTGATTGATAACAATAAGCTAAAATAATTTACTCTAATCGGCTCTGGCAATAAAGAGGTTATCTTTCCTCATTTGCACTGTGGTTTCTCAGATGTTCTGTCTAGTTCTTAATTTTTTTTTTCTTTCTCAAAATAATAATAATAAAAAAAAATTCACATTTTTGTTCACTGTTTTTCCATCTCTGAGCTATGAGTGGTTCTATTTTACATTTGGTTTAGATTTCACCCACTTGGTGTCAGCTGTAATGTTGCTTTGTATTTCTCTCCACACATTGGGTGTTCTATATATTCCTTTTACCTGACCTATATAAACAGCACAATGAATAACTTGCTTTATAATTAATAGTTTTGAAATAGCCTAATATCTTGCCTTAAAAAGGGATGTTTTTATATAATTTGAGCTTAAATGTATTCTTTGAAAGAGCTAAATAATAATAATCATAAAAATCACTTCAAATTTAGAAAATCCATGTACAATGGGTTATCAACTAATAGATTTTCAATTATTTATAACAATTAGAAAAATATGCATTTAAAAAAAAATGTTTTGCTTGTTTCTAGAAATGTTTTGTTGAGGAATATAGGTTATTGATTTTGTTAATTTATCACAGAAATATTAGACTGATATTTTGTTAATTTACCACAAAAATATTAGATTGATATTTTGTTAATTTACCACAAAAATATTAGATTGATATTTAACATTGGGATGTCAACTGTATTTGTTTTTTTTTTTTTACAATTATGATTATTTATTTGTCCAGGGTGCCATGACGGCTCAAAAAATCAACAGCTCAACTTCATTGCCGTTAAATGAAAGCCATTTCCTCTTGCTCCTGAACACCTTGGAGGAACTCATACCGTTGCTTTACCTCACAGTCATTGAAACCTGTCCAGCCTCCTCCGGTGGCCACACGGAACAGAACTATGTGGACTGTAAGTTGAAGGACGTTGCAGGTATTTTTGTTTTCTACATCGTTCGAGAAACCTATCCGCTAAAGCGAACGTGTCGTAGATATGACGTAATATTTCAGTACACCTGTCCCTTTTGGCTTGGGTCTCAACCAAATGCAATAAACTATGCTTTTGTCTAACAAAACCACGCTCCATTTTAAGGAAGTTTTTTTTCAGCACAACTTAACGAATTCTTACTGATATCACTGACATATGTAAGTGTGTCTTGAGCCTCCCACTCCCACACCACACACACACAAATTTTCATGTTGACATTTCAGGTGTTTACTGATAATATTGATTACAGCAGTTCCCAGAACTGAGTCAGCATGGAGCCGTTTAAACAATTTGTGTGTGTGTCCCTGCCGCAGTCTGACAATGAAACATAAATTTATTCACGAAGTTAACTCTCATTATTGACTTTGATACTGTACTGATATTTTTCAATGATTTAAGAAAAAAATCCATAACAAATAAAGTCAACTTGTTATTGGACATTAAATGTTTTTAAGGTGTGCTCTCAAATATTACAAAAAAAAAAAAGATTATGAACTCCTGATTTAATAGTTAATTAAATGAGAAAATGCTATTATTAGACACAGATTATTAGACAAGATGTCGAAGAGTTAAATGAAAAAAAGAGAAAACAAAAAAAATGAATTGACAGAGGACCTGTCCTATAAGAACTATTAAAAAAGAAGAAAGCCATGATACCATGTTAAACATTTGAATATATTCTTTTTCTTCATTTCCTCAGTATCTCGTTATCCTCGTGCTACCTCATCTCTGAATGATCTGCTGGTAATGTCAGGCGGAGAGCAAATTTTAGTCAAACTGGTGTCTCAGTTTGAAGGTCACATTGACCAAGAATGGTTTGAGCCGTGGGAGGAGCTGAATTGGATTGTCAATAATTTGTAAGTTTTTTTTTTCAATTCATTTTGAGGAAATATTTTCAAACTGTGTCTATATAGGTGAAATTTTAAAAAAACATCAACAACCTTTTCCGATTTGATAAAGACAAACTAAATGTCCTATACATTGGAAATGTATTCCATTTTTACACGACACTTTTGGTGAAGCAGACGGACCAGTCATTTGTTTTTGAACAGTTACTCTTTGTTTATCTCCACCTAATACATGAACTTTTTTTTTTTTTTACAAGTTTGGATGAGATGTTTTTATCTCTTAGATCCTTTATACCACCAATGGGACGGTTTTTGCAACAAACGGCTTCTTTCGTCCCCCACTTTAACCGCTGGGCAATGCCCCATGCAAGTCGTGCTGTAGTATGAAGATCTAGCTAGCTACCATAGCATCTCTGTGTAAACCTTTAGGACATTTCACAGTCATTCATTTTTTTTTTTAAAAGTAACACAATCTTTGAATAAAGTGAAAAATAATAAAGTTAACAATGCAATCCTTTATAAACCCAAAATTCTTTGATTAGATCTTATTTGTAAACTTTTTCCCTTTTAACCTGTACCTTTTTTTCAGCTGATGTTAAAATAATTCAGCTGTAAAAACTCTTTATGCGACAATCGCACATCCTGATTTAAAGATTTGAATAAACTCATCTGATGATATTAATGAGCTGTTTTTAAATTACTCATAAAATTGAATGAATTCTGAAAATAGACTACAATAACCAACAGACTTGGATTAATTTTTTTTAAACCTTGATATTATCAAGCAATCAGAATTTCTAGGCAAAAGCATTTTGGTGTGTGACCTGCCCCTATTCTGTAAAATAATATTTGTAGGACTTGGTGTGTGACCTGCCCCTATTCTGTAGAATAATATTTGTAGGACTTGGTATGTGACCTGCCCCTATTCTGTAAAATAATATTTGTATGACTTGGTATGTGACTTGCCCCATTCTGTAGAATAATATTTTAGGACTTGGTATATGACTTGCCCCTATTCTGTAGAATAATATTTTAGGACTTAGTATGTGACTTGCCCCTATGCTGTAGAATAATATTTGTAGGACTTGGTATTGTATTATTCAAGTTGATGTAAAACTTTTTTTTTACCCTTCTCTTTCAGTCTATTCAGAGATGTATTTATTTATTTGAGTGTTCCTGAATAAATTCTTTATTATTTATTTGAGGCGTTTACATATGAATAAAAATTACTCATAGAAAAAGTACAACCTGCCCTCACAAAAACTCCAGTAAGTCTCATGACTTTGCTGTATTGGGGGGGGGGGTCTTTGTTTGAATTCCTTTCTGCTCAAGTGGTTTCCCTTTGGTGGCCAGATATTTATTTTGTCAGACAAACTTTCAGCCAAATATGAATCATATGAACTATGACAATGTGACACAATTCTTTTAGAGGAATAAAACTGCATAACTTTTTTATGCCATCTGCACAATTGTAAGCGAACAAATGGAATGAACACTCACACACACACACACACAGAAACACAGACAGAAGTTGGTATTAGGTGTTTTATATTAAATGATTATTGTCGTGATAAAAAAAACAAACAAACCTGGAGACAAAAAATCTGAACCACGATGAATAATTTTAAAATGTTTGTCATGGTAGAGTTCAAAAACTAGGAAAAATTTGAACACATGTCAACATATAAAGCTGTAGGAATAATTTTAAAATACTTGTCATTTGAGTAGATTTTTGCACACTTGCTGTATGACTGATTGTTCCTGATGCAACATAAACCATTAGTTCTCAAACTTTTCACAGTTTGCGGCCCACTGTGACGACTGTTATGTTTTGGTGTGCCACTATGTCCCACCTGCATTAAAAAACTTTACAAAAAGGACTTTAATGAAAGAGTCATTAAATGTATAAATAGATTTTTCAATTTCCATTTTTGCAGATAAACAATCTTTTAGTGTTACCATTTAGAGAAAAAAAAGAGTGGAATTATATAACAAAACATAGATTATCGATTCTTTGATTATAAATTTTCATTCTGTTGTGACCCACTGAAAATTTAAATGTGGTCCACACTTTGAGATCCAGACCTTTTGGAACAATTGTCATTTTTTTTAATCAAGATAAAATCGTAACCTATTGAATGAATATTAACATATTTGTTATAATTTTAAATCTAAGCCTGGATAAATGTGTTGTTAAAAGTTGAAAGTTAACAAATGTAAAGATGTTGGTCACGTCCGATCATTGCTGACCTCATAAGTCCACTTATTTTTTCCCCAGATTGCCCAGAATTCTGGAGGTCACATCCACTGTTGGTTTGTCTATGCAGAAGGTTGTACATTCCTTAAGTCAATTTACATTCAGGCTCTGTCGAACGTTTGGACGAACTTTCACAGAGAAAAAGGTAAGCCAGTTGATTTATTTCTCTCAAAATATTTAGAAGAAAATCTCTTTCTTAGCATAGGTGAAAACTTTTGATATGAATCTGTAAATATTGAATACGTTTTGTTTTTTCTTCTTCTTGTATCCCACATTGAATTGTGGTATCTTAACAGGTGAAACCAAAGTTTGAAGAGCTTGTAAATATTCCAGTAGATGAATTAGGTAAATCATAATTTAAACCTCAAGATTTTTTTTTGTTTGCTTAATTTATTCACTGGCGTGTTGTTAAAATTCATGTCGAATTTTGACAGAGTTATTGCAAAGACAAATATTCCGGTTAACAGCTTTTTAACATTTTTTTTGTTTAAATTTTCTGTTTTCAAGAGGCTCGAAGTAAACAAGGTCACTTGCCCCTGACAACGTGCATTGTGCCTGTCTATGCATCCGGCGTCCTTCTGGCTTTTGCTACTGTAAGTTAAGCTTATGTTAGAATAGAGATTCTCAATTGGACAAAAAATAAATTTCATTTTTGAGTTTAAAAAAAACCCCAAAAAAAGTTAGACCAACTGGAGCAGTATATATCGATGTGATGATTGGTCAGTTATTTTGCACTAAATAATTGTTATTATTGACTAGTAAAGAAAAAATTTATTTTAGGGAGCTGCTAAAGATGTTAAACTCTTACCGCTGCCCACTATCTCCATGGCCATGGTGGCCTAGATTGTGGTGAAGGGTAAAATTAGTGCATTTCCTTTGACCCGTCAGGGCCATTGGTCAGTTTCTATAACACCTGTATATTTAGGGATTGTGTGGTCAGCGCTATGCCCAGACGCCTTTACTTCCCCGAATAAAGTCAGGTTGTCATTTAAAACTGACCAGGCTTGGGGTGGGGGGGGGGACTTAGCCTGCTATCACCACGACCTAAAAAAATTTCCTTGCTTCAAACCTGGTACCCATAGTTCGATAGTTGAGCAAACTACACTGCTCAATCATCGGTCCACGATGGTGAAGAGTATATTAACGATGATCTTCAACTGTCCCCCTTGTTTGGTGATGGGATGATTGCAGGCATGGGATTGAAAGATCATACTCAGGCAATAGAAAGGGCACCATAGAAATGTTGAAGTGTAGGTAACAAGCTCAATTGAAGATCAAGTTAGCAGGGATGGCAGTTACATGGCATGCTTGCCAAACTTGGCTTGCCAGATAATTAGCAGGGATGGCAGTTACATGGCATGCTTGCCAAACTTGGCTTGCCAGATAATTTCCCTTACAGTGCAAAAAAAAAAAAAAAGATTTCAACAATAACAAATGATACTATAAATAGATCGCCTAAAACAAGGAGCAATTAAAAAAAAATGCACTTTTTTCTAAATTTTGGCACTTTGATAAAATTTCTTTGCCATCCTTGATCAAGAGATAACACATCATCCGTATCAGGACCTCAGTGGACAAATTATTATGATCATAAAAAACAACTTATTTACAACAGTTCCTTGTGAACAAAGTGGAAATCAGTTACACTGATAGAAATAGAGATACAATAGGGATACAATAGGTATAAATGTAAATCCAACTCTTCATTGAGTGTAAATCATACTTAAGGTCAAATTTGTTACATGTATAAAAAGTCAAATTTCTCAAAATGATTAGGGTGAGTATCCAAACTTACGCAGATAAAAACGACAGGAATGTTTTCAACTCAGTGAGTTAATTTTTTTTGGTTAACAGTTGATTAAAAAAAAAAAGAGAACAAACACAAAAAATATGTCGTCATAGGATCAAAATATAAAAAAAATTCCAATCGGAAATGTACTCAGTGATGTTAATTTATAACTATAATGACAATATTAACTGTATGGATCCACAGGAAGAAGACAAAATGGGCGTATGTAATTTTTTGAAGAAAGTTCTGTGCACGCTGGCCTACTATCAGACATCGCTGGACAGCATTCGGGCGACGTTAGCAGATCTGAGGCTAGTTGAGTTGTTTTTTCTATTTCTTGCTTCTGGGAAGTATAAATAATGTTAGCTGATAACATCTGCCGAGGGAATGATCAAGTAAATTTTTTTGTGTGGTTTTCAGACAGATCATTTTATTCAAATAGTTGACAAAATGTGCACCTCACTGTGCTATCGACGTCTGTGTATTAAGTTGACTTCTGCTCTTACTGCAGTTTTGATCAAGGGCCATTGTTAAATTGATGCAACCTGAACTTTTGTCCTTGACCCTCAGCCTTGAGCGGCACGTCACTTTCACATTGTAGTTTATTTATTTTGCTGCAAGTTTGCTGGGACCTGATCAGGGGGGCCCTGGTTGGTATTGTCGTCAGGGGCCCTAGTACTGGCTTTTTGATAAACTAAAAAAACAACAAATCCTGTTGCTGACCACTTAAAATGATGTGATTTTGAAGTAGTAAAGAAATATTACCGGTACATTATGACATTTTTTTCCATGGGATCCTTATAAAAAGAAAAAAAACATAAACAGAAAAAGCGCAAATGAGTTTTAAGGTTATAAATAGAAATGTTTACTTTATTTTGTTTACTTTATTTTAGTCCCACAGACAGTAAATGTTTACATTTAATTGTGAACTTTTATTTAAGGATGAAAGGGTGTCTACTGGCGCTTTGGTAGTGAGCTGAATCAACATGATGTAGCCCATGGGTTCAAACACCTGGTGTGTCTCTTCGTGGTGCCTCCATGGCCTTTGCACTATCTGGCTATGGTGGGAATGAAACAAGGGCACTAAAAATATTTTATTTGTTTATAGGATCTGAAAGTTTTAAAAACTGGAACCTTTCAGAGATTTTAACATGAAAAAAAAAAAATTTGGCATTAGAATTGTAAAAACTGAATTGCATTCAATGTTTGGTTTTGCTTCAGTCAATTGGAATTTGTTCAAATTTCATTTGCTTTTAGACCTACATTAAAAAAACAACTTAATTTCATTGTCAAGAACATAAATATTGTATTGTGTATTCTGACAGTGAAAACCCAGCCAACCATGAACTTCTCATGTCTGTGCTGTGGGAAGGAGTCGTCCACACGTCTTCACAAGTTAGAACTGCAGCAGCTTCTCTGTTCGAGGTCAGATGTGACACCAAATATAATTTTATACATGCCTTTTTTAAAAATTAGTGGCCAAAAAAATAAATGACAATTTTTTTTTCAGCTAATGCCTTTGTCAAGCCAACCAAAAGAAAAGAACCCATTAGGAGAAATATCCTCACTTGATAAAGACATTAGCTGTAGGGACGTGATATTATTTGTTTTTCTGTCTTTTTTCTTTCTTCAGCTGATGATAAAAGGGGTGAGTGATGCCCTTGTGTCATCCAGAGTTGTCCCTGCTTTAGTAACCCTCTCCAACGACCATGAGCTGTAAGTGGCTTATATTGTTAAGCGGCACCATTTTGGAAATTCTGAAGTTGATTTCAATATTTAACAAAATGTTTAAAGAGGCGTGAGGAATCTTAAAATGCTTCAAAATCTTTTTTTTTTTTTAGGCTTTCATCAACCATATAGTTCCTAAAAACCCTAATTAATAAAAAAATGTCATCTATTTAAAGAATACTTCTGAAAATAACATTATGGAATTATGATACTTGTTTGACTTTCCTTTTTACTTTTAGCTTTGGCTAAGAAGAATTAAAGATAAATGACTTTGTCTGCTTGACTGTATTAAAAAATTTTTTTTTTCCTTAATTCTTTTAGGAGTGTTCGTATTGCAACCATTCCCTCACTGGGATCCATCATTGAGAATGTTACTATACGTGAGGTAAGGCAAATTTGTCAGTTGGTGCTACAACTCAACTAAAAGGAGAAAAAAATAATTGGAATCATTTCTTTGTAAAAAAAATATTTAAATTTCTTTATCGTGGTCAGTGAACGCATGACAAAATTAGTTTGCATTGTGTGTTTACCCACATCGAATAATACAGGAAATTTTTTTTTTGCCCAGGTGCTGGATCGAGTTTACATGCAGCTGCAAATGTTCTTTGACGAGCCCATTTACAGAGACCAGCACACTGTGCATGTGGAACTCATCCGCACACTTGCCCGCTGCGGGCCAAGCGCAGAGCCGAAGTTCCGGGATGAATGTGAGTACAGCTTTGATTTTATCACAGAATCCAATGAACTGTCTCTCTTACACTTGTAGAATCCAACAAACTGTCTCTCTTACACTTACAATTTGTACTTTCTTTCCCGACGTACAATAAAACAGCTTCTAACATAGCATTTACATTTCGATTGCGATCTTGAATTAACTGCCAAGGCCCTTAATCTGTCAGGAATGTTGTTTCCCTTTTAAATGCCTCTGAAATACCCTCTTGAGTGAAAATTTGAATGGCTTAATTAGGGGAAAAAAAATTTTTTTGAAATCCTCTGAAATCCTCTACTATATTTTATTCTTTATTTTATTGCTAATTCTTTTTTTTTGGTTTTAATCTTTTGCTTTTTATTTCCATTTGCTGTAAATATTGAATTTAAAAAAAAAAAAAATGTTCATCTGTTATGACTTTTTGATTTTGCTTGGAAATTAAAAAAAATTATAGTGATTTTAAGGAAAAAAAAAACAATGACAGGATTTTCTGAAAGATTTGTAAGTTGATAAAAAAAAAAAGTAGTAGCCGTAATGCAATGAGTAGATTCGCATAGAGTAATAAAATGTATGTGTTCAACTGTTGACTAATTCACGCTATTGATGTAAGGGGGCGGTTTAGAAAGTGAGAATGATAAAAGTAGTTGCATGCGGTGGATGCAGAGAATCGTTTTACAAAATGTATGTGCACCACATCTGTGGAAAAAAATTATTCATCTGTTGTGAAGAAATTCTTGTAATTTATCATTGCCGCCTCGCTGTTTTAAAGAGTTTTTATTTTTGACTTGACACCATGCTTCTCAGCCATTTAAAAAAAAAAAAAATCATTTCGCTTAAGTATAACCTTTTGACCGACTCCTCTGAACCACTTCTGGAATACCCGAAGGTGCAATGGTTGGTCAGAGTGCAACGGTTGGTCACTAGTAAACTGGAGGGTAGGCTGGGGGGGGGCAGTTATATGTACGAGGCAGAAGGGGGTTAATCTGTGATTTGATTGGTTGGATGTGTCTTACAGTCATAAATGTAAAGTACCTGTATTCTTTACAATACTGATGTTGGCTAAACTGTGTGAAGTGGGGGGGGAGGTGGTTATATTGTGGTCTTTGATGTGTCTAACATTCACCAATCTTCAATACATAATTCATTACGGAACGACATGAATGTTTTTTCATGTTATGTTTCATTATTCAACATTCTTACGAAATAAATCTATGCATATTGAAATCAAAGTTCCTCCCAGGGACACTTGAGAAAAATTGTGCACTCTGGTGTGCACTCTGGTGTGCTCTCTGGTGTGCACTCTGGTGTGATCTCTGGTGTGCTCTCTGGTGTTATCTCTGGTGTGCTCTCTGGTGTGCACTCTGGTGTGCTCTCTGGTGTGCTCTCTGGTGTGCCATCTGTGAAGTTTCTGTAAAGGTTGAGATGTTTATCTCTTAGATCCTATAAAACGCTAATGGGGTCAGTTTTTGCAGTGCCCTTCGTTCATCCCCACCACAACGAGGATTATAATGGCTGTGGTAGATTCATGGGAGAAATATAGAAAAACTATCATCATAACCTGGAAAAAAAAAATTCCCTTTGGTTCTCACCTGGCCCATGGTGTGACATCATGAATCTTGTGTTTTTATACGAGATAAAATGATCAAATACTTTTAAAAAAATTTCATTTTCAAATTTCACGTAGATTTAAACCAATGGGGAACGAGTCGGAGCTTTATGGGCCATCTTTGAGCTTCATGGGGCTCCAGGGGGAAACGTACCAGCCGTTCCCTTTTCTCTCTGCACGTCGCACGGCTCCTGCACTGAAGTAAATAAGTGACAACGCAACAATGAACAAGCAAAAAAACATCCTTTATTCATAATACTTTTTGTCTACATTTACACTTATTTATTTTTTTCAATCTGTCACGCTGTATATCTTACATGGCAGACGACGACAAGGCTGTTATTGACCGCTAAGATTTACACAGTCTCTACAAAAAGTAACAGTTGTCTCGGTGCACATTATATTAACATGGGATGGAAGCAGAGAATTGTTTTTTTTTTTTACAAAATATATATCCAGACCACTTTTTAGAAATATATGTACACCTCGTCTTAGGAAAAAAAAAATATTCATCCGTTGTATGAACACTTGGGAGTGTGATCTTTTGTGCTAAAAAACATTTTTTTTTGTGTGTGTATTTTATAAAAACATTTTTTCAAAATATTTTTATTGGTTGCTCTGCTAGGAAACCTCAATGGGTCTCTAAATATAGCGCAAAGGAAAAGTGATTCAAAATGAGGTCATTTCATTTGAATAAAAATGATAACAACTCAAACAGGGTTTAATAAACGTTCAAAATATTTCTCCTAAAATTGATTTATACATACACACACATATATATATATATATATATATAATATATATATATGTTTGACAAACTTCTGGAAACACCCCTTGCTAATCTAAAGGGAGGGCACCCATTTTTTTTTAACATGAATTGAATATTTATACACTACATAGTTATTGTGTAGTGCACATCCACAGATACATCAGTCTTATTGAAACATAAATAACTTATTGGATGGCGTCATCATTTGTTGAGTATCACCACATGCTGAGGCCATCTCTGCCATCACAACCATTTCATCACCACAAACAATCTTCTGTCACAAGTCTTCCTATTCTGTTGCAAACATCCACACAAACATCCACCATCTACATTACAGACATCTGCTACTACAATACACCATCCCATACATCCACACCATCTACATTACAGACATCTGCTACTACAATCTACCATCCCATACATCCACACCATCTACATTACAGACATCTGCTACTACAATACACCATCCCATACATCCACACCATCTACATTACAGACATCTGCTACTACCATACACCATCCCATACATCCACACCATCTACATTACAGACATCTGCTACTACAATACACCATCCCATACATCCACACCATCTACATTACAGACATCTGCTACTACAATCTACCATCCCATACATCCACACCATCTACATTACAGACATCTGCTACTACTTTCCACCATCCCATACATCCATACCATCTACATTACAGACATCTGCTACTACAATCCACCATCCCATACATCCACACCATCTACATTACAGACATCTGCTACTACAATACACCATCCCATACATCCACACCATCTACATTACAGACAACCGTCAAAAACATACCCGGGGCTGGGGACACTAGACGTCTTGTACCCGGACACTTGACGTCTTGTACCCGGACACTTGACGGTCTTGTACTGTTTTTGAACAGTGTTAAGGACCGTACCTTAATTTTGATGTACACAAACACTTAAATATTTTTTTTTCAACCCGGGGGGGGGGGGTTTCCCCGAGCCCCTCACATTTAGCCTCACCCTGGAGACGGCAGTCAAAGTTGTGGTCGCCAGAAACTGCCATTCCCCTGTTTATCTGTGTCTTCTTGACCTACGAGTCAAAGACAATCGGCCTTCATTTATTCAGGTCTAGACACACTTGTGTCGCAGTTTGACCTGCCCCGACCACTGCTGTCGTGTAATTCAGTGGGCGGTGCCCCACCCAGCCTCAGATTCTAGCAAGGGTTGACACACAGGCGCAGCGTAGAATAACAGTTTTGACCCCCCCCTCACCCCCCACCTCTTCCTATCACCGTCTCTGGCACCGTCACCAGCTGCACACCCCAACCCCCCCAACAAATATACAAATCAAAACAACGGCATGAATGAAATGAATGTTTTCTAAAACATAGGAAATAGTTTGATATATCAGCACTTGAGTGACTTCATGATGAACACAATCCATCCCACTAGCGGCCCTCTCCTTCTGCTTGATTATAAACACACAAAAAAAAATCAACGTGATCTTGTTGGGGCGAGGTTATCCTTTATGTTTTGTTTTGTCAATTTTTTTATATTTTATAAGCACGGGCGATTCACCGTGTAGTTTTCCCCTCCCCCGGGGCCCAAAAACAACAACATGAACAACATAGCCCTTCCGAGTGATTGCTTATTTAAAGAGAATGAAATGAATACATTGTGTATGTTTTAATAAGATTACACATTCCTGGACTCATCTTTTTTTTTTTTTGTTATATTCGTATCGTCATACATTTGGCCTTGTTTACTGGCCGGGCTATTATGTCCTAATGAACTTTGGACACGGTCACTGCCCAGCACTGCTTGACCAAGTGTCTAGATTTTGCTATACTGGGAAAAAAACACTTTCGTATTGAAAGACGACACACTAGGTATGACACTGAGTAGCTCACGGGCAACACACTAGGTATGACAGGATGACTTTAGACTTGAAGACTAAAGAAATCTTCAATTTCTCGTATCTTGGCTTCTAACCTGGTCATTGCAACATTGGTTGAACGAAGCCTTTAACCTTAAATTTTCATTGGCTACACTGGTTGAACGAGGTCCGTAACCTTAACTTTTCATTGGCTACACTGGTTGAACGAGGTCCGTAACCTTAACTTTTCATTGGCTACACTGGTTGAACGAGGTCCGTAACCTTAACTTTTCATTGGCTAAACGTAAACGGTCGACATTTTTTTTTTTTTTCTTCAAGTGTCCTCTGTAAAAGGTTCACCCCCCCCCCCCAACCCGAACTATTGATCTGCCTGCTATACTTTTGTTCCCGCGGGGATTTCTTCGGCTGCGGAGTTTTCTCCGCTCACGTTCTCCGCATTCTCTTGCTGCGGCGTCCCATCCGCAGCGGGCGCCTCGCGGCAGTAGCTGTGGCGTCCGTGTGGCGCCTGGCGCGCCGAGTCGTGGAGGGCGATCGGGGTCCACCGCCGCCGGCACCCGCATGCGGACTTGGCGAGCCTCCCGATCCACCGCGCAACGCCCGAGAAGTTCTTCCTCAGCCGCGCCCTGAAGGCGCCACTGAGCGTCAGGTACAGGTAGATCTTGGCCCCGTAGAACGCGTACGTCACGGTGTTCTTGACGGTGCGCAGGAGCCCCGTGACCTCGTCGTACCTGGCCGCCGCGCCCTCGCCGAGGCGGATGTAGTTCTCGTGGACCAGGAGGTCCGTGACGGTGACGGCCAGGTTGGTGGCCGCCAGGCACATGAAGACGAAGCAGACCACCAGGCAGACGTTGCGGAAGTCCCTGAGGGTGGGCAGCTCCAGGAAGTACTTGCGCATCTCCTCCTCTTCCTCCGCGTCCTTCTCGCGCAGCAGGCCCGACGCCTTCCCCCTCCTCCTCCGGCGGAGCATGTCGGCGACGGTGAGGGAGAAGCAGGTCGTCACCAGCAGCAAGGGCACCGCGTGCTCCACGGTGTTGCTCAGGGCCGGCAGGATCCAGCGCCGGAGGCTCTCGGAGAACTCTTCTGTGTACCTGGTGGAAGATGGGGGAAACAAAGAGTTTCAGACTTTTGCGATTCACGACCCAAATTGAGAAACCTGGTTCGATTTTTGGTTCGATTTTTTTTTTTCGCGACCCACATGTAAATGGGAAATTTTAAATGAAAAATAAAATGAAGGCCTTATGGAACTAAAAATAGATTGTATTCAAGTGAGTCTGAACAGTGTGACGACCCCACTTGAAGTCAGCACGTTGCCCACCAGTGGATCGCGGGCCACGCTTTGAGAACCACCGGTCTGCATGGTGGCCATATTTGTTTTACACACTGCACAGTGTGGTATGGGCAGTGGCGTCCTGACACTCCCAGGTGTCACCCCCACCCTACAGGGCCGTAAACCTGCAGCCGTAGTCAGGATTCACCCCCACCCCACCATACAGGATAGTTATACCTGCAGCCGTGGTCAGGATTCACCCCCACCCTACCCTACAGGATAGTTATATCTGCAGCCGTAGTCAGGATTCACCCCCATCCTACAGGGCCGTATACCTGCAGCCGTAGTCAGGATTCACCCCCACCCTACAGGATAGTTATACCTGCAGCCGTGGTCAGGATTCACCCCCACCCCACCCTGCAGGGCTGTATACCTGCCGTAGTCAGGATTCACCCCCACCCCACCCTACAGGACCGTATACCTGCTGTAGTCAGGATTCACCCCCCCCACCAAAACCCTACAGGGCCGTATACCTGCAGCCGTAGTCAGGATTCGGCACCCCCATGGTCCAGAACTGGTTGATGTCCAGGCAGACCAGAAGGATGGTGGTCAGCATCGTGACGTACTTGGCTCTCTCCGTGGTGCACATCCTGTAGGTGGACTTGGGCCATCGAGTGGCGATCTGGTGGGCGAAATAGAAAGTATCGCTTATAGGATTTTATTTCTGAAGACGTTTGGGAGGTACTTAACTCTGGCACCGGCAAGAGTATTTTCACCACGCTGGTATTTTTTTAGCTCGGGAATGGGGAGGCATTTTTTAGAGTTCTTCCCCGGGGCGGCACAACTAGCGCTACCTGTGCTACTAGTTAAGTCACTTGTATGTAACATGATACTCCTGATCATCCTCGGCAAAGTTACATACACACACAAACCATGACAGCACACACACACAAACCATGACATTATACAACCCATGATCGCACACACGCAAACCATGACAGTAAAATAATCATGACAGCACACACACACAAACCATGACAGCACGCACACACACACACAAACCATGAGAGCACACAAACCATGACATCATACACACCAAAACCTTGACATTACACAAACCATGAGAGCACACACACAAATCATGAGAGCACACACACAAACCATGAGAGCACACACACAAACCATGAGAGCACACACACACACACAAACCATGAGAGCACACACACAAACCATGAGAGCACACACACAAACCATGAGAGCACACACACACACAAACCATGACAGCACTCAAACCATGACATCATACACACCAAAAACCTTGACATTACACAAACCATGAGAGCACACACACACACAAACCATGGGAGCACACAAACATTGCAGGTGTCAAATACTATTTTTGAGTAAATAATCTGTCACGCTCTCACGTCTATAAACTGTGATCCAGTTATTTTGTAATTGCCATTTGAAACAAAATGTAATTAGTCTCTTTTGGACAAGTTGACCGATTTGTCGAAATGCGAATGTCTGAATTAGAATTAAACAATTCAAATATCTGAATTAGAATTAAACAATTCAAATATCTGAATTAGAATTAAACAATTCAAATATCTGAATTAGAACTTAACAATTCAAATATCTTAATTTGAATTAAGCAATTCAAATGTCTGAATTTGAATTAAACAAATGAAATGTCTTAGTATTTGAATTAAACAATTGAAATGTCTGAATTTGAATGAAACACTTCAAATGTTCCTTTTTTACTTTAAATGTGCCATTAGTTTGAGGCGGTTTGGGGACTATTGCATGTTTACATGCTTTACGGAAAAAATGACCAACGAAATCGGGAATTCCCAAACTGTCTCCGAAAGAAAAAAAAATCCGTCAATTGTTATTATCAGCATATACAACTCTTAAAGAATTCGAAGTTCCCCCCCCCCCCCATAATAATTATAACAATAGAGGCTATCAGAGCGCACTTACCAGGGTCTCCACTGAAATGGCCACAATGAGCCACGGGTTGAGGTGTGTGGTGAAGGCGATGAAGAACGAATAGGTCCTGCAGATTGCGTCCGAGAAGTTGATGAAACGTATGCTCATCCTCACAGTGGTCAGATTGCCGTACCTGGGAAGGAGGGAGGGAGTTATATCGTAGGGCCAACCGTGTTTCGCACAGCGAGCTTCCCCCCCCCCCGCCGGATCGGGCTGCAATTGTCATGCGCAGTAAACGGTTGTACACACAGTTAGTTACTTAAGTGTAAACATCAAGAGATGCATGCAAAAGTCTCCACTGGTTCATTGCATGTTTTAGAATATGCGTGTGCTAAAAGTAAGTCACAGAGATCATTCATGGGACATACTTGAGAATTTCATACGTTGGGAAGAGAACATTAATCGGACATGGTTTGATTATTCACAAACCGCAGGGGAAATTTTCTTGACAAATTGGAAATGAAATATTATTGAATAATCTCAAGTTAAGTATTGTTCATTAATTAAATACTAGCTGTACCCTGCAAAACCTTTGCATAGTTATATCCCCTTAGACTTGATCGGTAGGCTAGGTTATTTTTTTGGTTTCGTGCAGATCCGATTTTTTTTACATGATTGTGTTTTAAACTGGAATACTGTTTGTATTAATTCTTTACTTTCAATTTAACGCAGAGCCCAAATCGCTATTATTTTATTAGATTCTTGACCAAATAAAAAACCGGAACAAATCTCAAGTAGCTAAAAAATATGAACCTTTAAATAACGAAAAAATAAAAATGTCCGGAAATTGACACGTAGTTTTATTTCTCATTGATGGATCACCGCCGCTCCACCCCGCCCCACCACACCCTCTTCCGGTCCCGCCCACCCACGTGACTTACCAGTCATCCCCGCAGCGGACCAGGAGGATGATCAAATCCGTGACGCCCAGCAGCAGCAAGTAGGTCACCGTCGACCAGGAGCTGCGGCTGATGCTCCGCAGCACGGGCATGGACAGGAGGTTGCCGACGATCCCTTGTAGCAGCAGGAGCGGATACACGATGAGGGCCGTCCAGTACTGGACCCGCACTTCGATGGGCATGCTCCTGATAGGAAACAGAGAGGGTTGGGGGTGGGGGGAGGAAGTACACTGCATTATGATATCATGGCAGTTGTGTCATCACTAACACACTATGGGATATCATTGCATTCGTTTTCATGACACGTGTCACAGTAACTCTTCAGTGGTATGTATATTTTCCTGTGCTCGGACTCCCACCATGTTGTGTGTGTGTGAATACAACCACCAGCCCGAACCAGAGGCGGACGGTGTTTATTTGATGCCCAGGACGGTGCAGTAGGCAATATTGGGCCCTAAAATAGACTTATGTGTGCAGTGGCATCTATTTTGGGTCCTGAAATAGACTTACGTGTGCAGTGGCGTCTATATTGGGCCCTAAAATAGACTTATTTGTGCAGTGGCGTATATTTTGGGCCCGAAGCGCTGAATGGCCCATGAATTAGCGGGCCCCGACCGGGGATTGAACTCTTTTTGATGGGAATCCCCCATGAGTTTTTTTCCGCCCCGGGGTGGGGAGAAGCAATTTTCTAAATACACAGCTGGATGCATGTGTGTGTTGTGTTTTGTAGGATTTAGTTCCAGTTGCTTGTCGTAATACATTTGATCTTAATTTGAACTTTAGAAATACCCTCTCAATGGCGACTGCTGTGTGTGTGACACTTACCCATCGCTCATCATCATTGTCCAGCTCATGTCCGCTCCCTCCTCCCCGAGGCTGAAGTTGCCCCCGCCGCCGGTGTCATCGAACACTTGGTCTGCTTGCTGTGACGTCATGCCGATGCTAGAAAAAGAGATAGGAGAGGGTTGCCTTAAGTTGATTACACGTTTTTAGGAATGTTAACATTTTGGACATTCAATGAATACGTCTGCGTCAGAGATGAGCGGACAGCGGACGCTTCCGCTTGCGGACGCAGATCCGCAGACTTTTCCGAATCCGCGGACTGACAGCGGACGCTTCGTATGGTTAAGTTGCGGACTCGCGGACTGACGCGGATCTTCTTTAGCGTTACCATAAAAAGTTTCAAGTCATTTAAACATCTAAATTTCAGCAATGCGGACGCGCGGACTGACTGCAAACCAATTTTGTAAAATTCTGCAAACGCGGATCATTAATAGAAATTCATGGACGGACGCGGACGCTAAATTTCAAGATCCGCACACCTCTGGTCTGCGTGTGTGGTTCGTTAGATACCATATCGGGAGCAGCAAACATACAGTTATATACATATAGCACATAGAACATTGGGCTAGCATGATATGCCTGGGTTGGAGTGTTTAGCTTTATCAGAGCTGGATAACCGAAGAATCTTTTTTTCTTGCGCTCGGTCTCTCAAGTGGCCAACAAAACGTCGACCTACGGCGCGAAGTGTCGCCAGAAGATGGCCGGGCATTGCGCGGGATTCTATAAACCGGCTGAGACGCCGTTCCCAGTGCCGCCATCCCGGGGACTTACAGCCCACACACACAGCCGCATTTCGATGTCACCCTGTCCCCCCCCCCCCCGGCAGTCTCATGAGTTGACACGACGGTACTCCGGGGGGAGGGTGGAGTCACGTTGCTGTGGTTTTTTTTTTGCTTTTAGGTGTGAAAAATAGAAACATGGGACAAAAAAGTTAAATGTGGGTCAATGTAGGGGTGAATTTGGGGGAGGTGATAGAAAAATTATCCTGTGTACACAATCGCTACTAATAGAGAGAGGGAGAGAGAGAGAGAGAGAGGGAGAGAGAGAGAGGCAGAGAAAGAGACCGGGCTTAGAAAGAGATGACAGACAAATCGCCGTGTGAATTGAAACAGACAAATTTACAGAGAGTGAGAAAGAGAGAGAGAGAGAGAGACAGAGAGAGATAGAGAGAGAGAGAGAGAGAGATAGAGAGAGAGAGATAGAGAGAGAAAGAAAGATTCCGAGATGACAAACAAATTGCCCTGTAAATTGAAACAGACAAGTTTATAGTAGATTAATCCGGCCGGGGGGCCTCGCGACACGGGGAGTTTAAAGATCAGCCGCCCCATTGGTCAAAGCCTGGTGGAAGAGGAAAGGGGTGGTGGTGGTGGTGTGTGTGTGTGGGTCAGTCCGTTGTCCGTGTTGCCTAGTCAACCACTGCGCATGCCATTGTCTCATTTCCTGGACCCACCTAGTTCCACGCCCCCACCCCCTTCCCTTTTAGAAGTCAACAGAACTATGGGAGATCAAAGTTCTTACACGTATTACATAACAATACCCTCTCATCCCTGTTGTCATAACAATACCCTCTCATCCCTGTTGTCATAACAATACCCTCTCATCCCTGTTGTCATAACAATACCCTCTCATCCCTATTGTCATAACAATACCCTCTCATCCCTGTTGTCATAACAATACCCTCTCATCCCTGTTGTCATAACAATACCCTCTCATCCCTGTTGTCATCCCTGGCAACCGGGACAGACCCCCCCCCCCATTCAGTCACCGGGCAGGCAGGATCATCACGGAAAAGGGAAATTTCCGGAAATGAACGAACGAGGAATCGGTGTTTAGATATTTGTATTGTTAGAACTTTGCTAGAAATTGTCTCTTATTTTCTTATCGCGGTGTTGGTAACTGTTCATTGACTTGGGTTTTCAAAGTGAACAACATATTGATTGTACTGAGTATATGTACCAATTATTTAGTGTGTGAGGGTAGAGTTGAATTGTAGGCGGACTACATGCATCGGGATTTAACATGTATGAGAAGGAACACACAGATAGATATGTGAAGGAACATACAGATAGATGGGTGGATAAATGGATGGATGGGTGGATGGATGGGTGAATTGGTAGGTGGATGGATGGATGGGTGGGTGGGTGGATGGATGGGTGTGTGGATGGATGGATGGGTGTGTGGATGGATGGATGGGTGGATGATGGATGGATGGGTGTGTGGGTGGATGGATGGATGGGTGTGTGGATGGATGGATGGATGTATGGATGGATGGGTGGGTGGGTGGATGTATGGATGGATGGGTGTGTGGATGAATGGATGGTTGTGTGGATGGATGGGTGTGTGGATGGATGGATGGGTGGGTGGGTGGATGTATGGATGGATGGGTGTGTGGATGGATGGATGGGTGGGTGGGTGGATGGATGTATGGATGGATGGATGTATGGATGGATGGGTGGGTGGGTGGATGTATGGATGGATGGGTGTATGGATGGATAGATGGATGGGTGGATGGATGGATAGATTCACTTTGATGGATTGAAGGACTGTTTACTGACTAATCATAGAGCTCAAGTGAAGCAATATACATCGAAATTGAACACATATTAGTAGGGACACAGATGGATAGATAGTTCGATGGATTGATGGATAGATATATAAATCGATGGATAGATAGATAAATGGATGGATGGTGTGGAGAACATGGTTCTCACACATTGGTTAGAATGTAGAATAAAATATAAAGTAAATCTTTGAGAGTTTAAATCAAGAGTTCAGGGTTAAATCTTTGGGGGGTAGAGTCATGACGTTTTCTAGCGACCTGGGTTAGGGACTTGACATATGATACCTTAGCCTTTGTTCCGAGAGTAGGGAGAGAGTCAACTGACATTCTTGACAAAAAGATATATCACCGAACACAACCGTAGGTGGCAAAGGGCGCTAACCTTTTAATGAGTTTTTTTAATTAGCCAATCCAACAAGTGGGTGGGGCACGAAGCTGATGAAAAAAGTTTGAAGAAACGGGACGTGGGATAGATTAGAGCAGTAGATTTCTAGATAGAGCCGAGAGTGGTCACAAGTAGATTACCAGTAGATATTAATGTTATTATGTTATTGTACTTTATGAAATTGATGTTGGACCATATTGCATGTAATGTACCTTGTGTTTATAATAAATATTACCATATACACGGAATCCAAGTGCCTCTGTTATAAATACTACTGTACGGAGTTTGAAAGCGTTTGCACTTAGACATATCTATAAGAGAACGATTGGATACAGACTGAAAGAATCCTAGGCTGGCAATACACTAATTACACAGCCGAAGTGGCACTGAAACAAGCACGCAACAGATGGACGGATTGATAGATAAATGGATAAGTTAAGATAAAGTTTGTTTTGTCGTATATTTTTATAATTTTATTTTTTTTATTTAAACAAAATATAATACGTGAACGCCCCATGCTGAAAGCTCGCATTCCCTTCGACACCCCCCCCCCCCCAACCTGCCAACTTTAAAACATACACTTTTTATACAAAAAAGTAAAATTCCTTTAACGACATTCACACATTTCTTTCGGTGACCTTTCATTTCTATTATTGTTTTTTTTTTCAACCCAAGTTTACCGATGGCTCGCCACCACCCACGGCGCCATATACAATGTGTCTATTTTCTGCATCCATTAGCTGAACATCATGAGGAGACATAAACGGATTCGACGAGCATTCATTCATTGGGGGGGGGGGCACCCATTTTCCTGTGTTCATTACTGAATATATTTTTTATTGAAATTAACGCGCGCGTGTGTGTGTGTGTGTTTATTGACGTATCCCCGTCACGTTCACGTTATCCTCATCATCTTCTAGTCATAGAGTTTCTACGACACAAGTTCTCAAGTTATTGGGGGGGGGGGGGCGGGTAAGGAAGGTGGATGGAGTTAGATGCCAGTTCTAAAGTGCCTTCAGTGACGAAATGGCGTCAATGTCTGATTCCCCTGTGACCTGTCGCCAGGAATTCAGTCCCGTCTGAAGTAATTCACGGTACAATTCAACTCAACTCAAACACACGCTGGTGGGGGGGGGGGAGATGTTACAAAACAATGGGGTGTGTTCGGAAGTTCTTCTCCCTACCCATTTAATATTTTCATTTTATGGACAGCTACCAAATGTTCCAACGTAAATTTCCCAAAGTCTTTTTTGCGCCTAAAATTCTTGGCAGACTGCAACTTTGGAAGAAAGTAAATTTAGATTTCTGTCCGCTATATATATCTGTGTGGGTGTGTATCTATCTTTCTAATTATATATATATAAGTATTTATATGTGTGTGTGTGTCTATCTTTTTAATTATATACACAAGTATTTATGTGTATGTGTGTTTACATATATATCTATATTTGTAATTGAATATACAAGTATTTCTATGTATATCTGTGTTTACCTGTGTATCTATCTTTCTATTTATATATACAAATATCTCTATATGTGTGTGTTTACCTGTGTGTGTGTTTACCTGTGTGTGTGTTTACCTGTGTGTGGTTTACCGGTGTGTTACCGTTTACCTATATGTGTGTTTACCTGTATGTGTGTGAATCTATATTTCTAATTGTATGTATACGTGTGTTTTCGTGTGTACAAGTGGCGTGACGTCATCATCAGCGTGGGTTGAGCGATGCAGATTACATCCTTTAATACGTGCATAGATCATGCACGCTCTCGACACTCACACTAATGGATATTGTGTCTGGAAGTACTTTATCTTAAACCAAAACAACCTGACAACGTGACGACGTGACAACCAGACAACCAGTGCGCGTCTTCACATTAAGTTTTAACAGTGTGCACGTGGATGTGTGCTCCTCAGCCCATTTACACACACACAGAGACACACACACACTAAGAACTACACACACACACAGACACACACACACTAAGAACTACACACACACAGACACTAAGAACTACACACACACACAGACACACACACACTAAGAACTACACACACACACAGACACACACACACTAAGAACTACACACACACACACAGACACACACACACAGACACACACAGACTGAGAGAGACACACAGACAGATAGGACTGTATACTTGAGTTGGCACAATTCTACCCAGCCTGCAATGAGGGGTGCTGCGTGGAATGGAGGAATCGGGAGAGCGCTCGTTTGGGGCGGATAAGGGGGCGCTGAAATACGGAAATCGTCAAATATCTGCCCCCCCCCTTTGCCTCTGATTATTCATAATGGACGGCTCACCTTTTTTTGATTGTAATGTCCAGTCCCACCCTCCCCTTTCGCCACTCCACCCTCCCCTTTCGCCACTCCACCCATGTTTTTTTTGCCTTCTTCCAGCTATAGATCTGAATCCGCAGATATATTTATATTTTTTTTCCCGTAAATCAACTTTCCTGGTAAGCACATTTGAGTGCAACACAGGAGCTGCACTTGCCTACTTGTAGATTGATCCAATGTCTCGAACATTTGCATTTTATGGACTTTAAGCTCTGGCAACTTTCTCTACAAATGGAAACGTTTTTTTCTCTGAATATAAATCTTATTATATTTCGTTTTCGTGTTTTTCCCCCCTCTCAAGCGTTCTTTTTTATTCTCTCTGTCTGTCTATCTATCTATCTATCTATCTATCTATCTATCTATCTATCTATCTATCTATCTATCTATCTATCTATCTATCTATCTATCTATCTATCTATCTATCTATCTATCTATCTGTCTGTCTGTCTGTCTGTCTGTCTGTCTGTCTGTCTGTCTGTCTGTCTGTCTGTCTGTCTGTCTGTCTGTCTGTCTGTCTGTCTGTCTGTCTGTCTGTCTGTCTGTCTGTCTGTCTGTCTGTCTGTCTGTCTGTCTGTCTGTCTGTCTGTCTGTCTGTCTGTCTGTCTGTCTGTCTGTCTGTCTGTCTTTTATCTGTCTGTCTGCCTGCCTGTCCGTCCGTCCGTCGGTCCGTGTGTCTGTCATCTCTTTTATATATCTGCGTTGCCTGTCTGACTGTTTTGTCCGCCTGTCTGGGTTCTATGAATTTCTGTGTGCCTGTCTGTCTGTCTGTCCGTCTGTCCTTCCGTCTGCTGATATATAAACATTGATATTCATCCTTAGGATTCCTAAACTCCATTCACTGCTCTGGTCTTGATAATATCAATATTGTTTTCGTCCCCTGTGTTGTAAGGTTGTAGCGGGGCTGTTCTCAGGTTGTCGTCGGACTGTCCTCAGGTTGTCGCCGGACTGTACTTGGGATGTGGCGGTTTGTATTACCTGGGGATATGCACGGTGATTTCATTGACACTGGAGTCTCTACTCCAGGAATAGACCAAAGATACCGACTCTTCTGAATCTCATCTCCAGGTCAACTTGGTCTTCATGTGGACACACACAAACACGTGCAGACTTAAATCGTCGTCCAGTAAAGTGGTAGTCCGCCATACAGACTTAAATCGTCGTCCAGTAAAGTGGTAGTCCGCCATACAGACTTAAATCATCGTTCAGTAAAGTGGTAGTCCGCCATACAGACTTAAATCATCGTTCAGTAAAGTGGTAGTCCGCCATACAGACTTAAATCGTCGTTCAGTAAAGTGGTAGTCCGCCATACAGACCTAAATCATCATTCAGTAAAGTGGTAGTCCGCCATAAACCAATTTGTTCACGGGCGTCACGCTGGAATGTTTCATCTCTCTTCGGTTGTTTCTTTTCCTCGCACGCACTCAAATTAAATTGACGATGCCCATTTGTGTATTATTGATATTCTGTGGCCAAACCCAGCTGCATAACCGCCTAAAACCCAACTTCATAACCGCCAAAAACCCAGCTTCAAATCCACCAAAAACCCAGCTTCATAACCGCGAAACCCAGCTTCATAACCTCCAAACCCAGCTTCATAACAGTTAAAACCCAGCTTCATATCCGCCAAACCCAGCATCATAACAGTTAAAACCCAGCTTCATAACCGCCAAACTCAGATCCATCACCGCTAAACCCAGATCCATTACCGCCAAACCCAGATCCATCACCGCCAAACCCAGCTCCATCACCGACAAACCCAGATGCATCACCGCCAAACCCAGATCCATCACCGACAAACCCAGATCCATTACCGCCAAACCCAGATCCATCACCGCCAAACCCAGCTCCATCACCGACAAACCCAGATCCATCACCGCCAAACCCAGATCCATCACCGCCAAACCCAGATCCATCACCGCAAATTCTAAATAAGTACTTTCATGATGTCTACCTTTATTATTAAAGGGGGGGCTCATTAATTTTTCTTCTTCTCCCTGGGCCCCCAACCGACCTTAGAGTCAATCTCAGTCCACAACTGACCTCATGCCCACTGGTCACGCTGTAGCCATTGCTCCACGGTCATTCGCATCTGTTGTTGTTTACTTCTCCCCTCCCCCCCCCCCTACTTTCTCGAAGTGCCGTCTGACAGATTTGTGACTTGACGACCAGGATTCAGCTGAATGTTTCCGTTAGCCGGAGATCAGCGAGCCCCCCCCCCACACCTCCCCCTCCCCTCCCATCCCTCCTCCAGTAGTATCCGACAGATGACGTCAGACCTCGTTAAGATACATTCCAAAGTCTATCAAGTCTCTTCACATTCTAAGTAAACCTGGTTCATTTTTTTTTAAGAGATTAAAAGTAAGGACGGCAACCCAATACCGGGTCAGCAAAACACTCTTATCACATTATCTCCCCCTGCGTGTTGATATTGCGTGTAACTAACAACACATATGTGTGTGTGTGTGTGGCGACCATATGTATTGTTTATCATTAATATTTTGTTTTAGTGAAATACAATCATCTATAATATAATGTTTTATTTGTGTCCAATTATCGGTTTCTACTTTATTTCAAATAATACAATTCTGTTCCCTAACAACCAATGAACCCTCCCTGGTAACCAAAACAAACCAAAAACAAACAACAACTTTACCGTATTGTTTTCAATGACTGTAAAACACATGAAATGCTAGACATTTGGGATGGTGATAGTTTGTAATACACATCTATTGAAACACATTGTCATCACTTGATATCAATAGGTTATACTGATATGTTGGATATTCATTACATCTCTTCACATTTTCAGAATACATTTTTTTTTAAAGAAAAACGTTGAACTTCACTCCATAGATTGAGGATAATGCGATATTCACTTTTCCCCACTGATTCTCTTCACTTTTCCCCACCGATTCTCTTCACTTTTCACTCTGATTCTCTTCACTTTTCCCCACCGATTCACTTAATGTGTCTGTATGAATGCATACTGACGTGCGCTGCCTATAAACATGCTGAGGGGCTTCAATTCTTGAGCTCAAGTTTATTGTTGCCAGATTAGCCAATCTTTTCTTCTGTACAAAACAAACACAAAACCAATTTACATTTAACGATCCGGCCAATCTTTTTGGAAATCTCTTTGGTTGGTTTGTTTGGAATTTGTTTTTTTTTTTGTTCACTTGTACACAAAATAAAACGTGATGGCCTTGGCTTTTTCTCTGTTGGTCTGTCTCTTTCTCTCTCAACAATAGGCACAGGAGTCATTCTTTGATTCACCGGAGTCGTTCTTTGATTCATTCATATTTAAGAATACCAATGAGACTAGAGTAAACCTCCAGTGCTCTTTACTCTTTTTTAAAAAAAAAAAAAACTTGTGTTAGTTGGGCAAGTTCGTGAGTTGTCAGTTGTGATAGTTTACCAATTTGGTGAGTTTGTCAGTTGTGATAGTTTGCCAATTTGGTGAGTTTGTCAGTTGTGATAGTTACCAATTTGGTGAGTTTGTCAGTTGTGATTGTTTGCCAATTTGGTGAGTTTGTCAGTTGTGATAGTTTACCAATTTGGTGAGTTTGTCAGTTGTGATAGTTTACCAATTTGGTGAGTTTGTCAGTTGTGATAGTTTACCAATTTGGTGAGTTTGTCAGTTGTGATAGTTTACCAATTTGGTGAGTTTGTCAGTTGCGATAGTTTACCAAGTTGGTGAGTTTGTCAGTTGTGATAGTTACCAATTTGGTGAGTTTGTCAGTTGTGATTGTTTGCCAATTTGGTGAGTTTGTCAGTTGTGATAGTTTGCCAATTTGTTGAGTTTGTCAGTTGTGATAGTTTGCCAATTAGGTGAGTTTGTCAGTTGTGATAGTTTACCAATTTGGTGAGTTTGTCAGATGCGATAGTTTACCAAGTTGGTGAGTTTGTCAGTTGTGATAGTTTGCCAATTTGGTGAGTTTGTCAGTTGTGATAGTTTACCAATTTGGTGAGTTTGTCAGTTGTGATAGTTTGCCAATTTGGTGAGTTTGTCAGTTGTGATAGTTTGCCAATTTGGTGAGTTTGTCAGTTGTGATAGTTTGCCAATTTGGTGAGTTTGTCAGTTGTGATAGTTTGCCAATTTGGTGAGTTTGGCAGTTGCGATAGTTTACCAATTTGGTGAGTTTGTCAGTTTTCTTGGTCAGTTATTTGATAGTCGGTTGGAAATAGGTTTCCAAAATGTTTGTTTTCAGTTAATTAAATATTTATATATCTCATTTACTTAATGCTCTGCTATTTAAGTTAATTGGTAGTTTAGCAGATACAACTGTGGCGCGCTTTTAGAGCCATGAGGGCGCGGTCTTGACATGTACCATCAATGACATGTACCATCATTGACATGTACCATCATTGACATGTACCATCCATGACATGTACCATCCATGGCATGTACAATCAATGACATGTACCATCATTGACATATACCATCAGTGAGAAGCAATATTAGCTCATTAAACAGATAAGTTACCTAGCGACCTTTTTTTTTTAAAAAATATATCGTCAGTTTTATTCAGGGAAATCCCCTAGCCCAGCAAGCATGGGTTGTGTTGAGTTGTTCACTGTCTACATTTGCTTTTAAGGAAGAAAATTTAATATTCTTAAAATAAAATACGACCACCAAGTTGACTCCATCTTTAATTCCGCGCTAACAAAGCCCCGGGTGTTCTGATTCACTAAGGGGGGAATAACCCCATAGATGTATAAGACTAGATCGCTTACGGGCTATGTTAACGTGTTATATGGTCGGTGCTCAATACAATGAGTGTAACCTATATATTTCTACAAATTCTTTGCAAATATGATGACGTAGTACGCATAGAAATCTTTAGTAACCGAAATTAATAGCAGAAGACATTTTGCATTGTTCGCCTTGAAAAAATTTCAACATTTTTTTTTCCAATTAACATTGAATATAATGCCCTCGGACGCATCAGTTGATTTTAAAAGCGCCAACCTCTAGCATGAATGGGGATTTTTTTTTATTTAATTAAAAGGAGGGAAATCTTTTTCGGTAAAAAAATAAATAACTGTACAGAATTGTACTCTTCTCTTTTTAAAGTTAGGGTCCGCAAATATAATACTTTTTCTGTCTCTATTAAATAAGCATAAGCGATCTGGTCTATGTATCTATGGAACAACCCCAATCAACAAGGCCATTGTTGTGATTGAGACGTTCCGTCCGGCGGATTAAAAAAAACAGAGCGAGACCCACGAGCGGCCGTTACTGGTCAAATAAGTCAACAATACACACAGTGTGGGCGGAGGCCGTGTTGAACGACTCGTTTGATTTCAGAACAGAGACACACCCCTACAGCATGCGTGACATTGGCGCCAAATAAACGAGGACTACTTGATATTTACTTGGTACTGTTGGGCCAGGGGAAGGAATTCAGTGCCATTAAAGTGAGGGGAAAAAAAATATCCCAAAACCGGGCAAGGAAGTCACCAATCTATGTTTTGTTTGTATATATATGTGTGTGTGTATGTGTGTGTGTATGTTGTATGTGGATGTTTTGTGTGTGTGTGCGCGTGTGTGTGTGGGGGGGGTGTGGTGGTAAACGTTGAAAAAATGTTTAAATATTTTCAAATCCCAGTAAATATGAGTTTGTCAGTAAATCCTTTTATTTTTTTTTTAAAGAAGAGGGAGTTGGGGGGAGGGGGGTGGGTGGGTCGAATAACGTAAACACCCAGTCAGCTTAACAGGCTTGGCGCTTCTCTGACCTTTCAGAGAAAAAAAAAACAAATAATAATAATAACAGCGCACATAAATACAAGCCTGTGTTGAAAATAAACAACATTATGTTTGTAATAATCCCTGCAGTATTTGCGTCTAATCTCGCGTGAAGTTTGTTTTGTGTGTGTGCAGTGTTTGTGTGGTTTGAGAGTATGTGTAAAGTAGCTGTCGTGCATGGGTGGGCCTCACTGTGCCCCCCACGGTGTGTGCGCGCGCGCTCCTTCCCTTTATAACATGTGACATGTTATCTTAACTTGCCACATACCAGGTAATGTCTGATGAGTGGTCGCATGGTCTCAGTGGTTTCAACGGGGAGCACTAAAGAGATCAGCAAGTCATCTTTGAGACGAGCTGTTGTAATCTCTTAGTGGCTGGCAATGAAGCCTGCATTGTGTCACTGAACAAGGAAACCTCCAGTGTACATATCTATCTTTATCTCTATCTATCTATCTATCTATCTATCTATCTATCTATCTATCTATCTATCTATCTATCTATCTATCTATCTATCTATCTATCTATCTATCTATCTATCTATCTATCTATCTATCTATCTATCTATCTATCTATCTATCTATCTATCTATCTATCTATCTGTCTGTCTGTCTGTCTGTCTGTCTGTCTGTCTGTCTGTCTGTCTGTCTGTCTGTCTGTCTGTCTGTCTGTCTGTCTGTCTGTCTGTCTGTCTGTCTGTCTGTCTGTCTGTCTGTCTGTCTGTCTGTCTGTCTGTCTGTCTGTCTGTCTGTCTGTCTGTCTGTCTGTCTGTCTGTCTGTCTGTCTGTCTGTCTGTCTGTCTGTCTGTCTGTCTGTCTGTCTGTCTGTCTGTCTGTCTGTCTGTCTGTCTGTCTGTCTGTCTGTCTGTCTGTCTGTCTGTCTGTCTGTCTGTCTGTCTGCCTGCCTGTCTGTCTGTCTGTATGCCTGCTTGTCTGTCTGTCTGTCTGTCTGCCTGCCTGTCTGTCTGTCTGTCTGCCTGCCTGTCTGTCTGTCTGTATGCCTGCTTGTCTGTCTGTCTGTCTGTCTGTCTGCCTGCCTGCCTGTCTGTCTGTCTGTCTGCCTGCCTGCCTGCCTGTCTGTCTGTCTGTATGCCTGCTTGTCTGTCTGTCACCCTGCCTGCCTCCCTGTTACAGTATCTAAATCTGGTCAGTTAAAACAAATAGAATTGCACTGTCTCTGTCCACGTACACCCCCTACCCTCCCCCCCCACACACAGTGCCCGGCTAACGTAAGTCCCCTACCCCCCCCCCCACACACACAGTGCCCGGCTAACGTAAGTCCCCTACCCCCCCCCCCCACACACACACACAGTGCCCGGCTAACGTAAGTCCCCTACCCCCCCACACACACAGTGCCCGGCTAACGTAAGTCCCCTACCCCCCCCCCAACACACACAGTGCCCGGCTAACGTAAGTCCCCTACCCCCCCCACACACACACAGTGCCCGGCTAACGTAAGTCCCCTACCCCCCCCACACACACAGTGCCCGGCTAACGTAAGTCCCCTCCTCCCCCCCCACACACACAGTGCCCGGCTAACGTAAGTCCCCTCCTCCCCCCCCCACACACACAGTGCCCGGCTAACGTAAGTCCCCTCCTCCCCCCCCCCACACACACAGTGCCCGGCTAACGTAAGTCCCTCCTCCCCCCCCCCACACACAGTGCCCGGCTAACGTAAGTCCCCTCCTTCCCCCCCCCCACACACACAGTGCCCGGCTAACGTAAGTCCCCTCCCTCCCCCCCCACACACACAGTGCCCGGCTAACGTAAGTCCCCTCCTCCCCCCCCACACACACAGTGCCCGGCTAACGTAAGTCCCCTCCCTCCCCCCCCCACACACACAGTGCCCGGCTAACGTAAGTCCCCTCCTCCCCCCCCCCACACACAGTGCCCGGCTAACGTAAGTCCCCTCCCTCCCCCCACACACACAGTGCCCGGCTAACGTAAGTCCCCTCCCCCCCCCCCCCCACACACACAGTGCCCGGCTAACGTAAGTCCCCCTCCTCCCCCCCCCCCACACACACAGTGCCCGGCTAACGTAAGTCCCCTCCTCCCCCCCCCCCACACACACAGTGCCCGGCTAACGTAAGTCCCCTCCTCCCCCCCCACACACACAGTGCCCGGCTAACGTAAGTCCCCTCCTCCCCCCCCACCCACACACACAGTGCCCGGCTAACGTAAGTCCCCTCCTCCCCCCCCCACACACAGTGCCCGGCTAACGTAAGTCCCCTCCTCCCCCCCCCCCCCACACACAGTGCCCGGCTAACGTAAGTCCCCTCCCCCCCCCACACACACAGTGCCCGGCTAACGTAAGTCCCCTCCTCCCCCCCCCCCACACACAGTGCCCGGCTAACGTAAGTCCCTCCTCCCCCCACACACACAGTGCCCGGCTAACGTAAGTCCCCTCCTCCCCCCCCCCCACACACAGTGCCCGGCTAACGTAAGTCCCCTCCTCCCCCCCCCCCCCCCCCCACACACAGTGCCCGGCTAAGTCCCGTAAGTCCCCTCCTCCCCCCCACACACACACAGTGCCCGGCTAACGTAAGTCCCCTCCTCCCCCCACACACACAGTGCCCGGCTAACGTAAGTCCCCTCCCCCCTCCCCCCACACACACACAGTGCCCGGCTAACGTAAGTCCCCCCTCCCCCCCCCACACACACACAGTGCCCGGCTAACGTAAGTCCCCTCCCCCCCCCCACACACACAGTGCCCGGCTAACGTAGAGTCCTCCTCCCCCCACACACAGTGCCCGGCTAACGTAAGTCCCCTCCTCCCCCCACACACACAGTGCCCGGCTAACGTAAGTCCCCTCCTCCCCCCACACACACAGTGCCCGGCTAACGTAAGTCCCCTCCTCCCCCCACACACACACAGTGCCCGGCTAACGTAAGTCCCCCCCTCCCCCCCCCCCACACACAGTGCCCGGCTAACGTAAGTCCCCTCCTCCCCCCCCCACACACACACAGTGCCCGGCTAACGTAAGTCCCCTCCCCCCCCCCACACACACAGTGCCCGGCTAACGTAAGTCCCCTCCCTCCCCCCCCACACACACAGTGCCCGGCTAACGTAAGTCCCCTCCTCCCCCCCACACACACAGTGCCCGGCTAACGTAAGTCCCCTCCTCCCCCCCCACACACACAGTGCCCGGCTAACGTAAGTCCCTTCCTCCCCCCCCCCATCATGACGGATGATGTTCTTTGTATCTGATTAAGCTGAAGGAAAGGCAACCAATCAAAGACCAGCTAATTCACTTAAAGATGCAGCATTACAGATTCAAACATTCATTTCATTTTTTTTATCTCGTCTTCCCCCCCCCCCTCCCCCGTTCGTTTTTTTTTATTATCCCAGCTTTAATAATAACATTTCGTTTCTTCCTAGGACAGGTTCGCATTTTTTATTTATTTCTTCCAAGTTTAATGTAAGCGGTAAAACCAGACCACACTGCTGGCCGGGCTTAATGTGTTCTCTGTGGTAAAGAGAGAGAGAAAGATGTGCTTGGAAATTAAAAGACAACCAGATTTTTTTTATTGATTATTGTTTTTTTTTTGTTTAAAAAAAAAAAACAGTAGGATTGGAAGGGGGATTGAAACGATACGTTTTGTGTGAAGTAAAGGGGACGTAATTCTGACGGGACGGTCTCCTCGGCAGTGCATCTTCTGCAGTCAGTTTATAAGGGCAGCATTGCCGTCACCAGCCATCACTTCATTACATTGAATTATTTTTGGGGGGCACGAAGAAGGCGGTCTATTTCAGGGGGGGGGCGGCTTTCGGTTGCCGCCTATGCCAGTAACCGCACTGTATGAAAGGGTTCATTATCATCCGAAATTATAATTTGCTGATCACTACTTCACAGCTGTATGGCGCCTCCTTCTCTCTCTCTCCCCCCCGCCCACACCCTTAACCAAAGCATTGTTCTAGGGTAGGACACCCCCACACTCCGCTCACAACCATTTATAAATTAAAGAATAAAGATCGATTAGAGTAGAGCCCCCCCCATATTAGTGTTTTGTTGAACACAAGTGTTCAGCGAGCTCCCCCCCCCCCATATTAGTGTTTTGTTGAACACAAGTGTTCAGCGAGCCCCCCTCCCCATATTAGTTGTTGAACACAAGTGTTCAGCGAGCCCCCCTCCCCATATTAGTTGTTGAACACAAGTGTTCAGCGAGCCCCCCTCCCCATATTAGTTGTTGAACACAAGTGTTCAGCGAGCCCCCCCCCCATATTAGTGTTTTGTTGAACACAAGTGTTCAGCGAGCCCCCCCCCCCATATTAGTGTTTTGTTGAACACAAGTGTTCAGCGAGCCCCCCCATATTAGTGTTTTGTTGAACACAAGTGTTCAGCGAGCCCCCCCATATTAGTGTTTTGTTGAACACAAGTGTTCAGCGAGCCCCCCATATTAGTGTTTTGTTGAACACAAGTGTTCAGCGAGCCCCCCCCATATTAGTGTTTTGTTGAACACAAGTGTTCAGCTTAGCCCCCCCATATTAGTGTTTTGTTGAACACAAGTGTTCAGCGAGCCCCCCCCCCATATTAGTGTTTTGTTGAACACAAGTGTTCAGCGAGCCCCCCATATTAGTGTTTTGTTGAACACAAGTGTTCAGCGAGCCCCCCCCCCATATTAGTGTTTTGTTGAACACAAGTGTTCAGCGAGCCCCCCCCCCATATTAGTGTTTTGTTGAACACAAGTGTTCAGCGAGCCCCCCCCCCATATTAGTGTTTTGTTGAACACAAGTGTTCAGCGAGCCCCCCCCCCCATATTAGTGTTTTGTTGAACACAAGTGTTCAGCGAGCCCCCCCCCCCATATTAGTGTTTTTTGTTGAACACAAGTGTTCAGCGAGCCCCCCCCCCCCATATTAGTGTTTTGTTGAACACAAGTGTTCAGCGAGCCCCCCTTCCCCCTTTCCCAATTCCCCTCCCCCCACCCAGTAAAAAAAAAAAGTAAAGTTCCCTTAACCCTAGCGGCTCTCACAATTTTTTTTGCGATTAGCCAAGCCACCACCCACTACAAAACTCATTCTGTTCTCGCCACTCATCCATGGTGGGAGAAAAAAAAACGGATCACAGAAGGAATCGTTTAAATCGAATTGCATCGATTCGCGATTAAGTCATGATTGTAATAAAAAATAAACTGGCGAATACCCCCCTCCCCCCTCTTCCCTCCTATCTTCTAATTATTCAGCGTGTAAAAGAAGAGTCTTAAGACGTTAAGCGGCTTGACGACTTGAAAAAAAAAAAAGGGTGTGGGAACCACTCCACTGCCTGCCACTTATTTTAAACTATGCTGCGCTGTGTAAACGTTCACTTGAATAGAATGGTAGTGCTTGAAAGTAATACAAACCCCAACTCCAAGCCCTGCATTCCATTCTCTCGTCCTATTAGAAGGTGCTTAACATACCCTGGCCTATGTATAAATCTTCCCTCCCCCCTTCCCTTATTTTTTCTAGTTATTTTTTAATGATCTACGTTCCCCCTCCTTTATTAGATAATGAACAAATTAGACCCCCCCCCCGTGTACACAATGCTCATATAAACATGTTCAGGTCATCGGGAATACCCACGTGCGGTTCATTGTGTCTTGTTTACTACTGGCTGGTTTTTTTTTTTTTTAATCATAATTCACTTGATAACAGGCTCAACATTTGTTCGTTTGAAAAGGGGTGGGTGGGGGACGGGAGTTTTGTTGGCACCCTACGGTGTGTGTACACTTTTTTTTTTAGGACTCCGGATTTAGTGATTCAGAAATGTAATGTCCTCTGCGGAAATGTCATGCCCTCTACAGAAATGTAATGCTCTCTACAGATATGTAATGCCATCTACAGAAATGTAATGCCCTCTACAATGCCCTCTACAGAAATGTAATGTCCTCTACAGAAATGTTTGTGAAAGTAATATTTCACAAGACAGTGTCAGCGTGACGTAATGTTTCTTTCACAATCCCCACATATTGAGTTTCGAAATTAATATTGGGGGGGGGGGACTTTTTTTTCAAAAGTAGTGTCCTCGGCATCAGCCGAACAGTGTAGAGCTGGGACGGCAATAACAGGGCGCGCGTGTCACGCTGGGGAAGATTTTTCTAGGCACGCCAAAAACATATCAACAAAAAAAAATAGATTATAAATGTCTCAAATTTGTAAAAAAAAAACAAAAAACCTACAGACAAAAGGACAAAGAATACTGGCACGCGCTAATGAAATTAATTTTATTCAATTGTGACATTTTGTTACAGTTCTATTTCACGACAGTCCCTGGTGTGTAGCGCCATCACTCACTGACAGTACATTGTCATGACACGTCATACTTATGGACATGCTAACCAGGTCTCCCAGCAGTAGCCACTTGTATCCAGTCTGCTGATATCCCCGAAAAGACCATTTAACTTCCCCTGTCAACTCCGAGAGTCTTCATATGAACACCGAAATCCCGTGCAAGGCTCTGCTCGTCATGTATGCACGTCATGTCTGTTCGTCATGCCTGTTCGTCATGTGTGCTCGTCATGTGTGCTCCAGCAAACTGGTTTATAGAATTATCAGAATGGGGGGGGGGGGGGTAATTACTAAATCTCTGAGCTTGTAACTTGGATATTTGTTAATATATTTTCTGGTTGATTCTTCATGAGAGTAGCTGGCAGCCCTGCACTTATTGACCGACTAGTCAGCAGACGCAACACCGGTGTGTGTGTTCTGTGAGTGATGGATCAAACTGCCGATGCCAAACGAAGATTTTAAAATAATAATAATAATAAAAATAAATAGATTGTAACATTTGTTATTTTCCCGCGCCTCCTCATCCCCTTCCCCCCCCCCCTCCACGTACAGTTTGTGTACTCGCTGATTTTTTTTTTTTATTTTAAACCCGTAGATGTCAGAGAGGACGGAAAGATTGAGTACCTCGGGTGTCTATATTTAGCCCCCCCCCCTTCGTTCCACCTGGCAGCTTAGAGAAATCGACTCCATCTCTGACTCCCGACTGTCTGCTGCTTTAGGCCTTTTATATTTTTTTTTCATAAAGTGGTTGCACTTACAGCACCTCCCCCCCCCCCATCCACGGGCTGCTTACACACATTCACTCGCAGGGAGATTGTGTGTGTGTGTTTGTGTTGTGTTTATGTGTATGGGGGAGGGGGGAACATGTTAAGTAGGAAAAGGTTGGATGGTGCAATGGTTATGTAGTTGCAGGGAGTGTATCACGTGACTTCTGCGTGCATTGTTGCCGAAACCGAATCGGGCTACTTTTAGCAAACCATACACACATGTACTGGTATAAGGTCGGCTAACTTTTTTGTATCGCGGACCGAAATGGGTCAATAAATTTCCCAGGTGGACCGGACCTGCTGTAGAAGACGGGCGGGAATGTGATGAGAGGTTAATAACAGGTTTAAAATGTCACGTGACATTTAATTTGAACCAGAGGAGCGGAGCGGAGCGCGGGGGCCGCATCAAACTGCCCCCCCCCCGACGGGCCGGACTTGACCCTCGGGTCGTAGTTTGTCATTGTCTGTGTTCACAGTACACCTGTGTGTGTGTCCCGCGGGTCGTAGTTTGTCATTGTCTGTGTTCACAGTACACCTGTGTGTGTGTCCCGCCTCAAAGTGTTAGGATCATTTGTTGGAGTCGGACAATTTTTTGTGCGCTCCGCCCCTGGAGTTTGTGTAATGATGTGCTACTATGTGCGCTCCGACCCTGTAGTTTGTAATCATGTGCTACTATGTGCGCTCCGACCCTGGAGTTTGTAATGATGTGCTACTATGTGTGCTCCGACCCTGGAGTTTGTGTAATGATGTGCTACTATGTGCGCTCCGACCCTGTAGTTTGTAATGATGTGCTACTATGTGCGCTCCGACCCTGGAGTTTGTAATGATGTGCTACTATGTGTGCTCCGACCCTGGAGTTTGTGTAATGATGTGCTACTATGTGCGCTCCGACCCTGGAGTTTGTGTAATGATGTGCTACTATGTGCGCTCCGACCCTGGAGTTTGTGTAATGATGTGCTACTATGTGCGCTCCGACCCTGTAGTTTGTAATGATGTGCTACTATGTGTGCTCCGACCCCGGAGTTTGTGTAATGATGTGCTACTATGTGCGCTCCGACCCTGGATTTTGTAATGATGTGCTACTATGTGCGCTCCGACCCTGTAGTTTGTAATAATGTGCTACTATGTGCTATTCTTTTTTTTTTTTGCCCAGTGCTACTTTTGGTGAAAATCTTCTTGCGATCTTCGTTTTTGTACCCGTTAGCTTTACACTTTCAAAGGCATGTTGTATGTGTGTGTGTATGTATGTGTGTGTGTAGGGGAGAGCCGTAAAGTACTGTATTGAGTTCTGAGAGGCGGATGATGATGTTGGATGCCGTGATGTGTGCGAGTGACCTTTAACCCCCCACCATCGCTAGGGTCGGTGACTTTCACCGTCGGCCTCTTGATACCGCAGTCGGGAATCGGATACATCGGAACTTATTTTAGATATCGGAATGTCAACTCTAAGGTCCAATTTTTTCGTCCGATCTATCGGAAACCAAAGTGACCTTTTTTTTATAGCCACTCCTCTCTCTCTCTCTCTCTCTCTCTTTCTCTCTCTCTCTCTCTCTCTCTCTCTCTCTCTCTCTCTCTCTCTCTCTCTCTCTCTCTCTTACTCTCTTATAAATCTGGGGTTCAAAGGGGAATCGTAATATGAGCGAATAATCGATTATCATATCGAAATCGTTAAACAGTTCAGCACCCCTTCCCCCCAAATTTTAAAATGAGTCCACTCATCATTTTTCCTGGGAACGTATTTCTGTGGGGGGTTTGGTGCGAGTGTGTGAATTGAAAGACGGCAGCGACTGATGCCGGCACTGACGTCATCGAAAAATTCCACCCGGATGTGTGTGTGTTTGATGAATGTGTTGTTTTTGTCGTTTGAATATTTCATGTGCTTTCGAATGTTTTGCTTTGATTTTGTCTTGTCTTGTTATTTTTTTTATAATGCTGTGCCCACCAGTTGATGTGAAGTTGTCAAATGATTCGGCTCTGAACTCTTTAGTATGTCTTAACTTGTCCACACCCACACCCCCTTTTCCATCTCCCCGCCCCACCTACTTATACACTCCCTCACACCTGATATGATTTACTCCCCCCCCCCCCACACTTCCTGTGCGCGTCCCAGGTAAAACGGATTGAATGCTTCACTTCTCAAATTTTTTCCTTCTCCCAGGTAAAATATGACGAGTTGTTGTTTTTTACTTTTTTAATATTTTACACGTTTTGGCCAAATTTCCTACGCGATACGGATACTGTGTTGATTTAGCTCAATTATATTTTTTTTAAATTCATAATTTATTTCTCGTTATTATTTATCAGGGATAAATGTCTTTTGGCGGGGGGGGGGGGGGGGGGGCTGGTGGCGGCGTATGCAGAGGGAGGGGCCTGTAAACAATTGAGTGCCCCTAAAAAAAAGGTATCCGCCTTAGCGACGCGATTTAATTTAACGAATCAGTGCTGGAACGGGGGAGGGGGGGGGTCTGTTTGTCATTGGGTGCACTACTCGGGTGCCAGGTTAATAGCCCATCCCTAACAACACCGCCCTTGCTGCATGTGAAGGGTCGTCGTTGTTGTTGTGGTGCGGCGGGGTGCTCAAATGCGTGGGTGTCGCGACTCACGAAGCTAAGTCTGAGGTGAGTCTTGAGTCGTATTCAGACGTGTTCAGATTTCGTCATGTTTTTTTTTCCCTTCTTTCTTTATTTCCATGTGTGTGTGGGGGGGGGGAAGGGGGGGCGCCGCACAAATTGAACTTTGTTTCTCGGTGGGTCGTGAATCAGAAACGTTTGAGAGCCACCGGTGTAGTGCAAGTATCAGTTTTGATGATTGAACTGCGCGTGAAGTCACTTGTGTATACATACTGACGTTCGTACTTTTGTTTTCTGCCTTGTTTCATTATTTTGAATGGAAGAATGCGTTTTTACGTGACATAGTCACACGTCACATATCCACACCACACACCCTCACATCCATTGCACTCAGCCCCCCCCCACAGCCGCACAAACACCCGCACGCCACGCATCCGTACACACCACGCACGCACGCACGCACACAGCCCCCCCACATACCCAACACGTAAGCACACCACACATCCCCACAACCACACATCCCCACAACCACACATCCTCACAAACAACACTCACCGCACATCCACTCACACACACACACACACACACACACAAACATTGAGTCAAACCTGTTGTTCTCCCGTCTAACATGTTCTGACATTCCATCAGCTGGCTGGCACACTCACTCCACTTGTCGCAGTGTGTTCAACTAACGCCATACCATACATTCCCATACTGTAGTGTCCAGTTAGTGAACTTAATTACCGTTTATTATCCCCGGGAGATGTGAGTGTGTGAGAGAGGGGGTGAGTCTTGGAGTTAACCTAATCAGACATCACGTTAAATTTAAAGAACACTCCCCCCTACCCCCCCCCCCCCATTGTCCCAACCCCCTTAAAAGACTTTGTAAGTGTTCAATCGATTAAGTATTGTCTTCATTAAAAAAATGTCCCCTCCCTCTCTCTCTCTCCCCCCCCCCCCCACTCCTCTTCGTATGGTTCTCACAACTTGGATGAAGGAATGCCATCACTTCCTTGTCGAAACTAATCGGGGGGGGGGTGTAGACCAGCTCAAATGACCCGTCCACCCCCACCCCCTACCCGTCCCCCGGGTCTATATTGAAGGGGATTCACTGTGTCGGATGTGACGTGTCCTCAGGGGCGGAGGGGAAACAGTGAACGGCTCTAATGATTGTGTGTCGGGTGTTTGAACTGGTCCCCCCGACCCCCCTTTTCCCTCCTCTCTCATACACATACCCGGGGGGGGGGGTCGATATGTCCACCAGCTCATGTCCGCTTCAGCAGGAAGTTTCGTCCAAGGATTCATGTCCAGAGGGCAGCAGCTGTGCGAAGATAATGAGCTTCATCCAGTTGACTCTCTGGCAATTGGTGGCTCCTAGTCACTCCTAGTGTCAGCTTATAACAGGGAGTCTCATACTGTGGATCCAGATTTTTTTTATACGTTTCCCGGTCATTGCACGGTCCCATTCCATGCCTCCCCCGTGGTGCCACCATGGCCATTGCACTGTCGGCAATTTCGTGCTTTGTTTGTCTAAACAAGTTGCGTCTCATGTTGTCAAGTAAAACAAAAACAAAAAAAAAAAAGCCTCGAACGTTTCCTGTTTTGTTTACAATCTAAAAATGACCTGTAGAATGACCTAATTAACTGAGTCTAGTTACTGTGATGTGGTGGGTGTGTGTGGGGAACGCTGCGCCGTCATCTCCTGATTCAGTACTGCACCCCGGGTATCAGTGGCGTAGGCAGGGTACTGCGGGACGTACTACGACCTAACGGGGGGGGGGGCGGGCGCTGAACGAGGAATAAAAGAGGGGCGCCGAAAGAGCGATGTTAAAATATTTTTGTGTGCACTTTTTCAGTTTGTGAGGAGGGCGCCCCATAAAATGTAACTCGCACAGGGCGGCAGAGTGACCTAAGTCACACGGCTCTGCCCGGCGATTTTGGAACAGCCGTTTTTAAATTGACCACCATAATTCGGTGGGTGTGTGTGTGCGTGTACGTGCGTGGGCACCACGGTGACACTAGTATCACACCTACTCGAGTGGCAGGCGATATTCTGTCCGTCCCCCCCCCACCCTTTGTGATTTGTTATGGTCCGTTTCGCCGTTAAGTGGCGCACAACAATATTTTCTTTCGGTAAACTAGAAGGAGAGCTCTGCAGAAATAACAGCTGTCATGTCATGTTTTAGTGAGACACTCACATATCGCTTGTCATGTTTTAGTGAGACACTCACATATCGCATGTCATGTTTTAGTGAGACACTCACATATCACTTGTCATGTTTTAGTGAGACACTCACATATCGCATGTCATGTTTTAGTGAGACACTCACATATCACTTGTCATGTTTTAGTGAGACACTCACATATCGCATGTCATGTTTTAGTGAGACACTCACATATCACTTGTCATGTTTTAGTGAAACACTCACATATCGCTTGTCATGTTTTAGTGAGACACTCACATATCGCATGTCATGTTTTAGTGAGACACTCACATATCACTTGTCATGTTTTAGTGAGACACTCACATATCGCATGTCATGTTTTAGTGAGACACTCACATATCACTTGTCATGTTTTAGTGAAACACTCACATATCGCTTGTCATGTTTTAGTGAGACACTCACATATCGCATGTCATGTTTTAGTGAGACACTCACATATCGCATGTCATGTTTTAGTGAGACACTCACATATCGCATGTCATGTTTTAGTGAGACACTCACATATCGCATGTCATGTTTTAGTGAGACACTCACATATCGCTTTTCATGTTTTAGTGAGACACCCAGACATCGCATGTCATGTTTTAGTGAGACACTCACATATCGCTTGTCATGTTTTAGTGAGACACTCACATATCGCTTGTCATGTTTTAGTGAGACACATATCGCTTGTCATGTTTTAGTGAGACACTCAGACATCGCATGTCATGTTTTAGTGAGACACTCACATATCGCTTGTCATGTTTTAGTGAGACACTCACATATCGCATGTTATGTTTCTGGCCACAGATGTAGATAAGTATATGACGCAACGGCGGTGTGCGCCCTGTGTGTGGTGTGTGAGGGGGCGATATAATTAAACGGCGATCCGTGCCGTTTAAACAAACAAGCGAGTGAAGTAGCAAAGTTGATTGGTCTGTGGGTGTGTGGGCGGGGCGTGCCGTCAGCTTGGCTTTTCATACAGCAACACACACACACACACACACACACACACACACACAAACAACGGAGACATAATGCGTATATTGCTGCATTGTCTTGTAACGGAGTCATTCATCCGTGAAACAGATGCTGTAATGTGAGGGTATGGGGGGGTCATGTTAGGGTGAGGGGGGAGTTAAGAGTCATCTCCGCGGCGCCCTGCCTTGTTGTACTCGCCATTGTGATATACATACATACATATGACCATTCAAGTATGTTTAAAGAAGATCCGCCATTTAACGGGGGAGTACCACATTTAAAACTAAACGCTTTCAATCAATTTGACGATTTCCCCCTTCCCCCCACCCCCGATACTGATAGAATGACCTATTTTTTTTTTTTTGTAACTTGTTCCTATTCGGTTCCTGATTGTAAAACTAACAGACTTTATGGACTGTTTGAAAATAAGTAGTCTCCGATAAATCAGATGAGAAAAAATTGGAAATTGGGGTAAAAACTCAGTTGATTCCAAATACTTTAAAAAAGATTTGATACCATCTAATCACCGTCTTAACATTGGTTGTTATCAAATTTATCGAGAAAAACGAACATATGAAAACCGGTTTTTTTCTGGGTTTTTTTTTTCTTCGGACTATCGTGTAACTGTGTAGTTACTCTCAAAACTATTCCAGAAACTGGGTTAATACAGAGTTATTCCCCCCCATCCCATGGGACAATGGTTATTATCTCCCCTTCACTTGACCCACTTTGTTGCCACCTGACACGTCGATGTGTCACCCGAAGTAACAGTCCCCCCCCCCGTACATCTTCTACGTCCTGAGTGGAGCTGTTGCTCACAGTCATAGACGAGGCTGCTCATCCTTATGTACATTCATCTGATGTGTTACTATTTTTTTTTTTTGCCGTAATTGAATTCATTTCACTTGAATATGATTTTAAAAAGTTGGCAGCTGATGGGGAGGTGGTGTGGGGAAAGGATGGTGGACTTGAAGGCCCTGGGTTCGATCCTCACCGACAGACTCGGGGGATGTTTTTTTTTCGGGTCCTGGTGAAAGTTCCCAAGTCGACCACAGCTTTATAATGGGTTGGCCTGACACGACCTGGGGGGAAGCGTGGGCGTATGTCTCACGTGGTGCCTCCTCGGCTGTTGCACCTTTCACGGGGGAGAGTCAGTCGGTGTTACAATTACAGGGACTCTTACTGTGAGAGTCAGTTGGCGCTACAACTGGCGCGTGTGCTCCGTGTGACTCCCATTGTACCAACGTATAACTGTCTGTTTCAAAACGTACATAAAGAGGGCCCCCAATATTTCTATACTTCGACGACCAAGGCCCTCACCAACCTTGATGGGCCACTGAATCCGGCTGTCGTTGACACCCATGCATGGCCTCCCCTCCCCCCCCCCCCGTTCTATAAACCATGTAGTTTTAAGCCGCACGAGAAAGCCTCAAGTAATTTTCATTTCTACCGTCCACTGGGAGACAACTCGCATCTTTTTTTTTTCTTTCCCAATTATTGCTTCTCTCCCCCCCCCCCTTTTTTTTGTTTTTGTTATATTCTTCATTCGTATTTCCATTTTCCTCTGGGCAGTTTCTTCTTCTCTGCCAGTCGTCCGCCTCTCCTCACACCAGGCCTGTTTAAAGCATTAGCTCCGAAAGATGACGTCGTTATTCCGGGCAGCTCCCCCCCCCCCCGTTCACATTTCATAACTATGTAACAGCAACTGGCATATAAGTCTTAAAATTAAAAACTGTAAACAAATAGCCCCACCCACCTTCCTTCCAAACCATTTCATACCACCACCACCAATGACCCACATATACAACTGCATTGCTCTGCCCCCCCCTCCCCATCGTTTACTTCTATCGACCCACTTTTATTGACGTAATAAGCTCTGTCGTCGCCCCGACTTAACCCTTCCCCCCCCACCCATTCAAACGAACACCCTCCCCTTCACTTCACCGTGCCCGTTGACCGCTTGTTGCGCCCCTAATTCAACCCACCACCCACACTCCGGGGGGGGGGATTAAGTCAGTCGGGGGCATCGTCGAACCCTTTAGTTCCCAGTGTCTGCCTCTCCCTCCCACCGTGGGGCCCCATTAGTTCCCAGTGTCTGCCCTTCCCTCCCACCGTAAGGGGCGAATCAATATTGTTATGTGAAGTTTTAAGTAGTTTATAATAACTCCATCGGACAGTCCTTCCCTTTAGTAGATTTATTTCATGACCAATCATTACGCATGTTTTTTGAAGGTGTTTTATTTTATGTGTTTCTGTGTTGCTGTTGTTGTTTTTTGTTTGTTTTAAGCCGAGGAAAGTTGCTGGAAGACGCGGTCTAGGTGGATACATTAGTACTGTCACGTTGACTTGTTTTAACAGTATGTTGGTGAATGGCATTTTGTTGTTGTTGATAGCATGTGGACCGAGTCAAACTTCCGTAATGAACCAATAATGAATCCAGTCTCTCACTGCAGCACAGATGAGACACCGTCCTTTACAATGATCTGTTTCATTAAGACACCGTCCTTTACAATAATCTGTTCCTTTAAGACACCTTCCTTTACAATAATCTGTTTCATTGAGACACCGTCCTTTACAATGATCTGTTCCTTTAAGACACCTTCCTTTACAATAATCTGTTTCATTGAGACACCGTCCTTTACAATAATCTATTTCATTAACCCCATCACGACAATCAAGACGTCACCAGATAGATAAGCAGTAATAAATCTCAACACAGATAGAAGCACGGATATAAAAAAATAAGGGAGTCGAGGAACAAAAAAGAGAAGAAATGGCGTCATGAAATAAAGCTACACAATTTTAAAATCCGGCAATTTTAAAAATTGTTACTGGGACTTTGTACGAGACAAATTCAATCTATCACAGTACACTGTCCATATTAGGGCTGTACCGGATTGTAATTTTTAGATCCTGCAGGAATCGGAACCGGAATATGATTTAATATTTGAATCCTGCCGGAATCGGAACAGGAACCGGATTTTACCGAATTAAATAGTAACTCTTCCGAACGAAGTAGTCATTTCTCGCCTAACATAAAAAAGATATAAGAATGAGAATGAAAAATAAAGGAATTCCAATATATATATATATATATTATATATATATATATATATATATATATATATATATATATATATTTAAATATATATATACTGTGGCACCACCCGATAGCTTATTTTTCTTTAGTTTTCCATAGTGACGTCACCAAACCGTGTTGTTTCATTTATACTTTCCTTTAAGTCATTATCTGACTATTTCCCATAAAAATGCAAATTGAAATGCATTTCATATCTAAATCAATATCACTTTGATGTTCAATTAAAAATGTATCTTCAAGTTATGTATCTAAATATGCGAGGAATTTTATCCAAAACGTGACAAAATCCACTAAATTAAAAAAAGTTTGCAGAAAAATAAATTGTTGAACTATTTTTAAACTGTACACACCCAAAAATAGATCGTTGTCTGCTCTTTAAAGAAGTTATCCTTTTATAGCTAAATGTAGTTTATAGAAAACACGGAATCAAAAGTAGCGGAAGGTAAGGTTTCGTATTACTACTAGACTAAATACGATTCAAATCTTCCTTTTAAATATACTTTAATTTACATATAGAACTAAAAGCGATCCACGTTATTGTATTTTTGAAAATGCAGGAAAGAAAGAAAGGAAGCTATTGTTTTAATTTAATTGTATAGCGCTAAATATTAAAAAAATTATGTTGTGCCAAAAAAATTTCTTACACCAAAATTTCAAACAACAAAGAAATCCGGCTTAAATCCGACACATTTTAATCGGAACCGGAATAGGAACCGGATTTATTAAAACTGCCGGAATCCGGCTTAAAAGGAACCGGAAGCGGATTCCGGTACAGCCCTAGTCTATATCCATGACACTGTCTGTGCCACAGGTTATATATTATACAGATACTAGCTGTTCCCTTGCAAAACCTTTGCATAGAGTTATATCCCCTTAGGCTTGATCGGTAGGCTAGGTTATTTTTTGGTTTCGGGCAGATCCGATTTTTTTCATGATTGTATTTTAAACTGGAATACTGTTGTATTAATTCTTTACTTTCGATTTAACGCACACTGGAAATGAGTATTATTATATATGATGATGATTATGCATCGCTATATAAATACTCCTGTGTTTTGTGCTCAAAACTCTCGCGCCATTGTTGTTATTCGCTTTTGTTTCCAATGACGCTTTCCATTCATAAAAACCCACAGACCTATTTACACCTCTTTGATTTTTATTTTTTTCCAAGACATGAAATATGAATGAAAAAGCTTTCAGTTTGCTTTGTAAATGTTTTTTTTTTTTTTAAAAAAAAAGCGATAGTACATTATTTATTTGGTAAGTTCATGTGTTTGTATAATAAAACAATCTATTCAACGAATGGACTGTTGCGTGTAAATATCATTGGTGACGGTGATGAAAAAAAACATTGTTTCAAAACGAGGCTTGCGCAATGTGGATACATGTACTATGTAATCTGTATGACATGTGCTGTAGAATTATGTATTTGTCGTGTAATAATAAGTCGCAGTGCTGTTATTCAAGCAGTGTTTAAGATAAAGATACCTCTGGGGGTTCTAGAGAAACATACTTTTTTTGGGGGTGGGTGGGGGGCTAGGGCGAAGACTGTGTGAAGTCCGTCTCTCTGTCAGCCCGGAGCCCCCTGGGCACGTTTTTTTTAAGACTTCCAACTGCACGTGGTACTTTATTAGCACAACTTTTCTTGCTACCCCCCCACCGCACCGGGTCCCCTGTATTCGATTACCTAACCGCATCAGAGATGTGGATAATTTAGTGACGGGACGACGTTTGAACTTTTGTACTGCATTCCGAATACCGTTCTCGATATTTCTTTCAACCTCCGATTCTGATATTACTCATTAACTACGAAAACATTGAACGAACGGACTTCACGAGAATTTTTCGAGAAACGGGTAGAAGCTCGTCGACACCTTTCCGAGCCGGTCTGGGAATACGAGGTACGACTAAAATAACACACCGATTCCGTTGCAGATTCAGATACACACAAACATACACACACACACACGTTTCCGATGTATCGCCCCATTACACGAACACACACACACACTTTACACTTACCCTTATACTAAACTGAACACATCCTATCTTCCAGCTGTCTCTCTCTCCCCCCCCCCCCTGCCATCGAGACCCTCCTCCTCTGTGCTCCCCCCCCCCCCCAGTGACACGTCTTGTCATAAAAAGTATTGTCTTGGCGGTCACTCAGACAAACGAATGACCTTTTTTTTTTTTTATTTTACTAAACAAGAAGCGACTCACTTGATGTCCCCCCCCCATCCACAGACGAATTCTTTCATTACGACAGCGGTTCTCAATCTTTCTTTTTGCGACTGTCCGTGACCACCCCCCCCCCCCCACACAAGTAAATTATCGAATAAATGTGCATATTTTCCTACTGGGATGTCCTCACGGTATCCGGACAAAACCCCCAGCGGACAAAACCCCCACGGACAAAACCCCCAGCGGACATAACCCCCAGCGGACAAAACACCCAGCGGACAAAACACCCACTTAAAAATTATTATTTATTAATTAATCATTACTTTTATTATAAAATGTAGAAAGTGAAAGTAGGTCAGGGCATAGGTAAACTTAAGTGCAAGCGTTGGGACAGTTTAACGTAATTCGATAAGAGACGGGTGGAAAGAGAGGGAGACAGAACCCATTAACTTTAACAGGTAGGAGAATTTTAGACAATAAAGAATAGTGTCACAGTAGAATTCCGGAAGATGCGTAGACGTGGGTAATTCATGAGTTCAGGGTTAGGAGTGTACTACAAATTGAATACAGTTTAGAAACATAGTGTCAGTGTGGAGGAATTCAAGTAACACGAGAAGTGCAAAGTCACCTTTATTCTGCTGTGTTCACCAAACTTAATTATGTATTGGATTTGATGTGGAATCAACAAACAGGAGACTTGAGAATGATAGGGTATTTTGTCCAGCTAGCCTTTATAAGAGAATGTAAGTTTAGTTTGGGAGGAATTGTTGAGCGTACTCGATTTAAAGTGTTTAATTTCCATATCTCATTAAGGGTTCTTTTTTCCTCGTAAATTTAGCTTTTAGACACAATTTGAAACAAGGCTTACAAATTTTACATCACATTCTTGTTATACATTATTAGCCGTTTGATATAGTCGGCTGCTGTATTGCCCTGTAGGATGTAAAAAGTGTAGCTTATTCAATTCTAACTTTTTTTTTACTCTAAAAATCTGACATTTAAAATAGATTAATATTTGGCAACACTGGAAGGCAATGGTCCCCGGGCCGCGAATCGGCATCGGTCCGTGGATCGTATGGTTCTGGGGCGCCCAAGAAACATTAAATTATAACTCGAGCTTTTTTGTGAATTTTTTTTTAATTAATTAATTAAGACATAATAATAATTTAAAAAGGTGCTAAATAAAATAATAACTATGGCTATGTTTCATATTGAGCATTTATGATCAACAAAAAAAGGTTTTAAATTCAAATTCATTTACATGATTTATGTGATTTACAAACCACCCGCTAAGCAGGTCACAGAAAGTAAAACTAATTAAAAGCTAATAAAAATAAAAAAAATAAATTGTAGCTGCAATAAATGGCTTAAAACAATATTGTGGGTGTTTTGTCCGCTGGGGATTTTGTCCGCTGGGGGTTATGTCCGCTGGGGGTTTTGTCCGTTGGGGGTTTTGTCCGTGGGGGGTTTGTCCGCTGGGGGTTTTGTCCTACACTCTGTGCTCACACCTCTCTAATGCGTTACTTGGGCTACGCAGCAAACTGCCCACCTTCTTTAAAAACTCTTGGTTGTTTCACACACACACACCTCACCCCATTAGATCATCCCTCCCTCCGTGGTGCCCCATTAGTTCCTCGTGTCTGCCCCTCCCTCCCACCGTGGTGCCCCATTAGTTCCTCGTGTCTGCCCCTCCCTCCCTCCCTCCCACCGTGGTGCCCCATTAGTTCCTCGTGTCTGCCCCTCCCTCCCTCCCACCGTGGTGCCCCATTAGTTCCTTGTGTCTGCCCCTCCCTCCCACCGTGGTGCCCCATTAGTTCCTCGTGTCTGCCCCTCCCTCCCTCCCCACCGTGGTGCCCCATTAGTTCCTCGTGTCTGCCCCCTCCCTCCCTCCCCACCGTGGTGCCCCATTAGTTCCTCGTGTCTGCCCCTCCCCCCTCCCACCGTGGTGCCCCACATTAGTTCCTTGTGTCTGCCCCTCCACTCCCACCGTGGTGCCCCATTAGTTCCTCGTGTCTGCCCCTCCCTCCCCTCCCACCGTGGTGCCCCCATTAGTTCCTCGTGTCTGCCCCTCCCTCCCTCCCACCGTGGTGCCCCATTGAGTTCCTCGTGTCTGCCCCTCCCTCCCTCCCACCGTGGTGCCCCCATTAGTTCCTCGTGTCTGCCCCTCCCTCCCTCCCACCGTGGTGCCCCATTAGTTCCTTGTGTCTGCCCCTCCCTCCTACCGTGGTGCCCCATTAGTTCCTCGTGTCTGCCCCTCCCTCCCTCCCACCGTGGTGCCCCATTAGTTCCTTGTGTCTGCCCCTCCCTCCTACCGTGTGGCCCCGGTAGTTCCTCGTGTCTGCCCCTCCCTCCCTCCCACCGTGGTGCCCCATTAGTTCCTCGTGTCTGCCTCCCTCCCTCCCACCGTGGTGCCCCATTAGTTCCTTGTGTCTGCCCCTCCCTCCTACCGTGTGGCCCCATTAGTTCCTCGTGTCTGCCCCTCCCTCCTACCGCGGGAGGGAGGGGCGGGCTGGATTACCTTTCCCGAACCCTCCCCTTGGAGTACACGTGCGAATTAACTATCCTTCCCCGTCACCGGGAGGGGGGTGAGGGTGGTTTGTCGTCACAGTCACCCCCCCACCCACCCTTCGCACGTATTTCATATTGTGGACCAGAGCTAGCCCGTAATGTGATGCCGTACAATACATACCTCTACTAGTGGTCCCCTCCTATAACATATCCCGAGAATCCCTGCTCACACATTATATCCAGATTGGAAATACGCATACAGTTTTTTTCTTCTCTTTCTGTAAACCAATCTAACTTTACTGGCTGTCCGGCTCCACGTCACTGGCTGTCCGAATCCACTTTATTATCTGTGAAAACGAAAAAAACTGATTCCTCTCACTTTCCCCAAACAGCTGATATCTCTCAGTGAAAGCCAATTTGAGCTAAACACACATTTTTAAAATTTTATTATTTAATAGAAAACAACAACACCCTATTGAGTTTTAAGATGTTCACCTGGAATGGACTGAACTAGAAAGTGGCGTTAAATGATGCGTTCAGCTCCGTCTATTGAACACGGTTCCAAGATTATTGTGAAGTGTAACTTTGAGTCTTGGAGTAGATAATCCGATTCTAGAAAACAGACACAAAACAACAACGGCCGAAATATTAAAAAAAAAATGTAACAAGAAGAGTTCTTCTACCCGCCAATCGCTTTAACGTCAGAGTATTGACGGCAGACAGGAGGAGCACTTGGCTCACAGGTAAAAGATGACGGCGGGTTGGTGGGTGGGGGGGGGGTGTGGATCATCTACCGGACGAGTTTCGCAGCCCCGCCGTGGTCCCGCTGGAGTCAGGGCTGGAGAGTCGGCCGGTGTGTGCGCGTGAGTCGCCGTGCAGTACCGTCTCGATGTAGTCGTGTGGTGGAGAGGGTGCGAGTGACTGGGGGGGGGTCCCAGGGGACTGGTAATATGAACTGAACTTTGTGTACACATTTTTAGGTCTTTTGTTGGCATCTGTTGTACACGAATGGCACGTGTACCGTTTAGTAGCAGTATCTTTTAGCTGCCGGGAATAAGTTACATTTCAATGCGTACCAGTGTCGCTGAGATGAGTACAAATTAGTGTCGTTTGATGAAGTCGTTCTGTGGTGAACATAATGTACTTAAATATCAAATAAATGACAACTGTTGTTTTCAAATTGTTTAATTGATCAGTTAAACATTGAGATCAACTGAAAAGAAACTCAATGCATCGGTACTTTATACATATGTACTTAATACATCGGTACTTAAAACATATGTACTTAATACATCGGTACTTAATACACATGTACTTAATACATCGGTACTTAATACACATGTACTTAATACATCGGTACTTAATACACATGTACTTAATACATCGGTACTTAATATATATGTACGTAATATATTGGTACGTAATATATCGGTACTTAATACATCGGTACTTAATACATCGGTACTTAATACGTCGGTACTTAATACATCGGTACTTAATACATCGGTACTTAATACATCGGTACTTAATACATCGGTACTTAATATATCGGTACTTAATACATCGGTACTTAATACATATGTACTTAATACATCGGTGATGGTTAGTACGAACTCAACCTGTGCACGTCACATTACAACGAAGTATCCATTCTGTGAATGTGGGAAATGATTTCAAATTTCGCTTAACCTTATTGTGGAATATAATTTACTGTATTGTGTTCTTTTGGTTCTTTTTTAAAATGGTGTTTTAGGTTGTACATTTTAAATGGTGTTTTAGGTTGTACATTTTAAATGGTGTTTTAGGTTGTACATTAAAAACAAACATACATTTATTTTTATTGTGTTTGTGTGTCGGACGTCACGTGGCTCAGATAACAATCATTGGGTCGGACGTTGTTTGGGATAATTCCCGACATCCACCGAATTGAGTCATAAAATATTAACCATGAGTTAATCTTACTCCCAACAATTCACTTTGCCACTCCACTTAATGATTCCTTTGGTGGTTTTTTTTTTATCAGCTATGTTTTTTTCTTCTTCACAGCTATGTTTTGTGTGTGTGTGTGTGTGTGAATTCTGGTGGTAACTAAATTGTTTCGTTTAAACATAAAATAAAAATTCTCGACTTGCATTTTTTTTTTTTGTTTTTGCTTTCTGCTGCCAACTAATGTTTCTCTGTTCGCTGGGTTCATTCACTTGTGTGAGTTGGGTTTATTTACGTGTATGCTGTCGTGTGTGTATATGAGGTTGTCTGTATGTCTGAATCATACATGTCAGTGGTATTTCTTGAAGGTATTGGTGAGAGCAGCTCCTGTTTTGTAAAAAACGACACGCGCGGTAGTCAGTTGAACGGAAGTTAAGGAAAAAATAAATAATCAAAGAAAAACTCGTTTATGGGAGTCGTACATGACTACGAGCCTCATTTACAACAGTGTCTAGCAGTGAATAACAGTACATAGCAGTATTAAGAGTGGCTATCGGTACGTAGTGATAAATAGCAGTCTCTGGCAGTAGATAACACTACATAGCAGTATTAAGAGTGGCTATCGGTACGTAGTGATAAATAGCAGTGTCTGGCAGTAGATAACACTACATAGCAGTATTAAGAGTGGCTATCGGTACGTAGTGATAAATAGCAGTGTCTGGCAGTAGATAACACTACATAGCAGTAATAAGAGTGGCTATCGGTACGTAGTGATAAATAGCAGTGTCTGGCAGTAAATAACTGTAAATAGGCCCTCCCCACTATCTTAATCAGTTTTACATCATGTCAGTCTCCATTACTTTCTAGCCCGGGCCCATATCCAGAGAAATATACTTCATGTGGCTCTCTGTCCCATTTAATGGACCTGTATGTGTGGTCCAGATATTTCACGTGGCGTCGTGTCCCTTTTACTGGACTTGTATGTGTGTTTGTGTGTGTATGTGTGGCATGAAAAATGTATGTGTGTGTATAGTGGGCTGGATATAACAGCGTGTGACTTTGTGTGTGTGCGTGTGTTCGTCCATTGTCTAGGTCAGTGGTTTGGGCCCGGCATGAAAGATGAGTGAGGAGTGCCCAAACGATTTGCGTGGGAGAGTTCACAGGTCGTGGGAACGTTCGGGAATATTTAATCAATTCGGAAATCGTCACGTCTAGGAATTTAAGTGATATTTTTATATATATATACGCTGTCTTACTCCATTTTTTTTCAACCAATCTCTTCACATTCGTATGTCATTTGTATGTCATTTGTGTGTCGTTTGGCCAGATGAGTTTAATCTTCTGATGCCAGCGGCCATTAAACAAATCAATGATCCATTCCATTCGGCCCAGCACGACCAGCCCTATATGCAAGACTTCACTGGCCGCTGTCATTACGTTTGCATGCATGTGGCGACACTTTAATACCGTGTGTATGTGTGTGTGTGTGTGTTTGTGTGTGTGTGGGGGGGGTGGTGATGCCATTATTGCAGTACAACATAATGAAAACAGTTTGAGCTGGGCGCGCCCATGTGTGACTTTCTCCCCCCCCCCCAGTAATATGTTTAATGTTTGTGTCCGAGAACGAGATCTATTCTTTGGGTATTTTGGGGGAAGTAGGCATAGGCAGCTGACATTAAAATGAATAGATTGAGGTGGGTAGGGCACATAGAAAGAATGGAAAACAGCAGAGGTCCAAAAGGCAATATATAAGGCAACACGCAATGAGAAGAAGGCCTAAAGGCAGACCAAGAAGCAGATGGTTGGAGGAAGTGGAGAAAGACCTTAAAGCCATAGGTGTGAGAGAGTGGAGGAAGACCATGGATCGGGAAAAGTGGAGGAGTAGTATGGCAGGCCAGGGCCCTAAATGGGCTGTAGAGCCAAAGGAAGAAGAAGAAGAAGAAGGCATAGGCGGAGACTTTTGTAGATATTTGAGAGCAATAGGCTGAAGTACTTTCGGGGCCCTGATGGAATATAATTTAACCATTAGTACTAAAGAGGGGGGGGGTGGCGAGTTGGGTACGCGCGCACAGATACTATGCTGCCGAAAAGCACACAAAGTTTGGGTTAATTTTGCCCTTATGGTTATTGTTGCGTGCTTGTTTCAGTGCCACTTCGGCTGTGTATTTAGTATATTGCCAGCCTAGGATTCTTTCAGTCTGTATCCAATCGTTCTCTTATAGATATGTCTAAGTGCAAACGCTTTCAAACTCCGTACAGTAGTATTTATAACAGAGGCACTTGGATTCCGTGTATATGGTAATATTTATTATAAACACAAGGTACATTACATGCAATATGGTCCAACATCAATTTCACTAAGTACAATAACACTAGTATCTACTGGTAATCTACTTGTGACCACTCTCGGCTCTATCTAGAAATCTCCTGTCCTAATCCATCCCACGTCCCGTTTCTTCAAACTTTTTTCATCAGGCTTCGTGCCCCACCCACTTGTTGGATTGGCTAATTAAAAAAAACTCATTAAAAGGTTAGCGCCTGTAACGTTCCGATCAAAATGTGTTACGTTGTGTATCTGATATGTAACGTTGTGAATCAAATATGTGACGTTGTGAATGTTTCTTTATACTTTACACAGCCACAACATATATATGTATACTAATATATCAACGCCAACGCTTGGTCTACCAACACATTATATACTTTAATGGTTACTAACATCGATGAATAGATATACAATATATAACATAAGTCCTTGTCTAGTTATGTCTTTACGTCTACTACTACACTACAATCTACAACTACTACACCGAACTCCAACTACCTACACTACTCTAACTACGTCCAGCTCGTATGACTGTCAGCACCGTACTAAATAAAAAGTCTAAGGTCACTAGCATCCTGTCAAAACATCAGGTCAAGCAACGGTCGGGGGGGGGCGTGGCAAACGTTACTACAAAATATTTTAACTGCTGGGACCTCGACCCAGTGGTGAACCTGGAATGTGTAGGATGACCGTTAGGATGGGGCGTTAGTACACGGGAGGGGGTGGGGGTTAATTCTACACAAAATCTACACGTCACAGCGCCCTTTGCCACCTACGGTTGTGTTCGGTGATATATCTTTTTGTCAAGAATGTCAGTTGACTCTCTCCCCACTCTCGGAACAAAGGCTAAGGTATCATATGTCAAGTCCCTAACCCAGGTCGCTAGAAAACGTCATGACCCAAATATTTAACCCTGAACTCTTGATTTAAACTCTCAAAGATTTACTTTATATTTTATCCTACATTCTAACTAATGTGTGAGAACCATGTTCTCCACAGTTATGATATGCACACTCTTTTTCACTTTTTTTTCCCAAAGTTGATACCGCCACTATCTCTTGATGCGCACCGCCATTATCTGTTACCGCACACACCCTTCGGAAACTTAGAGGGAACCACAGATTATATATCGGAGGGAACCATAGATAAATAAATTATACAAAATGCGCACCTCCAGTTTTAAACTGATTTTTCCCCCGAAAGCTGCTATATTTGTGCACCTATGATGCATCAATAATTAGGTGCGTCACTCTTTAAAAAAAAAGGGGAATGGGGGGAAAAAAATTTCAGTCATTTTAATAATAGCGATGCGCTGTCTGCTTGGCTAACATTCCGTGAAAGGAAGGGGGGGGGGTGGCCGCATCTGCCAATAATGAGACAAGGTTCCAACAATAATATCTCCACCTTGTCACAGATGGGAACACGTCATCCTACTAACACTGCTGGGGGAGGGGTGATTGGGGGGGGGGTGATTGATGGGGTGTGTCAATCGAGGATGACCGATGCAACCCAGCCTCATTCAGAGAGAGACGGGCCAGCAGGAACAGATAGATAAGGAAAGAGATGGATGCCACGATGGTTTCAGTGGGTGGGGCAGGCTGTAAAGATAAAAGTAAAATTGAAAAAAGTTTCCCTTCGCCCCGAGGAGCGTCGCCTCAGATAATCTGAAGATTGTTTCACAACTTGGGGAAGGGCTAGGGTAAGGGGGGGGGAGTGTCTGTCTGTGTCTTGCATACAGTGTCTGTCTTGCGTACGGTAGGTTTTATTCCACAATTGTAGTTACATTTAAAACTACGGAGAAATTCAATCGACCGCCTTTGAAATACATATCGAATAGGTTTAACAAGAGAGGGAAAAAAATATAATAAAAAAAAGGGGGGGGGGGAAAGCGGGGGGATTCTTGAGGTCATATGATTTGGTTTTCCGGTCATGCGCAGTATTGTAATTGTAAAGGGTGGGGGGGGGGGGTATAGTTGTCATTAGTAAAATGAATTAGCAGCGTACTTTTTTTTCAATGTTCTGGTGTTTGGGGGGGGGGGGTGAGAAGAAGCTGGGCCCAATCCTAACCCTTCACTCAAACAATTTCACACATATACATTCACTCACACACATCCACACCTATACAATCACTCACACACAACCACACCTATCCAATCACTCACACACATCCACACCTATCCAATCACTCGCACACATCCACGCCTATACAATCACTCGCACACATCCACGCCTATACAATCACTCGCACACATCCACGCCTATACAATCACTCGCACACATCCACGCCTATAAATCACTCATACACATCCACGCCTATACAATCACTCACACACATCCACACCTATACAATCACTCACAAACATGCACAAACATAAAACTCCAAACTTTCTGCATCAACAACGAGGAGGTGTGTGTGTGTGTGTGTGTGTGTGGGAGATTGGAGTGGGGGGAGGAGGCTGTCCTAATTACTTTCAAACCCATCGGCTGAGATTTTCATTGCGAGACTGCCGGGTAAAAAGCGATGAGCAGTGGGGGAAAGGGGGGGTGGCTCACGTAACGGGCAGGTAGGGGATTTGGTGGGGGGGGGGGGTAAAGGGGTACCATTAGAGCCCCCCCCCCCCCACGAGACACTCGGCGCTGAGAAATATAGGTCATTCCATCTGCAGCAGACGATCAATCTAAAAATTTTTTTTCAAACAAGTTTATAAAAGTTGTATCCAATCCAGTGTTTTGATTGAACTTTTGTTGCATTATTCATACGCTTGACTGCGGTTTCCTCCCCCCCCCCCTCCCTTCCATTTTTCATTGTTTATATTGACGCGCTGTTACCTTGTAATGAACCCTTGGCGGTCAGCAGGTCAGTAAAACTAAAACCATTCGACCGACTAGAAGAATTAAAGGTGTTCCGTCTATATCTCCCCGGGGGTTTCCTCGTCACCTTCGGTCACCCCCTCCCTCCTGCTCTATTTTAATTCAAAGCATTGTCGCATGACCATCACGGAGATTGAACAGCTTCCACAATATTTTTTTACTTGACGCAAATGTCTTATGCAATTTTTTTAATCTCTTTTAGTTGCAGGAAATCTCAATATTTGTTTCCTGTTTCCCCCTCCCCCCCCCCCCCTTTTCCCCCATTGACGGCAAACTAACTGCATGCGCGTCAAACCTGTTTCCTGACCCGCCAAAAAAAAAATAAAAATAAAATTAATATGTGCAAACACACACACACACTTACACACACACACACACACAGTACATGTATATATTTGGGCTGCTGATTAAGCTGCGTTAATTTGCGATTAACGCGTCAAAAAACTTTTGCGATTAATATTTTTACCCAACACCTAAATGCGTTAATTTGACCAAAAATACTGAATGTTCAAGAAATCGATAACAGTATTTCACTCAACAAATTTGAAGTTTATAGGTTTGTTCACTTATTAAGTAGATCTACCACCCAACCTGTCGCAATCCGCACGCACACACACACTCACCCCCAGGTATGTCGACAAAATCCCCACTTGTAATATAAATGAATATGTTTTTGTATTATAGCCCTACGACAAGTAAACTTCCTGCTCTATTCCCGATCGATGTAAAAAGAGAAAAAATTCATTCACTAGTTTACAATATATACTGCAGTCAACTTGAAGGTAAAAAAAAAAAAAGTGTATCATGAGCCAGGTTATAATTAGATCAAAATAACGAGATTCTAGAAATTTTGTATCATCATTTTTTGCGCAAATTTTTTTATCGCTTTAATAGTTTCATATACATCACACCTGTCAATCAAGGCCTAGACTGTACACGAGACAGTGGTTGTATTTTTCAGAATTATTGTGACACTGAGCTAAATTTAATATTTTATATAGGGCTGTTTCTTTTTAACTACAATTAAAGCGTAATTAATGCGTTAAAAATATGCGACTACATTTTTAACGCAAACATCAAAATGCGTTAAATTTTAGCCAAATGTTGTCATTTCAATAATCAGTAATTAACCCAATTCTATAACCATAACCAGATCAGACAAGATTTAAAAAAAAAGCAAAAAAAAATACCCCGAATACAGAAACTGTCACGTTGACAAAAAATCATAGCAGCCACATAGCCTTGAAACAATAGGGGTGTCATTTCTTAATTCTAATTTATGACCCTCAATGATACCATTAGTCAACATCTGCAGTAGCGTGCTCCTAGTTTGATTGACAGGTGCCATGATTTGGAAAAATGGGACAGAGGGGGTACGGTAGTTGGGTAAGCTATAAGTAACGTCATCTTTGTGGGGAGAGAAGCTGCTAAGTGTGTCAAAAATCTAACAGGATGGGAAAGGTGGAAATAAAAAAAAACGCGTTAATAATAAGTGAGCAAGTACTTTCTGGCTATACTATTATTTTATGAAGGAAAATGCACATACGAGATAGAAATGACGTGTGTATTTTGTTTTGGGATGGGAAGTGGAGTAGGTACGGTAGTGGAGGGTTGGGTAAATGAGACATACGTGGGGGAGGGGGGGGGGGCAAAGTGTAGCAAAATACGACAGGGATAGAGGGGAGAGAGGTTGAAATACGTCATTATCTCGGAACCTACGGTACGAGAAAAACACTTGTTTGGCAATGTTGTTGATTAAAAAAAAAAACTCGCATCACTTGACGCGATGGATAAATGTCGAAAAATTGGTCCCAATAACTAACTCAACAGACATATGTGCTAATGCTTAATAAATCTGTTACAATTAATTATACCTCTTTCGTAAATTAATCTGACTTGTTTATTATACCAATTTTATGCTATGATATTATGACTTACTAGTCTGAATACAAACAAAATGTATTATATTGTGTCGATTAAAAAGTGCGTTAATTTGAGATTAAAAATTTTAATCATGCGTTAATTTCGATCAATTTTTTTGATCGAACAACAGCTCTAGTATATATATATATATATATATATATATATATATATATATATATATATATATATTTGAATACATGCTTAGAATATATATATATACCTGCTCTGACAGGTCTTTGACGTCAAATTCGGCACAGGTGATTATACCCCCCCCCCCGCTTACACACACACACACACCCAACCTCCTCATCATCACAAACATCCTCTTATTTTCTTGAAATGGTAGCCAGTCGGTGGCTCAATATGTATATTCGTTCCCTCCATATTTTCACCCAATTTAACCTTCCCTCGTCTCATGTCTCAGATTCAGTGGTTCTCAGGTTTGTAAGATTCGCGACCCACTGAAAAAAAAAACAAACAACAACACTAGTTCGTTTTTTAGCGACCCCACCTGTTCTACCCCCTTTTTGATCACGCGTTGTTTGATTGTTGTGTTGTTTCCTTTTTTTTTTTTGGTATATGAGGTGCTTGTGACCTGGTTTTAGGAAGGTCAAGCATACGAATGTTGAAATAGTGTCATTCACCCACGCAGTAACCTTCACCTTGTGTTTGGCGCGGATCACCCGCGCGATAACCTTCATCTTCGATCTGGCGCGAAATCTGCCCACGCAATAGCATTTTGAACTTATAGTTTTGGGCGGGAAAAGTGCGTGGGTGGACTACCTGTTAAAGAGGGGAGGAGATAGCGGTCAGTAAGACCTGGTGACACGCGCAGGAGAATTAGAAAGGTTGTTAGAGAGTTCATGTGGTGGATTATGAGTTCATACAGAGTAGACACATGTGGAGTAATGTATTCATGGATATTATAGTAAGACTAGGTGTACCCTGCAAAACCTTTGCATAGAGTTATATCCCCTTAGGCTTGATCGGTAGGCTAGGTTATTATTTTGGTTTCGGGCAGATCCGATTTTTTCCTGATTGTATTTTAAACTGGAATACTGTTGTATTAATTTTTTTTTTTACTTTCGATTTAACGCAGAACCCAAATCGCTTTTATTTTATTAGATGTTATCTATTGGTGAACTCCTCAGTTGTTAATCATTTCATTCTATCTGTATGTGGATTCTCATGTGTAGATATCACGTATTAAAGTTCAGTTGTTAATTCTATTACACTTCAAGGAGTTGCGTTGTCGTATTATATTTGGAAAGCAAGAGGGATACGACACCGCCCCATCACGAAAATAAAACAAGAATTGATAAGAGAAGGAATCACTGATTGTTGTTATATATATATATAATATATATATATATATATATAATATATATATTGTTGTGACCCTCTTAATTTTACACACGGCGCTGGACCAGTCGTCACCTGGACAGGTGTGTAAAAACAAGAGATGAGGACGATGCGTGAAGACCAGTGACGTGACCTGATTTTTGTAGGTGTGGACCGGACATGTGTAGTGAATTGGTTTTTTGAATTTGAAGGACAAGTTGTTGGTGACCTGGAGATTACACTTTGGATTCGCTTGTGGCCAGCAGTGATTTTTGTTTCCTATGTGAATTTATTTGTGGTTATGGAATTAATGTTTATATAATTTGTATAATAAATAAATTATCAGTCTAGTCATTATTGAACCCACGTGTCCTGTGTGTGTGTCATTATGTAAAATATCAAGTTGTAACAATATATATATATATATATATATATATATATATATATATATATATATATATATTATATATATAGTGGATTCCGCTTAATTGGGACACCACTTAATTGGGACAGCTGCTTATTTGGGACAAATCTGAAAGAAACCAAACCAAGAAGCCAATAGTAAATGTGTATGTTTAATTGGGACAGCCGCTTAATTGGGACAAAAAGCCTCGGTCCCGATGTGTCCCAATAAAGCGGAATCGACTGTGTGTATATATATATATATATATATATATATATATATATATATATATACACATATATATATATATATTCTCGATTAGTTCTTTTTGGCTGCAGACTTGAAATCAGCCGGCACTACACACTATGAGAACCTGTGTCCTAGAATCCGTGCAATGAACCGGTCAATTTCCTGCGCTATCTGGGGCTGTCACAGATCCACCTAAAGTATCTTGTGCTCGTGGCTTTTTTGTTGTTTTTTTTTTTTTTAATCTGCTGATTGAAATGTGAAGTGAAGCTTAGCAGGTTTAGAAACTGGTAGGGGGGGGGGGGAGGGGGTTTGCAGTGTCTGACGGTTTGACGGAGGCCGTGGTAGGAAGTCGTGTCTGCTTCAATACTTGGTCATTGACCAATGTCCAGCTGCTATAATGAGGTTTTGGTAGGACACGCCTGGACGATAGTAAATACATAGTGAATACCACATCCGGGTCATTGAAGTAGGTCATAACAGATGTGGGGCACGGACGGTCGAGCGGTTTAAGCGGGTTCGATCTCCGGTGATAACCAGGAGAATAGTTCCAGGTATGTCTCCTGTGATGCCTCCATGGCCATTGCACTATCGGGTAAGGTGGAGATGAAAGAAGGGCAGCACAAAAAAAAAAGAAAGTTCCACTAGTAGTTTATGTTATCTGATGAGTAAACATTCTATCCTTGCAGGGACTTTGCAAATAGCTCAATAAATCCTGGCAGGTCTGTGTGTCTGAAACACTCACAATAAAAGACTTTCTTAAAAATGCTTGTGATTACCAGAATGTAAAATCAATCGAACAAAGAAGAAAACAAACCCGTTAGTGCTTGTAATAGTTGAAGTAGATATGAACACGAGTGTTGCATGGGCTGGTGTTGTCTTGAAGGATTGTGTGTGTGTGTGTATTGCAGCTACTGCAGAATGTTGTAATAGTTGAAGTAGATTGAACAACGAGTGTTGCATGGACTGGTGTCTTGAAGGATAGTGTGTGTGTGTGTATTGCAGCTACTTCAGAATGTTGTTGGTTTTTTTTTTTTTTAACTTCACTCATTTAACACACGTGACTTGAAAGTCGTCTGTTTAATTTGTTTTCCCCTCGAGTTGCGCCGGGGCTGCTCCTGCAGGGTACAGGGCGGCAGTCAGGTGTTGCAGACCGTGTTGTGTGCCGTGATCGATACACGTTTGAACCCTGGCACGTGAAATATGTGGGTGGGGGGACCCACAGAATATATAAAATATATTACACCGATGAGAAAGAAAAAAATAATAATTCTGCCATTTGTGTGTGTGTGTTTTTTTTTTTCTAACAGTATTTATTTAGTAAATGCACCCGGAAAGAAAGACTTATTTCTATGGTTATGGACCCCTCCCCCCGCACAGATTGGATATTTAATCTAATGGTAAATGCGACTTCATATTCGCACACGATAATTGCATAACACACAGATATGCCGGTTGACTGGGTGGGGGGTGGGGAAGTATTAGGATGCGGTGCATTTCAATTCCATTTATTTCTCTGGCGTGCCACCCAGGAGACACCGCTGCGGGTCCAGGGTTCACCGTTGAAACTCATTGACAGGCGCCTTGGGGGGGGGGAGGAGGGGGGCGGCACCCGCGCACCTTGTCTTTGACCTGTCGATCTGACTGACTGCCGATGGCGCTGACCGTGTATGATAGCCCGTCGTCCAACCTTCACACCGTGTGACCAGTCTTTTACTGGTTGGCGACAGCGACTCTTGTTTCACATCTCATTATTACAACTCTCCCCCCCCCCCCCACACACACAATGTCTGCCTGTCTGTCTGTCTGTCTGTCTGACTCATTCTCTCTCACTTAGTCCTAATCCGTCTCACTCCCAGAGTTCAGACTTGCCGCCCTCTCCCCTCCCCGGGTCTGTCCCGGGCAATCTTTATCAAATTATCAGTTGTCAGACGGGGGGGGGGGGACTAAAAATTGTTTCATTTGGTCGTTAAATCACTCTCTTCACACCCCCCTCACTTCCCAAACTTTTATTTTCCGTTCCATCTCTAATTCATGCCCCCCCCCCCCTCCTTTTACATCTAAATTGTTTTTATCCGGAATCTGATTCGGATCATTTTGTCATCAATTAGTTTTCTCCCCGAGTTCCGTTCACTGTGGTGGCCAGCGCTTATACATTTACTGTTAATTTTGTATCTCAGCGCGTCTTGCTGCTGTGGCGCTGTGACACACACACACACACACATGTCCACGACAGCAGTGTGTGTGTGTGTGTCTGTGTCTGTGTCTGTGTGGAGACTTGATTGATGTCCGTGTCACTCTGTTTTTAACCTGATGGTCATGTTTAGTCAGGAAAGGATTATGTGATTGGTGGTCAGCCGTCTCATCTCATTTGACACGTCCGGTTGTAGTATACCCAAATGTCCACTGTTTGATATTACCCCCATGGCCACGTTTTTTGTGTGTGTGTATATCCCATGGTCCACTGATAGCGGCTGGGTAAGCGAAGTCGACAGTGAACTCGACTCGCATGCTGAGGCTACAGGGTTCAAGCCCTGGTAAAGCCTCTGAGAGGAGATGGGCGCCTCCAAGTCATAATGACGTTTTAAAGCACACCATATCTGTTGATTTGTCAATTCGTCCCCCAAACGACCAGTGCCGAACCCCCCGGGATTTGGGGGCTCGGTGGGGGGGGGGGGCTTGGCCTCTTTGGGGACCTCTGCATTTTTACAATAGACACCATGAGATGAGATAATGCACTTAATATTTAATGTAAAAAAAATATTGGGGCCCCACTCGACCCCCTTACCCTATGTACGCCTCTGCAAACTTACCACGTCGGTAAGGGAGTTTAAAAAAATGGCCAGTTTTGAATATCCCATGTCCACTGCTGACCCCTCGATGTGCCTTCAGACGCAAAAGTTGGTCAATGAAACAATGAAATCTCTCTCTGTGTGTGTGTGTGTGTGGTGGGGGGGATTGTTCTCATTCAAATCGATTTTTAAAAAAAAACACAAACTTGTAACAATTTATTTCTGGTTTATTTACTCTGTGCATTCTTGTTAGTTAAAGGAATTGAGTTTTTACTTGAGTCCGATTGTCTTTGTGGCGTGGTGCCACACTGGGCAAATACTAATTTCTGCCGGGGCGTGCTAAGATAGTGGATGGGGTACTTCCTACCCTATCTTTTTACCCCACCTCCCCCCCACCCCACGCCCCTTTTAAACGGGAGCCGTCCACAATGTGTGGTCAGTGTCTTGAGGCTGTGTGTGTCCCCCCCCCCCCCAGAAATTTCAACCCCCCCCCACCACACCCCCGGGCGTTGTTATCTCTCATCGGTCTCGGAATGACACTGTAAACAAACCCGATTGTTTTCTGGGTTTTTTTTTATGGTTCTCTTATGTTTGTCTTTCGGTTCTTCCCCGTGACCCCTCCCCCCCCCCTCCCCACTTCCTTCACATTCCTTGATCAGGGCTGTCTGGCAGGGAGAACGTCTGTGACCTACATTGAATACTGAAACGTTGGTTTATTTCAGACATCTAGAACTGAGGTTATATATATATATATATATATATATATATATATATATATATATATATATATATATATATATATATATATTTACCTTGCATCTGATTTTTAAGTTTCTGAGCAAAATGAAGTTTATGTTTTTACCTGTTGTCATGTCGAAAGCTGTGGAGAGTTACATTTTTGTGTTTGTCTTCTTGGCACATCTCTTTTTAACACACTCTCCCACCCCAGGGGATGTTTACCTGTTAGTTCTTTTTTTTTTTTTCAAATATTTTACCTACATCTCTTGATGTCAAGTCTTCAGAAAAAAATTACAATTAAAAAAAAATGCATCACTTTGACGTGCACACCAGGTGTTGGGAATGGTTTTTTTTTTGTTTGTTTTTGGAAACCGGTTTTTTTTTGTGGATGCGGTGATAGAACATGTCACGAACATTATTTGGGATTGCCCGTTCTTTTCGGTAAAAACTCGACAAATAATTGTACTACACTACATCTGACACGTGTAGATAAAGTAGTGCACGTCGGTATCATATCTGATATAAGGCGTGCAGCATTCATAGTCGGCATATTGACATATACATCGCATATTGTCTGGTATAAGACTTATACCACACAAACTCTGCTGTCAGACTTACACCACACAAACTTACACCACACAAACTCTGCTGTAAGACTTACACCACACAAACTCTGCTGTAAGACACACCACACAAACTCTGCTGTAAGACTTACACCACATAAACTCTGCTATGTGACATCACAGTGCCGAACCTAGGGATTTGGGGGTAAAAGGGGGAGGGCTTGGCCTCGAGGGCCCCTGCTTTTTGACATTCGACACCATGACATAAAATAAAGTACTTATATTGAATGTAAAAAAAATTGTGCTACACACCCCCCTCAAGTTGGGGCCCGGGGGACTTTCGAATCGAATCCCCCTTTCCCCCCACCATAGGTACGCCTTTATGACATCACTGTATGTGACAGATGACATCAGTCTAACTGTTGTGTTGCATATAATGACATCACTGTATGTGACAGACGACACCAGTCTAACTGTTGTGTTGCACATGATGACATCACTGTATGTGACAGATGACACCAGTCTAACTGTTGTGTTGCACATGATGACATCACTGTATGTGACAGATGACACCAGTCTGTTGTGTTGCACATGATGACATCACTGTATGTGACAGATGACACCAGTCTGTTGTGTTGCACATGATGACATCACTGTATGTGACAGATGCAATGTAAAGTTAGAAATTTTTTTTTTTACTTTGAGGATTACTGAATTATTATTTTTCAGACTTGTATCTAAAGCCATACTTACGATTAGCTTCCTGGAAGTAACGTCTGTTGACCCTAACATAAGCACGCGCCCACACACACACACACACGCACACATTATATTGCATTGTAAATAAAATTCTAGGCGATTGCTAATAAACAATGATTGCCCCTTTTTTTTTCTCCCTTCTAATTTTGAGTTTTCTCTCTGTGGGTTTGATTGCAACTTGTCTGGCGTGCAATCCCTGGTGGGGGCATTCCCCTGTTCGATCGCCAGACCAGGTCACACCGTGTCCATAATAACAACAGGACAGTCCCAGTGGTCAGGATGCAGGAGGGAACAGCTGGAATTTCCCCCCTCCCCTCCCCTTAATAAAATTGTCATTAGATTATGTGGACAATAAGTTGATCATGATCCCAGGATTCTATATATATATAACATATGTAACCTTAACTTTAACTTATGCGTTTAATAACACTCTATAACTTATCTCTCTCTCTTTCTCTCTCTCTCTCTCTCTCTCTCTCTCTCTCTCTCTCTCTCTCCCCCACACACACATCACTCACACAGATCTCCCACACATAGTGCCGCTTGGTGTCACATTTGTTACGTGGATTTAATTTTTTTGATCTTTTCTCATTCATTGTTTTTTTTTTTAATTTGTTCATTTGAAATGTGTGCGTGCGTGCGATTGTCAGCGCGCGCGCGTGTGTGTGTCATTTAATTTGTTTAATCTTGTTTCATTTTTTGCTCTGTTGTTAATGTTGAAATGGGCGACGGTGTCATACAGATTGGCTGACGGGACATTGTACAACAGCATCCAACCAAGCAGGTGGATATCTCCAGAAGTTTACATTGGCTGCACGGATATTTGTTGGTAGATTAACAACCCATGCAGGAATTCTATGGTCTCGCTTGGTCTACTCACACTGAAAAAAAAAAAAATTAGCATCAAAACCGAAAGATAAGAGGGGCAACGTATGGTCGTGCTGTGTAGAGCGCTGGATAGGTCTCGGGTTCGAACTTCAAATGAGAACTTTGGGATTTTTTTTCCAGGTCCCGGTGAAATTCCTACCCAAATCCACCCAGCTATAAATGAGCACCTGACTACAAGTTTGTAAAGGCGTCTGGGCGTTGTGCTAGCCAGTCAATCGACTCAATATGATGTGGCTACGGAAACAGATGAATACTTCACTTCATCTGCCTTACCGAAAGATAAACATACATTAAAACAAACTCTACAAAAATACATTCCCGATCTGAAGATTGATGTATTAAAAAAATGAATTGAAAAGTTTGTTAAAGTATTTATAATAAAAACAAAATAAATAACAGGGTACAGAAGTTTGTATTATGACTTGGGTACAGAAGTATGTATTATGACTTGGGTACAGAAGTTTGTATTATGACTTGGGTACAGAAGTTTGTATTATGGCTTGGGTACAGAAGATTGTATTATGACTTGGGTACAGAAGTTTGTATTATGACTTGGGTACAGAAGATTGTATTATGACTTGGGTACAGAAAGGTTGTAGTATGAAGCTTGGGTACAGAAGATTGTTATATTATGACGTTGGGTACAAGAAGTATGTCTTATTATATGACTTGGGTACAGAAGTGATTGTAATTATGAGCATTGGGTACCGAAGTATGTATTATGACTTGGGTACATAAAGATTGTATTATTACTTGGGTACAGAAGATTGTATTATGACTTGGGTACAGAAGTATGTATTATGACTTGGGTACAGAAGATTGTATTATGACTTGGGTACAGAAGTATGTATTATGACTTGGGTACAGAAGTTTGTATTATTGACTTGGATACAGAAGTTTTAGTATTGACTTGGATACAGAAGTTTGTATTATGACTTGGGTACAGAAGTTTTTATTATGACTTGGATACAGAAGTTTGTATTATGACTTGGATACAGAAGTTTGTATTATGGTTTAGTAGACAGAAGTTTCATTACTGATTTGGGTACAGAAGTTTGTATATGATGACTTGGGTATAACTGTTTTAGAAGTTTTTGTATTATGACTTGGGTACAGAAGTTTTGGTACTCTTCACTGGTTGTTGGTTGATGTTTTACGTTATTTTAGACACGTGACTGGGCACGTGACAAGTTGCACCGGGCAATCAGACAGTGGTAGACATCCGGGTCGTGATTGTTTCGTCCGGAAGGTCAAGGGCATAAAACAAAGTAGTCTCACGTCAGATGGAACCTTTGTTTATTTTTATTTCATTTTGTTGGAGAGTTTATCTGTCACGTGACACTGCTAGGCGGGTCGGCAGTGGTGGAGAAGGAGAGGTGGAGGAGATTGTCTGACCGATGCAGCGTCCGTAGTGTCCATCTGGTCTCGCGTGACGGAGGCCGTTGGACTACATCAGCCCATCGGGGATGTTGTCCACACCACTTTGATTTCTGGTTTGAAAGTTTTTTTTTTGTAAAGACGTGATGTAGGTTCCAGCATGTGAGTGGACAATATAAGTGTCATGATCCCAGGGTGTCTCTCTCTCTCACTCTCCCACCCTCTCTCTCTCTCACCCTCTCTCTCTCTCTCTCCCACCCTCTCTCTTTCCCGCTCCCACCCTCTCTCTTTCTCTCGCGATGAGGTCCCTGTAAAGGGGAAGGGTGGAAAGATAGATCCTAATAATCCCAAATGGGGGCGGGTGTTTTTATGGCCCGCGGCCCGGGATTTGGGGGGGGACCACTGCTATGAACCACAATGTATTGCCATTCTGTCGTACTCCCCCCCCCCCCCACCATAGCCGATAGTGCAGTGGCCCTGGAGGCACCACGGAAGACGTGGCCAGATGCTCGAAACTAGGGACGCTCAGGTCGAACACTTTACCGCATGGACCATCCGCACCACCCACCCAGTTTGTGTGATCGAGACACTCCTATGATAACAACAGCAGGCGGCATCCAGTCATCAATGGGCCGCCAAAGGAGGCAAATGTAACAGTGTTGTCCATACAAGTACAAGTACTGAATGTGTTATATACAAGTACTGAATGTGTTATATACAAGTACTGAATGTGTTATATACAAATACCATATGTGTTATACACAAGTAATGAATGTGTTATACACAAGTACTGTATGTGCTATACACAAGTACTGAATGTGTTATACACAAGTACTGAATGTGTTATACACAAGTACTGTATGTGTTATACACAAGTACTGTATGTGTTATACACAAGTACTGAATGTGTTATATACAAGTAATGTATGTGCTATACACAAGTACTGAATGTGTTATACACAAGTTCTGTATGTGTTATACACAAGTACTGAATGTGTTACATACAAGTGCTCTCTATATCTGGGACGAGGCGTGAGTGTTGCCGGTCATAACTCTTAGAGAAAATAAAATTATTGATGTATTTTATGCTACATACTAAGCACAAACGAACATAGATTTATATATGTATATAAATAATTCGACTTGCAACATATACTGTATATATAAAAATGAAAGTTACATCATGTATTGAAACTTGTGTAGTCATTTTAGTATGAATGATTTTGTTAACTATATTCAATATTCACAGTTACCATTACCACAGCATTTTCTATAACTAGACTACGACCGGCAACTTTCACGCGTTCGATCCCCGCTCTGTTATGTATTAATGCGTCATTGAAGGCCCAGCGGCGTCTTTTTTGATGAGGCCGTCCCTGATTCCGTTTATGGGGGGTAATTACTTATTTTGCCGTCCTGTCGTCGGAGGCCTAAACCACATTTCCTTTTTCTCTAAGACTTAATCTTTATCTCAGATTGGGCTGAAATTTTGTTCTTTTTATTTCCTGACTCGAGTTTGACCTTGTATTTGAATATTGTATGAGCGTGAGGGTGGTGGTGGGCGTGGTGGCCAAAGTTTCACTCCTAGGGGAATCGCTAGGCCTTTCAGTTTACCTTTACGGTAATTGTGGTTAATTCTCCCTGGGTGGATTATCGGGTCTAATGGTTATGTGTTGAAGAAATTGATGGGATGTGACATCCTGGCCCACACTGATGGCTTACTGATGTTAGTTTAGGCCCGGATTTCTTGAACTGGTAGCGTGTTAATCCCTGTGGATGTGAGATCGAGTGCTCGATTTAGAAAAAACCAGCCGGGGCTTTGAAAAAAAATTTCTGCGAAGCCGGGATAAGCCGTCGCATCCGGCGGGGGATGAAAAAAAGCTTAGAATGAGGATGACAATTCGATGCAAAGTTTCTCCTGTTTCACAAGTATGAAAGGTCTTCAAAAATGTTTTTCTCAATCACTCGTTCTTTAAGTGCAAACCTAAATCTTTAACTGTCCACATTTGGTTCAAATATACCGCAATAAATCTATAATCTACCAATTAAACGATTCTTCAATGCAATTTGGATGTTTTTTTAAAAAAAAAGTCTGTCCTTGTCGCAATGCCGAGCATTGACTATGCCTTGTAGATATTGGATTTACAGAACGTTGAAGTTGGTCAATTATGGCGTAAATAAACAGAAACCATCATTTGGTTCATCGACAATAATGCAGACCCACTCTTCAACTATTTCTGTCAAATTTGTGTGTAAATAGTTGGAAAACTATTAGGTCCCTGAGGCCTAAAGTAATGATACCGTATGAATTGCAATGAATGACTGTCAGAGCAGGCGTTTCGATTCAATATGAGCCAGGAAAACTTATATACGATCACCCCACCCTACCCCCTTCCCTGGCTATACTGGCTTCCAATTCCTAGATACGCCTTATTTTTGGTTTTATCAAAGAGATAAATCAGTTTAAGTTTACTACTCTTTGGTTGAATTTTATAACATCTGATCTTATATAGATGTCTTATATTAACTCTAAATCGAAGCTTGGCTTTATATGTTTTGCACTCTTATTTTAATTTCAATTCAGATTTTGTCAGTTTTCAATATTAACGATTTTAGCTCAATTTTCGCTTCTTTACCCAAGCCTTCTCGACGTGCTATATCTGTAAAAGCAACTTACTTACGATTAAATTTTTCCAGATGTTTAGCAAGAAATGAGTGTTGCGTTGTTTCAAATCAGCTGATTTTGTTTGTGTTTTTCATTGTAGTAATACCCTATCAAAATCAATTCACTAATTAGGCTAACCTTAGGGAAAAATCATTTTGGGGATGAAAAAAATTTCTGCAGAGCCGGGGATAAATGTCATCCCCGGCAGGGATGAAATTAGCTAAAGCAGAGCCGGGGACAGTCCGATAAATCGAGCCCTGGGTCAGATGTTATATAAACTACTAATGGGGAAACTTTGATGATGCCCTTCTTTCATCCCTTACCATAGGTGACTGAGCACACCGGGAGTCGAACACGTGACCCACAGCATGTAGATCCGGCTCGCTACCAAAGCGCCACCCGGCGTGACGTTTTTGTTTTTGCAATTTTTAGAGCATTTTCGAAAAAAAATGCTCTATTGTCCCCGTTTTGTCTGTCTGCTGATCTTGATGCTGCTGTCCGTCATCGCCCTAACGATTTCAATCATCCATAAGTCCTAGTACCTATGATGTATATATATATCCTTTTGTAGGTCTTGGCCTGCCAAGTGTACATCAAAAGTCCATTTCGCGATCTGACCTTTGAGGGCCGAAAAAGGGGGCGTTTTAAGTACCGTTTTTGCTTATATTTTAAATATAAATAATAAAAGCTAATCAAAGGGGCGTAATCATTATTTATTTTTGTAACAGTTATTCAACATGATTACTTCCCTCTCTATCAAAATTCAGAAAAATCTATGGCTGTCACCCGGAAAAAAAATACGGATTTCGTCCGGCATAACCGAAAATGCTCTAAAATGTCCTTTGTCCGAAACGGAAAAGACTTAAATTGCTTGTTTTTATTAGCAGCCCTCTCTGCCAATGGGCTATAATATTTTTTTCATCTAAGTCGATAAATAATTTTTTTGTACAAAATCTTGGAGCACCATTATCAAAAATTTTGTTTAAAAACCTTTTTTTATGTTTTGGCTTCGAATTTCATGTTAAAAGCCAAAAAAAATAAATTTTTTACTTTTTGTAAATAATCAGACAGTTAACATCTAAAGTATATTAGTGGTCAATTATTTTCCAATGTAAATCAATTCAAGTTTATTCCATTAACCCTAAGTACAGGTAAGGAGTATACTAACTGATGATTGTCAGTGTTTAAATAGATACTAAAGTCAAGTGATTCTAAAGAAACGATTAAATGATGCCAAAAATGTGAGTAATTACTTTTATAAAGTTTGGATTAAAAATTACAGTTAACATTTATCCAACAGCAAATTTATATTAGCTAGTATAATGTCTTTATTTTTTTTAATTGTGTATACTTGCTAAAATCAAATGTATTGAATTGACCATTTTATACCTAAGATGTTTAGCTTATAAATCTAAAAGAAAGATGTATTTTTGTTGTCCAGCTTATACCAAATTATTTTTTTTTTAAATTATGACAGATGAAGATACTTTAAAATATCAGCAAAATTTTTTTTTTTTTAAATCTTGAATAATCGAAGATACCTAAGCATCTTTTTAGCTTCAAGGCCTATATAACTTTGGATGTACAACCAATTATAAAATGTATTTGAATTTCTGGTAGAGCTTGTTCACTTTTAACACAGGAAGATCCTCTGACATTCCAGCATGACTTTTGATGATGGTTTACATATATATTTAATATGATTTTAATACATGTATTATTTTTTTTGCAGTTGATACATAAGCAGCCATATGTTAAGGAAGAAATCATGCTCCATTTTTGTTATCCCAGGCTGGATGTTAATGTCAGTACATTGAATCACTTGTTGAAGAGTCCTTTTTGTATTCACCCTAAAACAGGTATTGCCCTCTTTTATAATGTACTGTATTAGAATTACTCATTTATAATGCATACTGTATTAGAAAATTTAAAAAAATCATTGATATGAGTTTAAACTTATTCCTATTAAAACTTTTTTTAAAGGAAAGTGTTATTTTCTTCAAAGCACACAAGAGTAAGGAAAACTATACTTTTAAAGTAGCTTGACAGTCTTAATTATACAATATACTACTACATTATCAACAGGACGATTTGTGTACCCATGGATCCTAAAAGAATTGATGACTTTAATCCAGATGATGTTCCCACCATCAGGTGAGGTGAAAATGTGTATATTTACCTGTGTCTATTTTTATATGGCTCTCATTGTAAGAAAGGTAACTAAATACCATGATTTGTTTTGTAGTATGATTGTTTGTTTTAAGCTAAAACAAATTTAGTAAAAACTTTAAAGGTAAAAATGTTCCATTTTGTGTAGGTAATTTTGGGAGTGTAGAATTCTGCTCCAGTGTTTTTTAAGTGGAATTCCTAAAGAAGAAAATATTTCACTGTGAACAAACATAAAAAAAAAAGTTGAAATTGCTCAGTCAGACATTTTTATGTGTATGTAGCAAAATATAAAAGAAACATGTCTTTACTTAAATCAAATATAATTATGGTATTCTTTTTATTCCTATCAAAACTAGTGGATTCTAGAAGAACTGACAAAGAATTACAAGATGAACAAGGAAAAAATTTCGAGGTTAAAAATTATATATTTTCTCTATTTTCCTGACAAATTTACATAAATATGAATAGCTGCATAATATTTCTTATGGTTCTTTATAAACTTTTACTTTTTATTGTATGCTAGATAAACACATGTATGAATGGATCAATCTTTTTCTTTATATGAAGATTACAGAAAGACAAGTTTAGACAATATTTAAAAACGCTTTGACGCATTCCTGAAAGATTTAGAGAATTCGTGAAAGGAAAATGATTGAAACAAAAGTGGTGAGCTTAAATTTTTTTTCTCAATATGTTTAAAACTGTTACCAGTAAAGTTAAAAAAAGAAACATTTTTCATACGTATTCTATTATATTTTCTTTTCCAGATATAAAGATGGGAATTTTGATATTTTACAACTATTTAAATTTTAAAATATTAATGGCTATAGTTGTTTTTTTGGATGATGTAAAATTCACTGAAAAAGAATAAATGTAATGAAAAGCATTCCAAATAATAGTCCTTTTTTACTTTATTTTTAAATATCTTTACAAGAAAAAAGTGACTAGAACAGTGACAAATTTTATTTTATTAAAAAAATAACAATATAAGTTAAAGAATATTACAATGGTATTTTGCTATGAAAAAATCTAAACACTGCTTTAAGTACTGTTCATTCTTTTAAAATTATTTTGGAATATATAAAAAATTATACTAGAATATATAGTTTTTGTTTTTTTAAAGGAAAAAGTAGTTACGTTAATAATTTATTTACACTTTTTATTTAGCATTTAGGTGCATGAAAGAAATACATGTATGGTATTAAAACAAAAGGAATCTGTAATTAATCAATACAAAAATAAGAGAAAAATTTAAATGAAAATAATATTGAAATTGTTCTGATGAAAGCACTAATGATCAGTTTATAAAGAAAAAATCTTACAAATGACATTGGTTAGTGTCTAGATTTTAAATGACAAATACATCAAAAAAACACCAAACTAAATTTCTGCTTAAAGTATTCTTAAGTTATATCAGAAGTTTTCTCCTGTGTTTAAATGATCATAGCCCCAGTTCTAAAAAACTTTACACACTAATTATTGTGGGGTTAAAAACCATAATCATCAATCATGTCATCGTCTTAGGATCTCAGTAATAATTTAAAACATACTATTTACTTCAATGATGGATAATTCTCTACGTTTTCCATCTGACTAAGTTCCATTGACCACCCATGTACCTGTTTGTATATCAGTTATCACACATAGGTATTCTCTATTTCAAGTCTTCATCCACTTTCCTTCCCAACACCGGGAATTAATGGGACTATACTGGTGATTTAATAACTGATTAGATTCATCTGATGCTATCTCAAACCCAACAAATGAAAGCACTTCTAGCCCAGTATTGAATGTCAGTTAATTATTTGATACTGTGCTGGTCCTCTGGACTGCCTGCCATTCTCATGTCCCCCATACCTTCAAAACTACTTGGTTTTTAGCTTGCAGTGCACATTCTCATTGATTTTTAAAAAACACCCCTGCTTAAAGTGCTGTCGGACCTATAGGGCATATGAAGTTTTAACCTGTTTCTAGTAACTTAGGTATGCTTGTTGCCTTTACTTTTCACAATTAAATGTGGTTATACCATGCAGAGGTGGCTGGCTGAACAAACCAAAATCTTCTGGAACTGTGAGAAAAGCCCCGAAAAAATAAGTTAAGATTTTAAACTCATTTTTAAATTGAGTGCCACCATCTTCTAAGTTTGGTCAAAATTGTGTTGAGATCTTATTAATGTGAAAAAAAGAGATTGAAATACATACTGAAATTTAAACTAAATATAATGTTTCTGGCTATGACTGTGGAGCTGGGCTGTGTTGGTAAACAAGACATTTTAAGTTTGGGTGCATCTTTAAAAGATAGCTTAAATATGATTAAACATAAATAAAAATCTAAAATTACAAATTTATTTTTAAAAACAAATACATGTATCAGATTAGATGTTGCTAGATACAATATATATCGAACATGAGCAACTATGTAATCCTACAAAAGTCTGTTTCTCCTATCATACATTAACATTTAATTAAAGGCAATAAGCCAAAAAATATTGGTTTTTAATCACAGTAAAAGTTATAATTCATTTACTGTACATGTATTCTATTTTGATGTTATTGATGATGTTGCCAAGATTAAATATTGAAATCTTTTAATACACTTTACAATACATTTCAACAAATGTTTTTTTCTCTGTACAATAAACAAAATACTACTTACATCTATATTTTTTTGAAAGAACAAAATGCGGAATAAAAAAGAAATAAGAGAAAAAACTACACATAAATCTGAGATTCATTTCAGAAAAAAAAATTATTACTATTTCAAATATGTCTTACATTAATAAATGGGCTAATTTTGAACAATATTGTAGTGTACTCCCCTTCAGGTCAAACTGGATTGGCTGTCCATGAATTAATATGTTGCTGAAAGCATTCTGGGGCTACAGATGAAAAATTATTTAAAGACAAGTATAATTAATCTTGACAATGCATTTACATAAAATGTACCACACATAAAAATCTCTAACCGTGAATGACAATTTACTAACAATAACATTGTTATTTTTCTCATAATGGAGATATGTACATAGTACAGCTATTGAGGTATAACTCAGATAAAATGCTAATCTTTAGATTATGTATACCACAATAGTTGGAATGGAGGACTACTATATTACAGCTAGAGATACACTGTTCTTATGGAACTATTGGCTTACTGCCATTTCATTTCATCTTAAAACGTGGATACTGAATAGTGTACAACAATCAAATGGTGTGCAAACTTTAGAGATACACTGTTCTTATTGAACTATTGGCTTACTGCCATTTATATTTCATCTTAAAACGTGGATACTGAATAGTGTACAACAATCAAATGGTGTGCAAAACTTTAGAGATACACTGTTCTTATTGAACTATTGGCTTACTGCCATTTCATTTCATCTTAAAACGTGGATACTGAATAGTGTACAACAATCAAATGGTGTGCAAAACTTTAGAGATACACTGTTCTTATTGAACTATTGGCTTACTGCCATTTCATTTCATCTTAAAACGTGGATACTGAATAGTGTACAACAATCAAATGGTGTGCAAAACTTAGGGATATAATAATCGTTATTATTGAACTATTGGCTTACTGCCATTTCATTTCATCTTAAAACGTGATACTGAATAGTGTACAACAATCAAATGGTGTGCAAAACTTTAGAGATACACTGGTTTTATTGAACTATTGGCTTACTGCCATTTCATTTCATCTTAAAACGTGATACTGAATAGTGTACAACAATCAAATGGTGACCAATACCATTTACTTGAAAATACTTTGTATTTACTCATGAATTTTTTGGGTAAAGTATATATGAGCATTTTTTGCATCAGATATTCAAACAAACAAGCTCATTAAGATTTTTTTACATGTTGAATTAGCAGAATCTCAGTAGTTCCTATGTATTTATTTTAGCCAGCTTTCCAGAGAGATTATTTAACAAAAATTATGTCATAAAAGCTTCACTACATTTTGCGTAATTATTAACTTAAAGAATTCCTAATCCTAGAAGGCCATGAAAAGGAAAATTCCACCACCAATAAAATATGTTGTTTCCAGCATTTTTTTAGCCATGACCTCATTTATTATCAGGCGTCTTCTATGGTAAATAGCTGATAGTAAAAAATTGTTTATCCCCGCAAATTTTAGTCATAACACCCCCTTTGACCTACAGGTTATGAACAACTGGTTGACCTAATCCACTTTCCAATTACTAATTACATGTACTAATTGGACCTTCTAAACCTTACACAGTCTAATACTTAATTACCGAACATAATGTCATTACTCCAATTAGCAGTTGCTCAAATAGTCTGAAATTACACCTTAACTATGCTCTCATGACAATAACTGTTAATATCATATTTGCCACATCTTCATTAAGTTGTGCTATTTATATGCCTTACACAGAGCCTCAAATCTGATAAAATGTATATTGCATCAGTCGCTCAATATGACAACCACCATAGTGGTTACAAAATTAATAAATGATTACAGTGTAATTTTAACATAATATAAATGATAGGAGATTAAAAAGCCCCTCATTTTTACTAACTAGTAAATCTTATCTATAAAATATATAATTTATCCCATGTGGTCAATGCAACTTTCTTCTAACCAGCTTTTAATGCTATTATTCATTAAGTATTTACGAATCATGTAAGAAAAAACTCACTTGATTTAGCAAATCCATTGGAGACATCTATCCAAAGGTAAAAATTTCCCCAGAGATTGCATCATAAGATCAACAGCTTGTTTACTACATGTACCATGGTTTGACTGGATACAAGATACTTCAAAGTTGACAATACTGAAATTGTTTAAAAAATATCGACTAATGTCCAGGTTTCTCCTTATATCATACATAATATGAAAATATTAGCAAAAAGATGCAAGATCTTTAAGTTTCTCATCAATTTCATTAAACCAAAATAAAAGAATTCTGTGGAAGAAGTAGACTCAAAATTAGTTCACGAGTATTTTGGGTAATACTAGCAAAATATTAGAAAAGAATTTCGCCTCAATATACAAGCAATGATTGGGACGGATGGCGGAGTGGTGTAGATACTTGACTGTCTACCTGAGAGTCCTGGGTTCGATCCTCTGTGAGGTCCATGGAATTTTTTCCAGGTAAAATTTTGTACAAAGTCGTCCCACAAGTCCACCCAGCTTTAAATGGGTACCTGGCTTAAGTTGGGGAAGTAAAGGCGGCTGGGAAAGAAGAACCCAGAGCCAATCCCTTCATATGCAGAGGTTATAGAAACAGATGAATTCTACACTACATCTGCCCCGATGGCCCATTAGGGCTAAGGAACTTTTATACAAGCAATGCCTTAAAATAGAAACAAATTTACAAAAATAAATTTTAACTGAATATAAATGTAATTGGATTTTTTTACAAGATTTATGTGATAACAACTGAAACGATGGTTCTTCTCTCATATGTTCACTCTCACTCAGCATGCTATACTTTAGTATAGTCAACATCTGTGTGAGTGTTTACTATAGTATGACAATAGGCCCCATAATTTTGTAAAATTCTAAAAAGAAGGCATAAGGAAGTGTCGTGAGGAAAGGTTTCATATTAACGCTAAAAAGTAACAGATTTAATGAGCACAACGAGAGCATTGATTCTATTAGTAAGTGTGAAGGACATCCTACACATTAAATTAATCACTTTATATAAGTGAAAATAAAATCATTAAAACATCTCCATTATTAGTGTACAACAGCTATTTTAGTTTTTTGAACCAATCATTCCAGTGTCCATTATTTGTTACAGGGAAATCTGCTTTGATATATATGGGCTTTGGAATATGAGCATATCTCCGGAATGAAAATGCTTATAGACCCAGGCTTGACCATTACAACAGGAACAAATTTGTTGCCATTTGAATAACATAAAGGGAAATAAGCACAATGGGATTGAAAAAATCTAAAAATTTTTGGTGTGAAATAAAAAAATCCAGCTGACTAATTTCATTTTTGAAATTCTAGCATAAAGATAACAGATACATTAAATAAATAAAAGAAAAATCTGGGGACTAGCACATTAGGCTGACAAAAATCTGGCAATCAACTGGAATGCCTAACATTTAGATGATTAATGTTTTAATAAGGTGTGACATATAATACTACAGTAATTGAAGACTTCTCTATCAATTAAATTTGGTAAGTAGCGGACTGATTCATATTAAAACTTAACTAAATAAAGCTTTTGTAGTTTTTTTTTTAATGTTTATACCTGCAGATAGCTTTTTCTAAATTTTCTCTCGTGAATCCACCAGCTACCAGCTGATCCAAACTTTAAAGTTTTTCTATGTAACACTGCATGAACTGTTGGCTGAGCTCGGCATACATGTGTCCTCAATAAGATTCCTAAAAGATTTAAGAGTTGTTATGAGGGTGTTATCATTACAAAAGGGTAAAATATTTTTTCTGATTTCACAATTTAAAAGGTTTTTTACTGATATTTTGACAAATAAAAACTATTTAAAAAAAAACAATATATTTACAGTATTTGGAATTGTTAAAAGAAAAAACAGTTATCTATTACTTATGAATGATGGCAAGAAATATGACATTTTTTATATGAACATTTTTTTTTTTACATAAGTAAGGCACCCTGTGCTTGTAAGAAAAGTAATTAGCAAAAGAAATGGATACCTTTTCTGTTGTCACATGTAAATTTGAGTCCTTCGAGCCATTTTTGCTTTGAGGGCAAAACATCAAAACAACTTCAGCATTGGGAAGACAGCTAGCATACTTTTTCACCATGCAATCTGCTACATCAGCAAGATCTTTCTGATTACTTCAAAGATAAAAATAAAATCAATAGCTATTGATGAGAAATGTGTCAAAGATCTGGGCCAGACCAGACAGGGTCTGCCTTTGAAGGATGGGGCCCAATTTTAGGGATGCTTGCGAAGCCCCTTTTAATTTTTTTACAATAACAACTATTACTATTAATTAGGCTAAATGTAAATTGTGGTACCTCTGCCAAATTTAAAGCAATCGGCCTAAGGTAGGCCCTGAAACCAGATATTGACCTATCTCCACTCTTGTAAATGTAAACTGATGATGGTTTTAAAAAATAAATCCTTAGAGGATTCCTTGGAAAAATATAGTTCGGAAGAGTTCAGAATTCTTTTCATTCTCTATCAGTCACAAGCAATGTTCCCTCTAAGGTGTGATATGATGTGAGCAAAATTTTTGCTCCTTGAGCGACATTTTGTTTTGAGGTCAAAATTTGTAAGCGATTTAAGCGATTTTGTCCGTCGGAGTGAGCGATTAGAGTAGTATGAGCGACGCTCTGAATTCTTGTGAGCGATCTCTCACGCGCTAAGCTTAGAGGGAACATTGGTCACGAGTGGTGTAGATACTCGACTGTCAACCCCAGTAGTCCTGAGTTCGATCCTCAGTGAGAACCATGTGGAATTTTCCAGGTGAAAATGTGTTTCAAAGTCGTCCTGACAAGTCCACCCAGCTTTAAATGGGTACCCGACTTTAAGTTGGGGAAGTAAAGGCGGCTGGGCGTTGTGCTAACCACACGATCCCTTCATATGCCGAGGTTATAGAAACAGATGAATTCTACACTTCATCTGCCCCGATGGCTTGTTTGGGGTAAGGGAACTTTTTTTTTACCATCAGTCATACTTTCTCTCAAGTTATCTATTTTATGCTAAGTGCTGTGCTTTTAGCTTTGAAAAATTATCAACTTAAAAAAAAAGATTGTATTACATAGAAAACTAAAGCAGCAAATATTTACTTGCAAATGTAGGGCTCACTGTTGCTTTAAGCCAGGTTCTCCATTATTTGCATCATAAGTTTGAAGTCATGAATTAACACATGACAGCAAATTCTTTCCAGAGATTCTTGAGAGAAATCACATTGTGAACCTAGTAAGAAAATAATTATTTGATTTAATAGATGCTATTAGGAATTTTTGTTGAATGAAATAATGAAATCTTTAAAAACAACTTATAAAAGGGTGACAGATATTATAGCATATGAGCTAAAAAGCTGAATAGCAATAACAGAGTGAAAGTAGCATAATGAAACATGTTTTCTTTTAATTATAATAAAATTAAAAATTAATTGATGTTGGTTTTTTTTACTACTTCTAAATTTCTCTAAAAACATATTGTTGACACTGATGAATGCTAATGTCTACTAATGAATATTAGCACATTTCAAGTTGTATTTCTATGACTTATGATTTAGTTGATTCAGAGACTGCATTGATAGATAGGAGAAAAACTAGTTTTGCTGGGAAGCTAACCAATGGCAATATCCTTTGTCCTTTAACATACCTGACTACAAAGACGTGATGAGTTACATAATTTATCTCATCATTAAAGACATAAAATTTAATATTGCATTCTAATTCTTCAAATCTCCTACATTAGTCACAGAGAAACCCTGAGGATAATTCCTACCGGTTTCCTTTTTTTTTTTCGTTAGAACTACAAGATTTTAAAGAATAAGTGCTTTATTTAATTGTCAATAGGCTCAATTTAACGACATTCCTTTAGTCAATTTTGATATTATTGTTAATTGCACTGTCATCTTGTCTTAAGTTAAGACATTATTGATTATTAATGTAATAAATTAGTTCTCACAAAATATTTTTTTATACCTGTAGGGTTAGCCGAAATCGTCAACATAGAAATACTCAAAATAATGAATGAAAAAAACATGGTAATGTTTCTTTTAAATCAACTGCTCAGGTGATAACCAACAGATGCAAAAAAGAAAAACAAAGAAATGTTTCACTGTTATGTTTTGTTTTTGATGATCAGTTGACTGAAAACACGGAAATGGTATCGATATTATTTTAACTAATAATAAATCTAAATAGTATCGTATAATATTTTTCCAGATATAATTGTCAATTTAAACTGATAAAATGGACTTAATCATAACACATGCTATTAATTTTTAAAAATTTCGGAGCAGATAAACATTATTAAACACTGCTAAAACACATGAACTGGATATTATCATAATATATCCAAATGATGAGTATCTTGAATAAAAAAAACATGTTCAACTACATGTGCTGTGTAAATATAGTAATGTTGTCATGCATTCCCTTCTTTACTGTTTATAAAATGTTTCTTAGTATTTCCACTTTTAAGAAATTTCCGAAAACTTAACATTTGTCAAAAATTTCATTGTGGACCATTACCAAAAAGCAAATAGCCGTTCTTCAGCGTATCAATGTGCCACCGAGGCAAGCCTGAAAGAGGTTCTCCTACATTCAATAATAAATTATTGTCAACAAGGCCGTAGCCAGAATTTTGTGGGGGGGAGGGGCTGTGCGGATAGTTTTAAATAAGAAAAAAATTGGTAAACGCAATGATAAAGAAGTGTATTTTATAATAGAATTTGATTTTTAGAATTAATTGGGGCTGCAGCCCCCCCCCCAGCTTAAAAAGAAGAAAAAGAGGAAAAAAATAAAGAAAAAGTAACTAAAATGAGAAGGTACCCCCTTGCTGGGTATTGGTGCCCCCTGCTTACTTTGACCTGGCTACGGGCCTGCCCCAGACAAAGCTACATTTTGGGCTTCTAGGCAAAAAGTCCACAGCTTGAAAATAGTCGGCCCATCCGAGACAACCCAAATATACAGAGTAATTTTGATTCAGGGGGCCCTGAAAAAAATGCTAAAATTTAACGAGATTGGCGGTGGGGTGGGGGGGTGGCGCTAGGCAACAGACTTATCCATAAAAATATTTAAAAACTGAGATTTTGGTAATTAACTAGCGTAACTAATAAAAGTGTGTGTTTGAGGTGGACACAAAAAATGCTTCCCCATTCCTGTGACAAAATGCATGAGGTTGGCTGTTAGCTTGTCTTGGGCCCATGAAAAACTGCATAAAACATGGTCTCTATGATCACACACAGCCTCCAAATAGCTAATTATTATATTAGATTACTATTACATAATTAGATAATGTCCCTGAGGACCATCAGTGGCAGGTAAAGGACAGGTTCATATATTGCAAGTAAAAGTGAAGTTCCCTTGACCTAATAGGCCATCTAGGTAGATCAAGTGAAGAATTCCTCTGTTTCTTTATCCTCTGGATTGAGTGGTTAGCACATTGCCCAGCCGCTTTTACTTACCTAACTAATGTCAGGTAACTTGACACCAAATTACACCTGGAAAAAGCCCTTTGGCCCTCACCGAGCATCAAAACCTGGGACCTCTTAGGTCGACAGTCGAGCACTCTACACCACTTGGCTGAAGGGACGGATGGTCGTGCCTTAAAACACTCGACCGTCGACCTGAAGGTACCTGGTTCGAACTCCGCTTAGGACCAAGGAAATTTTTCAGGTCTTGGCTCAAGTTCCCGATATATCTCCCGTGGTGCCTCCATGGACATTGCACAATTGGCTATGGTGGGGGTTGAAAGAAGGGCACCATAAAAACCATCCCATTAGTGGTTTATAGGATCTAAGAGATTTTATCTCATCCTTACAGGGACTTCACACACACCACTTGGCCATCTGTCCACCCTTGAGAACCACCAGTGGCAGTTCACTTATTGCTTGTAGCAAAGATTTTTAGAAGGCTTGCTATGTTTCCAGCTCCCATCCTCTTTCCTACCAATGCCTTGTACCCATTGTAATTTAAAATCTTAACTCCATGGTTGTGGGGGCATAATGTCCTCAATAGGGAAAAAAAATCCCAACAAACACATTAACATGAGAAGGAAAATAAAAGGTGAAAAAAAAAAATCCATTTGAGGGTGGTATAGTTTCCTTTTGGATAATTATGTTTTATTCTATAACTGAAACATAACTGAAAATGATTAGTAGAGCAAATATTACAAATGTAAAAAAAAAAACAATAAATTACAATAAAAAAAAACCCACACAACTGGAAGCAGCAGTAATACTGGACAATGGGTAAAAATGTAAATAAGTGTATATCAGAAATGTAATCAGATAAACATAATTTATTAAAGCTGATAAACATAAAAAGAATAACCAAATCTACTTTGCTTAAGGCAATAGTAAGTGATAGCTTACTGAGTCATTAAAATTTTTTTAAAGCTTACTGAGTCATTAAAAAAAGTTATTTAATTTGTGGCAATTAAAGATCTACTTTGTGATCTTAACATTATAATTCTGCTAATTTCTTCAATATTCCAGAATTCGTATAACTCAAAATCCTGCAAACTAGAAAAATCTAAGCCGATAAAAAAAATTCGGCCCAACTAGTAAATGATGGGCAAATGTGAACATTCTTACCAAATCCAATAAAATTCCTAATATTTATTTATACTTCCAATTTCATTATATAAAATACTAATAGCATTTATAGAAGTCTATGCAATTAAAAGTTCTCAAAAATGACTTTTTGTTTTCATAAAGGTATTTAGCAATCCAAGACTGAATCCAGATAGTAAATTTATCACAAAAAAAAAAGCTTACTTACAATAAAAAATAAAAAAAAAAATACAAGGGGTACCAAATGACTGTGGTCATAAGAGTACACCATTTAAAGCATATCAGCCAATGAATAATTAGTTGACTATAAGTCAGGTGATGAGTAGGGGCGAAAAAAAACTGGTGACACAGGCTATGACAATCAATGGAGTAAAAAAAATAATACAGTCAGTCAGTGTATAATTATAATAAATTATCAAAATATAATTTAGAAGAAAAAAATCGAATCTCAAAGGTAATGTAAAAGCTAGTCACCAAAATGTATATTACATAACACTGATTAACAATACAAATGAAAAGCATCAGAGTTGTAATTTGCATCAACAAGGAAATATGAGCTAAAAAATTTCACATTAACAAATTTTAGTTATTTATTCTGAACCAAATTTTAAAAACTATAATGAAACATCGTATTTGGGAAAACTCATTGCTTTAAGAATGTTTATCCTAAATTTATTAGCATATGTTTACAAAAAAAAGTTTTTAAAAAACACCTTCAAAAATCCCTTTATAAGAATGTTACAAATATACATGTACATGTATACAGCCTAAAAGTTACATATTGCTTAGACATTACTATCAAATTAAACATCATTCTTTCCTACGCAATTAACACTGACTTTTAATCCAATTAGTTTTAAGGCAAATTACCACCTGGAAATTGAAGGGAGATAAAAAGTAAAAAAAAAAGTTCAAAATGCCACATGTACTTGTGATCTATTCCATTTTATAATTTGCACCATTTTTTTTAAAACACCATAAGAAATTCACATTATTATTATTAAAGTACTTCAAATGCTTTAAAAATGGTATACATGTTATATGAATTGTAACTAGTTAAGTGAGCGAAAACCTAACGGGAATGCAGTGTGAAAATGAGAAGTAGGTGATTTTTTACATTGCTTACTTAATTACATATTGCAACTCATTTTCAAAATGAAGATAAATTGCGTAAATCTCCATTAGAAAAATGCTTACAATTTTTGCAGTATACATTGGTTTCGACTACATATTGCAACTCAGTTTCAAAATAAGATAAATTGCCTAAATCTCCATATTAGAAAAATGCTCACAATTTTTGCAGTAATAAGGACATATTATTGCTACATTTATATTCAAAATATAAATTACATTTCAATTAAAAAATAAATAAATTATCAAAGCTTTGTAAAAAGCAGATTCCAAAAAATGAACAATAATAAAAATTTAATATAAAACATCTCCAGCAAACATAGAAAAAACAACAACATTTACTTGATAGAATACTGAATCCATAATACAATGAGTGATTCAGACTAGAATAACCTTAAAAATAATATCTTTACATCACACAAAAATATATTTTTCTCAAATTACAGCAGAGTATATAGCAATATCAAAAGTAATAAGTTTGACGTGTGGATTAAAAAATATTGCCATCAGAAAATGTAAAAAAAAACAAAACAACAACCATTGTAACAATAAATGAAGCTTTAAACATAGCTTGTAGATTTAAGGTTACTGTTTTTAGGTAAAATAAAGCAAACTCTGAAAAGGTTATTTTAGGATCAGATCCCAGAAAAGTGAGCTGCCTACTAGACAACCTTAGACATGATGAGGCTATTAAAAGATTATAATTATTAAAGTTTCAAATTAGGATCCAGAGACTTTAGTGGATGAATAAAATACCATTTTGTTTTTTTTTATTTGAAGTATTAAAGCAGACTGTCCTCCAAAACATCATTCTGGTTGTTTGTGTAAAGCCATTTGGGGATGAAAACATTTTTTTTTTTAAACTATTAAATATTATAAGAACTTTTTGTTAAAGAGATATAAATTAAAATTAAAAAATATGATGCAGAATAAGGACAATAAATGTCAAGAATCATCTAAGTCAATAAGGAAAGTTGAAGACAACTTAATTCAATGAAATCTGTCCATAGGTGCTTTTTTTCAAGACCTACTAAATTTTCTAAAACTTAAAAAACAGAACAAAAAAAAAAAAAAAAAAAAAAAAAAAACCTTGAATCTGATGATAATTAGTGTCAGCTATATACAAATTATACATCTGTTTAGATATCAGCTTTAATCAAGTGGTTGAACAGCCAGAGTATTATAATACTTAGGTTCCACCAGCTCACAAAGGATGATGATAGCATGATGCTGTTATTGCCTGATAGGGCTGGGCATAAACGCAGGTAGGAAAGAACTTCTCAATAGTCTCAATCCAGAGCTTCCCAGCAACAGAGCATGAATTAAAGGAAAACTGGACACATGACTTCATTTTAATAATGGAGCTGAAAAAAAAGGTCATCATAACATTAACTCTCAACCATTGTTCATTTTCAGCCATTTTTTTAAGCTGATTGCAGGGTGTTTTGTAAAACTAAACATTTTTCATTATGTTATAAGCTACCTAGTGATGTTATATATCACTGAATTCAGAAATGAATAAGCTATTTAATGATATAAAACTTTTATATAATAGAAATTTTTAATTTTGTAAAATTATAGTGTAAATGATTTTTTTATTATTTTTTTAAACTAAAAATACAAATACATCACAAACAGTAAGAATAAAAAAAAAAAAAAAGTATGAAGAATTTAAACAAAATCTTTATTATTTACATAAACATTATTCATTTATACAACACATAAACAAATTTGGACTTAAAATTTTGACAATTTTTTTTTTATTCCACTATAAATGATACTATAGAAAATTGAAAAAATAAAAAAATAAGGACTGATGCCTCTAGTGTGAAAAAAAGACATATAATTCTCACACAATAAGTACAATGTTTGACTAGACAAAATTGATCATTAAAATTTATATATTACACTGATAAACAAGTTTTGGATTTCTTATATGTCATTAACGTTTTCGGAATCAGTTTTTGATGCTGATTTTGAATCTGTAAATCATTTTGCTCTATCAGCTCAAATTATTAAGATATTGCCGAACAAAGTTTTGTATGCACCCAAACAGGAATAGACTGCTGACAGCATAATTTTATGCACACAAATGCGGCTCAAAGTACGCACTGCGCGAACACAAATGTTCACAAACACACATACCTCGTAATGTATATACGTATATTGGCAATGTTCATTGTTTTTTTTTCTGCAGTTTCAGACTTCATAAAAGGAGCAGTGAATGTGGCAATTGCAAGTTGTTTAAAATATGGCGACCAGAGGATGCGTAAATTCACAGGATCTGTTTTGCTATGTGCGGCTTTTTCACAAACAAGTCTCATCAGAAGACTTTCACGCCGTTACTGGAGAAAGCTTATCAACTTTATTTTGACTCAAAGGTGGATTGTGGTAAGTCTGTGGGCACCACAGTTCATCTGTTCGACAGTTCATCTGTTCAAAGACATGTTCTATGATATTGTGGAGTGCAACTTGTTATTTTTTTTGGTTGGATGAGTACAACTGAAGGCAAAGAAAACAACCACATGGCATTCGGAGTTCCTATGATATGGCGTGAGCAAAGCAATCACTCCACAGATTGTTATTTTTGTTTGGCAAACATCAATGGAATTTGTTATAAAACTCGTACAACTGTCAATTACCCAAACGTTCCATCAGTTTCAAAACCAATTCCACACGATCCTGTCATTTGTCCAGTACCACAATCGCCTGTAGAATACACAATAGACGAAGAGAAGGATGAAGAAAGTGATGTTCCATCTTGTGCCGATGACTCAGACCCTGACTACAAAGCTGCTGGAGAAGGAATTCATTTGATGAATTATGCTGAACTTTGCGACCTTGTGCGAGATCTGGCGCTAACAAAAGGCCAAGCTGAACTTCTTGGTTCACGGTTAAATGAATTTAATTTGCTTGCACCAGGTACAGCTACAGTAAACTTTCGTTGCAGGCATAAACAGCTTGTTCAATACTTTGATGTGACTGGCAGTATTTGCCACTGCACAGATGTTGACGGCCTTATGAGAAGTCTTGGTGTCGAACACATTGTTGAAGATTGGCGACTGTTCATTGACTCGTCAAAGACTAGCTTAAAAGCAGTATTGTTGCACAATGGAAACAAATATGCTTCAGTACCAAGTTGGATATTCTGCCCACATGAAAGAGACATATGAAAACATGTCGGAATTGTTGGAAACAATACGTTATCGCGTGTACAACTGGAATATCTGCGGCGATCTAAAAGTAATAACTATTTTGATGGGAACGCAGACAGGGTACACGAAGTACATGTGCTTCATATGCGAATGGGACAGCCGAGATAAGAAGCACCACTATACAAAAAAGAATTGGTCGATCAGAGACAGAATGCAACCAGGAAACAAAAACGTTCTTCATCAACCGTTGGTTGATCGTGACAAAATTCTCATGCCACCGCTTCATATAAAATTAGGACTGATGAAGAACTTTGTCAAGGCATTAGACAGCAAATCGGATGCATTTATATACCTATGCAACAAGTTTCCAGAGCTCAGTTATGCTAAAGTCAAGGAAGGTATTTTCATAGGTCCACAAATAAGAAAAATCATGGCCGATGAAGACTTTCAAAACACTTTAAGACATCCTGAAAAAGATGTGTGGGTGGCATTCAAGTCAGTCGTAACCAATTTTCTTGGAAATAAGAAGTCTGTCGACTATGAAACAGTTGTAAAGAAATGCATTAGTGCCTTCAAACACCTGGGATGCAATATGTCTCTGAAAATTCATTTACTCGATTCACATCTAGACTTCTTTCCAGAAAACCTAGGCGCAGTAAGCGATGAACATGAAGAACGCTTCCACCAGGACATTTCTGTGATGGAGTCACGCTACCAGGGCCGGTGGAGTGCAGCGATGTTAGCTGACTACTGTTGGACTCTACAACGCGACTTGCCAAGTACTCAGTACAAGCGGAAGTCCACAGCCAAGAAATTCAAACCATGAACATTTTAAACATTTTACACATGCAGTTGACTTTAAACGGAATATATTTTTTACATATAATTTTATTAGTTAGAACTGATTTCATGCTTGTGTTTAATATTTTTTTACATTAACTGCAAAAGAGAATATATGGTTTAAAAATTTCATTTTTATACATATTGGAGTATTATAACTATAATAAAAAAATTAAGATTGCGGATTTCTTAAAATTGGAGGCTGATAGAGACAAATGGTTTGCATATTCGAAATCAGCGTGTGTAAATTGAGTAAGATTAGATGATGGGTACCAAGAAATCCACGAAAAATTATTTTTTGTTTTCCAGTGTTATTACTCCAGTCAACACATGAATGAACCACCCCCGTGTGCCCACAAACGTCCGCGCCAGCCATCAGGGCTGATGGCGGAACGGCCAATTAGGCCATTACGGAGGTCTTTGTGGTTTAACCCCTCCTTCCCCCCCCCCCCAACACCGGGTAACCCTTCTATAAAACTCAAGTAACTCATTAGATTTACAGAACAGGTCACGTGCTGCCAAAGGGTATCCGGACTAACAGCTGAGCGACACCCCCCCCCCCCCGCTATGACGCTAAATGCACAAAACTGCGAGACCACGAGTCACAACTCACAACGAGATTGTAAAAACAATAACAACATCAATGACTTCATTTGTCGTAATTTCCCTCCCCGCGTAAGTTAGCCAAACACACAAATATACTGGTGAGCTGCAAAGTCTGTTGAACAAAACAGAACAAAAGTTGATGGCTATCTATCTGGCAAGGGAAGGGTCGGTTCCCCCAGGGAGGTCAGTTCCCTAGAGAGAGAGGGGTGGAGAGAGAGAGAGAGTCATAGAGAGAGTGAGGGGCGAGAGAGTGAGAGAGAAAGAGAGAGGGGTAAGACTGAAAAAGAGAAAGAGAGAGGAGAGGAGAGAGAGAGAGAGAGAGAGAGAGAGAGAGAGAGAGAGATAAGAGCTATGTCCACTCACTTGATGTCCAGCTTACTCTGGTAGTCTCGTATCATGGCGTTGACCACCTCCAGGTGCTCCGCCCCCAGCGCCTCCATGTCCAGTTTCAGACACCTCAGGCCGGGGAGCATGGCCTCGGCCACCAGCTGCTCGCTCAGGACTGGGGGAGCGTCTAGTCAAGGGGAGACAACCACAGTATTGATAATAATGGAGTTATGAGGGTTTGAAAATACGTTATGTTCATTGAAAAAAATGTTCACTCAGCAGCGTAGTTTCAGGGGGTTTGAAGGGGGATGCCGTGGGTGTGCACGAAATGTGGGCGCGTCCGTAAATGTGGGTGTGTGTGTAGTTTATAAATGTATGTGGATTTACCTAACCTAGGAATGTGTGGGTGTGGTGATGCGCTGTGAATTTGTGTGTGACGCGCCATAATATGCTTAAAACGCAGTACATACTGGTAGAGAAAAAAAAACCATTCTCCCCCCCACACACACACACCCAGGGTTCCGCCCCTACCCACCCCACCCCGTTTCTAATAAACCATGCACGAGACCAGACAAGAACGGGCGTCGTCACAAAAATGACGTCAGAGAATGACATTTGTATTCAACATGGCGGTCAGCTGCCAGTTACTTCATTTTTTTTTTACACTCCCCCCCCCCACCAGATTTCTCCCTCCCTTCCGGTAACAGTTTACTGAGATTGTTATTGTATAAACAGCCGGTGGGACGGTTCTGGCGAGTGACGGGAGAAGTAGACCACACCCGTGTACTGGTGATTACAGACCCTCGTAGTCACGTGTTGTTACACTGGTGATTTTAGAGATTTTTCAAGTATTGATCACGGGTAATGAATTCAATTCCCCCGGCCCGTCCCATCATCCGCACGGTGAATGAAGATCTGACGTCTGTCACAACAGAAACGTTCTTACCGCCAAAAGTTTAATTTCATTCAAAATAAAGTCGGGCAGAAGGTTTACAGTAATGGCCCAGGACTGAAGGCACTTATCTTCATTCATATTATGTAACACAAGCCCCGGGGGTGGGAGGGGGGAGATTGCTGTTTTTTTGTGATTCCCCTTTTTCACAATTTACTGTAAAATACCGATAGTCCGACAGATCCATTAGATGATTTCGTTTTACTGATACTTAAATCTAATTAAATGATGATGGCAAGCGTGTTTGTTGGCTGGGCCGCAAGCGTGTTTGTTGGCTGGGCCGCAAGAGTATTTGTTGGCTGGGCCGCAAGCGTGTTTGTTGGCTGGGCCGCAAGCGTGTTTGTTGGCTGGGCCGCAAGCGTGTTTGTTGGCTGAGCCGCAAGGTGTTTGTTGGCTGGGCCGCAAGGGTGTTTGTTGGCTGGGCCGCAAGGGTGTTTGTTGGCTGGGCCGCAAGGGTGTTTGTTGTCTGGGCCGCAAGCGTGTTTGTTGGCTGGGCCGCAAGCGTGTTTTTTGGCTGGGCAGCAAGGGTGTTTGTTGGCTGGGCCGCAGGGGTGTTTGTTGGTTGGGCCGCAAGGGTGTTTGTTGGTTGGGCCGCAAGGGTGTTTGTTGGCTGGGCCGCAAGTGTGCATCGTACCGTAAATTTATAAGACTGGACAGGCGTGTCAAGCGAGGCCAAAACTGACTGTTCTCCACCTATCCTAATGCGACAATATTTTTATAAGTCTTACAGTTTTCTAGATGCAGCCCCTAAATATTAAAAAAAAATGAATAAACTGAATCCACCCCTCGCTCGTCTGAAGCCACCCCCCCCCTTTACTCAAACAAGTGGCGTACACTGCAACGATGCATCAGTGGTTCTAAGGGCAAAGGTCACGGGAGCACGCGAGGATACAAATACGTGCAGGTTAGTTCGGGTGAGCTTCACAACCAAATCAAGCAAAAGGATACAGCAGCACGAGATGGCGCTGTAGGCCTCAAACAGCTGCTTGGCGATGTCCGTCCTTTTGGTCTCGTTGGTCACGTGATTGTTGGCGGACGCCATGGCGGCCAGGCGGGGCAGGATGACTGTGGAGATAAACACAAAGTTTGTTTACATGGGCAGGTAAACAGATTGTTTATATTATAGCTAACTGGTGCGTTAAACAAAGTTTGTTTACATGGGCAGGTAAACAGATTGTTTATATTATAGCTAACTGGTGCGTTAAACAAAGTTTGTTTACATGGGCAGGTAAACAGATTGTTTATATTATAGCTAACTGGTGCGTTAAACAAGTCGCTTACAGGGTTGATACAGTGAACAGATAGTTCATATATATCTAACGGATACAGAGAACCGTGGGTTCATATAGCTGATACGTTGAACATATAGTTCGTATGGCTAACTGATAAATTGAATGATTAGTTCATATAGCTAGCTGATAAATTGAATGATTAGTTCATGTGACTAACTGATAAATTGAATGATTAGTTCATGTAGCTAACTGATAATTGAATTATTAGTTCATGTAGCTAACTGATACATTGAATGATGATGAGTTCATATAGCTGATACATTCAACACATAGTTCATATAACTAACTGATACATTGAACATATAGTTCATAATATAACTAACTGATACAGTGAACACATAGTTTTTAAACTTAACTGATACATAAATTAACAAACTGTCTACACAGCCAACTTATAAATACAAATACATCTTTATGTATGTAGCCAACTAATAAATAAAAGTAAAATGTAAAGACGAATGGATGTGTTGTGTAATGTGGTCGGGCACAAGAAAGTACCACCAAGATTTAGATAAAGGGGAGATAAACTGATAAGGAGCAATACGACAGACTGGATTAAGCCCCCTGTGAAAACGCAAAGCCACTGGTGCCATTTGTTACGTCTAATTCAAATTGTGTGTAAGTGACAAGTTCAGGAAACAACGGGGATAGCACAAATTGGGTCGGGGTGTTACTTTCAGTCACAGTTCTTTACATCCTACTCTTTCTCTCTCTCTCTCTCTCTCTCTCTCTTAAACACACACACACAGATTCTCTCACTTCCAAGTTCCATCTGACTCTCTCTCAGCTTCCCTCACTTCCTTCTGATTATCTCTCTCTCTCTCTCTCTCTCTCTCTCTCTAAACAAACACACACACACATAGCTTCTCTCACTTCCACCTGACTCTCTCTCTCAGCTTCTCTCACTTCCACCTGACTCTCTCTCTCAGCTTCTCTCACTTCCACCTGACTCTCTCTCTCTCAGCTTCTCTCACTTCCACCTGACTCTCTCTCTCAGCTTCTCTCACTTCCACCTGACTCTCTCTCAGCTTCTCTCACTTCCACCTGACTCTCTCTCAGCTTCTCTCACTTCCACCTGACTCTCTCTCACAGCTTCTCTCACTTCCACCTGACTCTCTCTCTCAGCTTCTCTCACTTCCACCTGACTCTCTCTCAGCTTCCCTCACTTCCTTCTGACTCTCTCTCTCTCTCTCTCTCTCTCTTTCTCTTCCACACACATATACAGACATTACATTTTTTCTTTCATATGAATGCAGTATTAAAAACTGAATGACAGATTGCTGGTATAACAAATGTCGGTATGACCTTAGGGAAACTTTATTTACACTTATTTCAGTCAACTTCCCAAATTAAGTATCAGGAGATGCTCGATGACCCAGTTAATGTATCACACAATACATAATTATAGTTCATGGACAACAAATATAGCGGCTTCATGACCCAGAGTGATCAAAATCAATGGATTAGTATTCTGTATAATTTATATTCTCAGGACCCAAATCAACATTTTGTATCGAAGTTACTCAGCCAACGTATTTTGGTTTACGATTTAAAAGGATAATCTTTTATTATTAGTGTGGAGATGTGGACATTGATAGTGTGGTCAGCAGGCATTGAGAAGGTGTGGACAGTGATAGTGTGGTCAGCAGGCATAGTGAAGGAGTGGACAGTGATAGTGTGGTCAGCAGGCATTGAGAAGGTGTAGACAGTGATAGTGTGGTCAGCAGGCATAGTGAAGGAGTGGACAGTGATAGTGTGGTCAGCAGGCATTGAGAAAGTGTAGACAGTGATAGTGTGGTCAGCAGGCATTGAGAAGGTCTAGACAGTGATAGTGTGGTCAGCAGGCATTGAGAAGGTGTGGACAGTGATAGTGTGGTCAGCAGGCATTGAGAAGGAGTGGACAGTGATAGTGTGGTCAGCAGGCATAGTGAAGGTGTGGACAGTGATAGTGTGGTCAGCAGGCATAGTGAAGGTGTGGACAGTGTTAGTGTGGTCAGCAGGCATTGAGAAGGTGTAGACAGTGATAGTGTGGTCAGCAGGCATTGAGAAAGTGTAGACAGTGATAGTGTGGTCAGCAGGCATTGAGAAGGTCTGGACAGTGATAGTGTGGTCAGCAGGCATTGAGAAGGTGTGGACAGTGATAGTGTGGACAGCAGGCATTGAGAAGGAGTGGACAGTGATAGTGTGGTCAGCAGGCATTGAGAAGGTGTGGACAGTGATAGTGTGGTCAGCAGGCATTGAGAAGGTGTGGACAGTGATAGTGTGGTCAGCAGGCATTGAGAAGGTGTGGACAGTGATAGTGTGGTTAGCAGGCATAGTGAAGGAGTGGACAGTGATAGTGTGGTCAGCAGGCATTGAGAAAGCGAAAACTTAAATTTCAACAAGGGGATTTGAACCCGGACCTTCCAGTCGCGAGCTCTTTTAGCGCACCGACTCTTTTCAACGGCGAATGTTCCCTCTATTTTACCGAAGTCTGAGCGCAGATACTGTATTTGAGCAACTTGGGAAGGAAGTTGAAAGTTTTGCTCGAATAATAACGATCCCAGGACCTGCTCAACGAAATCAGGATGACCATTGTAATCTGGACCCTTGACCCTCCAAGCCCAATGACTTCCTCCATACTCGGTCCATCAAACTATCGCGCCAGCCAAAAAACTACTTCCAACGAGCTGGTGAAGGGAAGACAACTATCCGGTGATTGCCAAAGACAGACAGAGAGAGAGAGAGAGAGAGAAAGAGAGAGAGAGAGAGAGCGAGAGACCCAAACAAATCAAACCGACCAGTGTCCACGCTGCTGACCAGATCATCAACGTACATCACGGATATGGCGAGCAACTAATCGCATGTCAAACACGGAGTTGGCCGGATATAAGGCCGGATATAAGTCACACCAAATGATGACTGGCGAGTCAACGGTCGGCTGCACGTGACCAGATGACCTGAATCAGGGATTAATGAAGTTCCAGCCAAAAGAGAAAAAAAACAACGATGACCCAGTCATTACTAAGGGGTGGGGGATGGGGGGGGGGTGTGGGGATAGTACAAAACAAATACCGGGTTGGTGTTACACAGCAAACAGAGAGACTAAAGGGGGAACTTTTTTCCCCCTTATCCCTTGCCATCGATTCGCTGGGAATTTTAAGAAAAAATATTGTTTCTATCTCCCAGTCATGAGGAGAATAATTGTGTTATTTTAACACCAAAAGTAAACTCAGATCAGGAAAGCACAGTGGAACGTAAACTTATAAGAGTCCTCAAAACAACAACCTTAGAGCCTTCAGTGACTGAATTGTCCCTAAAATACTGTAAGATATTGATTCTACTGTCCCTAACCAAATGTCTCAAATGCCCTAAAGCAACTCTTGGACACTGACTAAATCATTGTAGGACATTCACTCAATAGTCATATATCACTGTAGGAAATTCACTCAATAGTCCTTATACCACTCCAGGACATGACTCAACATTCATTATCGCACTCTGGAACATCAACACAATTGTCCTTAGCGTCGGGCAGGACATTTGACACCATTTACCGTCCAGAGAAATACCAAAGAAAACACTACATGTATGTATATGTATAGTATTGTATATGTACATATACAGAGATAAGCACACACAGATAATAAACTAAACCACACAAAAAAACATACAGCATTGGTGAAGAGAGTACTGTGTAATTACATACAAGACAGAGCGTGTAAATATAGAAACAAACAGCATTGGTGAAGAGAGTACGGTGTAATTACATACAAGACAGAGCGTGTAAATATAGACCCAAGGGCATTGGTGAAGAGAGTACTGTGTAATTACATACAAGGCAGAGCGTGTAAATATAGACCCAAGGGCATTGGTGAAGAGAGTACGGTGTAATTACATACAAGACAGAGCGTGTAAATATAGACCCAAGGGCATTGGTGAAGAGAGTACTGTGTAATTACATACAAGACAGAGCGTGTAAATATAGACACAAGGGCATTGGTGAAGAGAGTACTGTGTAATTACATACAAGACAGAGCGTGTAAATATAGACCCAAGGGCATTGGTGAAGAGAGTACTGTGTAATTAGGTACAAGACAGAGCGTGTAAATATAGAAACAAACAGCATTGGTGAAGAGAGTACTGTATAATTACGTACAAGACAGAGCGTGTAAATATAGAAACAAACAGCATTGGTGAAGAGAGTACTGTATAATTACGCACAAGACAGAGCGTGTAAATATAGACATAAGGGCACCAAAGGAAATTTCCCCCATTCGGCTCTGTGAATGGGGATTTAAAACAAAAAGTATGAAACGTAATAAGCTCAATAAAACTCCCCAAGATGGCTAACAGCTGAAACGTCTGTCATTTGTGATGACGTCATTTATCAAATTAAACCAACCACCACCACCACATCACCGCGGATGGCGACAAGGGTCTCGCGAGATTTCTGAACAACGGGAGAAGAAAAAAAAATAATGTATCGATCTTCAGTCCCCAAGACAAATAAAAATACATTACCAGCCCCCCCCCACCCTCCTTGCCCCTGCATCCGTCTTTTTACCCGACACCCCGACACCCCCCCTCAATCAACATCCGACTCCGTTTTTTTTATTTTGAGATTATCGAGCGGAAGTTAATAAAGGTCAGACGATTATCTGAGAGTGTGTGGTAGAGGAGGACTGTGGACCTGTGGGGGGGGGGGCTACTAAGACGATTTATGATTGTCAGTTACATCTTGACCACAACAGCCGGACTGTTGACCGGAGAAGAACCGTAGACCTATATTTTTATGTCCATGTGGACACGTCAGCGCCTCAAAGCCGAGTTTTGACACGAAGCCCCCAACAACAGACAGAAAAAGAAAATTAAAAAAAAAAAACCAAAACGATAATTTAAACTTGGAAGCGATCACTTACAGGAACATGTGTAACCGTGTAGCTGCCATCATACATAAACAACAACAATCAAAACTTTATGTAACCATAACAACAACAAATAATAATAATAATACATTCACAGGGCGTGTGCCGACTCACAAACGCCAACAAACCAAAGTGTATCGATGTTAGGACAAACACTAGAGTGGCACTGTGTGATCATGTACGGACACCCTCTACCCTATGATATAACTGTGGGCATGCTAGGGCAAACACTAGAGTGGCACTGTGTGATCATGTACGGACACCCTCTACCCTATGATATAACTGTGGGCATGCTAGGACAAACACTGAAAGTGCACATCAACAGAATGCACACCACGGAAGTCTAATTCGGACAACACTTACTCTCCACGACCACGACCTGTTTCAGTGTTTATGTTTAAAACAAGCCATGCTATTCGAGGCCACGTCCAGTACTCTTGAAAGTGACCTTTCCCCGAGTCCGATCGATGTCCCTAAGTCCACCTTGCTTACATTGGGTGCCTGAGGGGAAAAGTAAAGACGGCTGGACATTGTACTGGCCAAACAATCCCATAGAATCGCCGTCCGCGTCTACAGAAACAGGTGGCCTTCATCTGACCCCGACGGTCTGTATAACCTTTTGTAAAGTACTCTATACATTTTTTTTTTTGGTATAAGCTTTTAATTAGTTTTCCTGTGTGCGCGCGCGTGCGGTGTTTTCCTCAAATCGTGTAACTCAATTTCGGACCTGTTGTAATTTAGCGGGAAGTCTCAAAGTCGGCACAGCTGTAGACTCTTGCCTGACAGTCACACGGTTTGAATAATTTATGACTATGAAGAAACATCTTGTAGAATTACCAAACGAATAAAGTTTGTTTTGTTTATTAAGGGGGAACAATTCACTTTGATTTGATCCTGTCATAAATGAACACAATTTTTTTTGTTTAGCACCGGCGGAGAAGAGAGTGAAGTTTTCTTGAGTCTAAATATAGACTTGCTGAATCCACTGACGTCTGTGTATTTATATAAATCATTATTACCATAATTAACACCGTGGGGGTGGTGACAATATATTGAGCTAAATGCGTCTTCCCATTCCCATTAGTTGATAAGTAGCCATAAATAAATAATCTGTATAATAACTACATGGGCACTTCACTGTTATATTCTTTTAAGAAAGATACATTATATACATATGTGTGTGTGACCAAAGGAGTTATATTTTACTATCACTATATACTGTATATATACATATACTGTCATTTTACCTAATCAAACGACTTCAACCAACCTGAAACTTTTACTTTTTTCAGGAATGTGGGGCGGGGGGGGGGAAGGGCTGGCTGGCCCACACAGTGACTACGATCAATACACCCCCCCCCCTAAAAGATCATTTAGCTGGATAACAATCTGCCAGCCAGATAGAAGATAAAAACAATCCCGCCGCCGGAATGCTAACAAGTGCCCTCACTCCACACACAATGATGGACTTTTATTTTTACCTCATAGTTTTCACTTTAAGCCTGTGCCAGATTTTTTGTGTGTACATTTGGTGGGTGGGAATCACATAATGAACGGATGTAGTTGGTACATGTAAAACACAAAACAAAACAAAAATAATGCAAAAGCAACTTTCTTGAAATTAAATTAAAAGGGGTGTGGGGACATAACCCGGGGACAATCAAATGGACAGGAATGGGATGTGTGGAGAAATAGTATAGCCTAAGCTTGATGACGCAGTAGCTATGGCGTCATTCCGCCATCTTGTGTTGTAGTTTATTGTAGATTTTAGTGTACCAAATGACGTATGTTTGACCGACAGTTGGGAGCACATGCTTTGTTTTATAGTTAGTCGAGCTCTGTGCATCATAGGATGCGGATGTCTGTATTAGTAGAGTCTAGCTTTCGGCATTGATGTAGATGGATGCATATTTACAGTTTGCTATTGTACTCCTCCTGAATTTACCTTTATGTCAGTTCATGTTCAAGAATTAAATGATTGTTTGATGTTACTTCACTGGAGTTAACTTCGTGATTTGTGTTGTCTGAATGATTACACCTTCTACAAGTATCTTCATTATAAGGACCCGTAACAGGATCATCTAAAACGTTTCATTTTATAATTTTTTTAAAGATCTATCTATAACGACGGTCTAATTGTCTATAACGACGGTCTAATTGTCTATAACGACGGTCTATCTATAACGGCGGTCTATCTATCTATCTATAACGACGGTCTAATTGTCTATAACGACGGTCTAATTGTCTATAACGGCGGTCTATCTATAACGGCGGTCTATTTATAACGACGGTCTATTTATCTATAACGACGGTCTATCTATACGACGGTCTATCTATCTATCTAATAACGACGGTCTACCTATCCATCTTTCTATCTATCAATAACAACGGTTTATCTATCTATAATGACGGTCTATCTATCTATCTATCTATAAAGAGGTCTATCTATCTATAAAGAGGTCTATCTATCTATAACGACAGTCTATCTATCTATAACGACAGTCTATCTATCTATAACGACAGTCTATCTATTTATAACGACGGTATATCTATCTATAACGACGGTCAATGTATAACGAAGGTCTATCTATCTATAACGAAGGTCTATCTATCTATAACGAAGGTCCATCTATAAAGACGGTAAATCAATGTACAGACGGCTTTGTTTGGCTTTAGCTTTGAGATTTTCATTCCACCCAGTACAAGTTACTAACACAAAACACCAACACACAAACAAACAAACAAAAAGAGAGAGAATGAGAGAGTCAGAGAGAGGGAAGTAGCGAGAGAGACAGAGAGAGAGAGAAGGAGAGAGAGTGAGAGAATGGGAGAGACAGAGAGAGAGAAGGAGAGAGAGAGTGCGAGAGAGAATGAGAGAGAGAGTGAGAGAGAGACAGAGAGAAGGGGAGAGAGAGAAGGAGAGGGTGAGAGAGAGAATGAGAGAGACAGAGAGAGAGAGGAGAGAGGGAGAGAGAGAGAGAGAGAGAGAATGAGAGAGTTAGAGAGAGAATGAGAGTGTGTGTATGTGTGAGTGAGACTTACAACGGCTCAGGGAAATGTCCTAACATGATCAACCAGAAAGCATCTATCGGCCGAGTCCACTAAGTGGCCGAGCTCCAGGTTACAGTGAAGATGTTGAATCGAGAAATACAAGAACAAGAATAAAAAAAAAATAATTCAGGATCGGATGGCCCGGGGGGAGGGGGGTGCGATAAAAAAAAAATGACGTGATACAGCGACAGACTTGCGTTAGCCCCACACTGAACTGTGTCAAGGAATTTGTGATGTCATCAAACATAGACAAGTACAGCACCATGGACCGAAAGAAATAGATTTCCTTTCAGATTTCTTCAGAGTCTATTTACTACGTCTCTCTCTCTCTCTCTCTCTCTCTCTCTGTGTGTGTGTGTATATGTGAGTGAGAGAGTACGTGTATGTGTGCTCCTCTTTGAATAAAACCATTACCCAACAACTCGCCCACTGCTTTAGACTTCAATACCAAGGTGCACATATCAGGATGTAATTAAGATCGAGTTCCAGGTGATAATAATGAAGATGAGCAGTGAACAGAGAGAGAGAGAGAGAGAGAGAGAGAGAGAGAGAGAGAGAGAATATGAACTGAAGGCATATCGGCCTAACGACTTGTGGTTTTCTTCAGATGTCAGAGCTCGGTCCTTTTGAGGCACCCAATGCACGTGAACAAGACAAGCAGGGGTGCGTTTCCTGTCATGTGATCTCTGTCCATCAAGGGGAGGGGGAAGGGGAAAGATGGCGTCATCAGCAGGTGCAGAACGTCAGAGAGGGCAGATACAGGACAGGGGTATGTGGACCGGTGGACAGTGAGGGGGGACTGTGAGCAGAACCGTAGATGACGAATTGTGTCTTCCCGTGCGAATTTGCATTTTCGGCGCCGCTCCTTCCTAGGTAGGCGCCCCTCTGAGGCCGCACAAACCACAGTACCATTTCCTAAGCGACTGCTTGTAAGCCACATCGGCGTGTTGAATGGCACGAGTTCATTTCCCGGTAGATGGTAACAGTGTCATCCGCGGAGCACAAGTTCGTGCTACACACTTGGCTGAAAAGGGGTGTGTTTGTGTGTGGGGGGAGGGCGGGGTAGAGTAGATCGCATCGGCTGTGGTGGGGATAAAAGAAGGGCTTTGCAAAAACCGTCCCATTAGTTGTTTATAGGATCTAAGAGATTTCATCTCATCCTTACACTAACTCACAGGGATGTCTCACTAACACCATAGTCTCTGGGGAGGGGCAGTACATCAGACGGGGAAAAGTCCAAGAATTTTTGTGTCCAACTTACTGTTGAGAATGTCTGTACTCTACACGAGACTGTTGTACAAAATAGTAATAAATGGGAAATATTTGAGATTGTTTTGATTTACAATGCCGCTGCCGCTCAGCTCCAGATTAAACCTCCCGTCCATGGGAAGTCGCACAACCCAGAGAGAAATACACCACAGTTTTTTTACATGACATATATGACACTGACGTTTTTACATGACTTATATCACACTGACGTTTTTACATGACTTATACATAGCACTGACGTTTTTACATGACTTATATATGACACTGACGTTTTTACATGACTTATATATGACACTGACGTTTTTACATGACTTATATATAGCACTGACGTTTTTACATGACTTATATAAAGCACTGACGTTTTTACATGACTTATATATGACACTGACGTTTTTACATGACTTATATATCACACTGACGTTTTTACATGACTTATATATGACACTGACGTTTTTACATGACTTATATCACACTGACGTTTTCACATGACTTATATATGACACTGACGTTTTTACATGACTTATATATAGCACTGACGTTTTTACATGACTTATATATAGCACTGACGTTTTTACATGACTTATATATGACACTGACGTTTTTACATGACTTATATATCACACTGACGTTTTTACATGACATATATGACACTGACGTTTTTACATGACTTATATCACACTGACGTTTTCACATGACTTATATATGACACTAACGTTTTTACATGACTTATATATAGCACTGACGTTTTTACATGACTTATATATGACACTGACGTTTTTACATGACTTATATATCACACTGACGTTTTTACATGACTTATATATGACACTGACGTTTTTACATGACTTATATCACACTGACGTTTTCACATGACTTATATATGACACTGACGTTTTTACATGACTTATATATAGCACTGACGTTTTTACATGACTTATATATAGCACTGACGTTTTTACATGACTTATATATGACACTGACGTTTTTACATGACTTATATATCACACTGACGTTTTTACATGACATATATGACACTGACGTTTTTACATGACTTATATCACACTGACGTTTTCACATGACTTATATATGACACTAACGTTTTTACATGACTTATATATAGCACTGACGTTTTTACATGACTTATATATATAGCACTGACGTTTTTACATGACTTATATATGACACTGACGTTTTTACATGACTTATATATGACACTGGCGTTTTTACATGACTTATATATGACACTGACGTTTTTACATGACTTATATAACACTGACGTTTTTACATGACTTATATATGACACTGACGTTTTTACATGACTTATATATGACACTGACGTTTTTACATGACTTATATATAGCACTGACGTTTTTACATGACTTATATATAGCACTGACGTTTTTACATGACTTATATATAGCACTGACGTTTTTACATGACTTATATATGACACTGACGTTTTTACATGACTTATATAACACTGACGTTTTTACATGACTTATATATAGCACTGACGTTTTTACATGACTTATATAACACTGACGTTTTTACATGACTTATACATAGCACTGACGTTTTTACATGACTTATATATGACACTGACGTTTTTACATGACTTATATAACACTGACGTTTTTACATGACTTATATAACACTGACGTTTTTACATGACTTATATCACACAGACGTTTTTACATGATTTATATCACACTGGCGTTTTTACATGACTTATATCACACTGACGTTTTCATATGACTTATATAACACTGACGTTTTTACATGACTTATATGACACTAAAATTTTCATATGACTTATATCACACTCACTTTTTCATGACTTATATGGTACTGGACTATTTACTGTCTAGGTTTTTTGATAATGTGCTCCAAGATTTTGTAAAAAAAAAATTATTTATCGACTTAGATTAAAAATATTTCAGCCCATTGGCAGAGAGGGCAGAGTCATAAACAAAAAACGTCACGCCGGGTAGCGCTTTGGTAGCGAGCCGGATCTACATGCTGTGGTAAAGGCACCATCAAAGTTTCCCCATTAGTAGTTTATATAACATCTCACCTAGGGCTCGATTTACCGCCGGGGATGACTGTCATCCCCGGCATCCCCGGCTCTGCTTTAGCTAATTTCATCCCTGCCGGGGATGACATTTATCCCCGGCTCTGCAGAAAAATTTTTTTTCATCCCCGGCACTGGTTTTTTCTTAAGGTTAGCCTAAATTAGTGAATTGATTTTATAGTATTACTACAATGAAAAACTTAAACAAAATCAGCTGATTTGAACAACACAACAGTGGCGTCACTAGGGGGTTGCGGGGGGGTGCGGACCGCACCGGGTGACACCCTCACGAGGGGTGACACCCAAATGCAAAATATCTAGTTTTAGGCCTATATTCTTAAAATAATTTAAAGCCGTATTTAATTTTTATAAATAAATAAAAATATCTCCGATTATTAACAGACACTGCGTACTTTTTATTATTAATTATTTTAACGCACTGGCTCCGGATACGTCTAAGATGAACTCTTATGATTTAAAGCTATTTTCTTTTCGAGGGAAATTGCAAAACCGAGCCATTTTTTCTGATTATATATTAAAATTGTAGCTTTGTTTCTGTTCGATTCCTCTCAGAGACATATATTTTTTATTACAGATTTTTTTTTTTTCAGAATTAGGGTTAGGGATAGGGTTAGGGTGTGGAGCAATATCTATTGATGGTCCCCGAAAAAAAAATATATCTCCCATTATTAACAGTAAATGACGTCATCAACGTCTGCAGTAAATAAGAGTTCTCATTCATTCTGTTTACTGACGTCATCAAAGTTTGCTAGACGTATCCCGAAAAAAAAATAGACGTATCCGGAGCCAGTGCGTTATTTTAATGAAATTATTGGTATACTTACACTGACCTCTCTCTCTTTGAACTCTCTCAGTTTTATCTGCGGGCTGAGACTTAGTCTCTTAGAGCCCGTGAGATCAGACTCGCTGTGTCTCTCAACATCTGGAGACTGCCATAGAGCCCGATGGCCAGCAAGCTTCCGGACTGGTCCACCCTGTGGTCCGCCAGTCCGGGGCACTCAAAAAGCAAATGATCTACGGTTTCCTCCACTTCCCTGCAGTGTCTGCAAAGGGTGTCGACATTGGGCCTCAACCTCCCAAAGTACGCGCCAATAGGACAGTGCCCAGTTCGGAACTGGGCAATTAGCGCCTGACCTATAGATATCAATTATCGCTAAAATCCTGACCCCGGAAACGGAAAAAAATAATAAAGTCGCGCATGCGCACATATATACGGTGTCTGAAAAAAAATATGGAGACCGGGGTGTCATGAGAGTGGGTGACACCATGAGTTACCGCACCGGGTGACACCAACCCTAGTGACGCCACTGCAACACAACACTATTTCTGCTAAAAACTCCGGAAATAACACTCGTCCGGTTGTTTACAGATAGCACGCCGAGCAGGATTTCAAGAAGCGAAAATTAGCTAAAAATCGTTATCCTTTATTAAAAAAAAAAACCCGTTTTCGCACCAATTAAATTGCTAGCAATTAGTGTAATATAAGTTTTCAAGACTGATTTACAGTTATAAGCATAGATATCTATGGCGGCTATAAGATACTTCAGATGTTATAAAATTAAACCAATCAGTGTAATCTAAAATGATTTATCTCTTGATGTTGCTGATATTAATACGCTGACACAAGGCGGATCTAGGAATTGGTCCTCGGGAAGGCCAGTATATAGGCCAGGGGAAGGGGGTTGTAGGGTGTGGGGGGGCGTATACAAGTTTTTCCAGGCCTACTAGAACCGCGCATGCTCTAACAGTCATTCATTGCAATTCATACGGTATCGTTTTCATTTTTAGGCCTCAGGGACTCCAATATTTTTTCAACAAGTTTACACACAAATCTGACAAAAATAGTCGAAGAGCGGGTCTGCATTGTTGTCGATGAACCAAGTGATGGTAACTGTTTATTTACGTCATGATTGACCAACTTCAACAATCCAGTTCTGTAAATCCAATATCTACATATAATGGTCGGCAGTTGCGACAAGATGCCGTGACTTTTTTTTAGAAAACCATCCAAACTGCATTGAAGAATCGTTTCTAATTCGGGCAGATTATAAAGATTTTACAATATATTTAGAACGCCAAAGATTGAATGGACAGTTAAAGATTTAGGTTTGCACTGCAAAGAACGAGTGCGAATAGAGAAAACATTTGCTGAAGGACTTTCTATACTTGAAAATGAGAAACTTGCACTGAGAATTGTCATCCCCGGCTCTGCTTTAGCTTTTTTTCATCCCCGCCGGGGATGACATTTATCCCCGGCTCTGCGGAAAATTTTTTTCAGCCCCGGCACTGGTTTTTTCTTAAATCGAGCACTGATCTCATCCTTACAGAGACTTCACACACGCGCTACCAGTTCAAGAACCGGTCAAACCAACATCGGTGTTTCATCAGCGTGTAATGAGGATGTCACATCCCATCAATTTCTTCACATATAAACCATTAAACCCGATAATCCACCCAGGGGAGAGAATTATTAACCACAAGTTAATGTGTGTACAACATAAAGCCGAGCCGTCAGCGATTTCCCTAGAGTGATGTCCCTTGCCACGACCACCCCCCTGCCTATACAATATCAGACTAAATTACAAAGTAGTCAAACTCGAGTCACAGATAGAGATTGGGGTGTGGGAGGGGGGGGGGTCAAAGTAAAGTACTGCCCCTACCCGGGATATCAGATTTGCCCGAACCAGCCGTAACCCACAAAAAACAAGCAATTAAGCCTGTTCCATTCTGGACACAGGACGTGTTAGCGCATTTTTGTGTTATGCATCAGTACGTATTTTAGCTTTCAGTAAATATTTGTAAATTTTGGAAATGTTTATGAATTCAATTGTGTAATTATAAAGGATGTTTTTCGAAAATAAAATTATTGTGGCTGAGAATAAATACTCTACTGCGCAGAACACGTGTGACGTCAATCTTGGTGAAACCACGTGCTGCAGTATTTCGCACCAAATGAATGGGTTATTGAACGTATAAGGTGTAGAATGGGGCCATGAAAATGGAATAATTATTAATATAGCTTATATAGTAAAAACCGGTAAAAAAAACTGATGTCCAGCCCTCAGAGGTCAGATCGCAAAATGAACTTTTGCTGCACACATGGCAGGCCAAGACCTACAAAATGATATATACATCATGGGTCTAGGACTTATGGTTGTTGAGATATAGGGTGATGACAGACAGACAGACAAAACGGGGACAATAGAGCATTTTTTTTATCAAAAATGCTCTAAAAAAAAGGAAATGTGTTTGAGTCTCCGACGACAGACGCAAAATGGAATCAGGACGGCCTCATCAAAAGACGCCGAATGAATGACGCATTAATACATACAGAGCAGGGACGAGGCGTGAGTGTTGCCGGTCATAGTCATAGTTATAGAAAATGCTGTATAATGGTACTGTGAATATTGAATATAGTTAACAAAATCATTCATAATAAAATGACTACAAGTTTCAATACATGTATAACTTTCATTTTTATATAGACAGTATATGTTGCAAGTCGAATTATTTATATACATATATAAATCTATGTTCGTTTGTGCTTAGTATGTAGCATAAAATACATCAATAATTTTTTTTCTCTAATACTTATGACCGGCAACACTCACGCCTCGTCCCAGATATAGAGAGCACTTGTATGTAACACATTCAGTACTTGTGTATAACACATTCAGTACTTGTATATAACACATACAGTACTTGTATATAACACATTCAGTACTTGTATATAACACATTCAGTACTTGTGTATAACACATACAGTACTTGTATATAACACATACAGTACTTGTATATAACACATTCAGTACTTGTATATAACACATTCAGTACTTGTATATAACACATTCAGTACTTGTATATAACACATTCAGTACTTGTATATAACACATTCAGTACTTGTATATAACACATTCAGTACTTGTATATAACACATTCAGTTACTTGTATATAACACATTCAGTACTTGTATATAACACATTCAGTACTTGTATATAACACATTCAGTACTTGTATATAACACATTCAGTACTTGTATATAACACATTCAGTACTTGTATATAACACATTCAGTACTTGTATATAACACATTCAGTACTTGTATATAACACATTCAGTACTTGTATATAACACATTCAGTACTTGTATATAACACATTCAGTACTTGTATATAACACATTCAGTACTTGTATATAACACATTCAGTACTTGTATATAACACATTCAGTACTTGTATATAACACATTCAGTACTTGTATATAACACATTCAGTACTTGTATATAACACATTCAGTACTTGTATATAACACATTCAGTACTTGTATATAACACATTCAGTACTTGTATATAACACATTCAGTACTTGTATATAACACATACAGTACTTGTATAAAACACATTCAGTACTTGTATATAACACATACAGTACTTGTATATAACACATACAGTACTTGTATAAAACACATACATTACTTGTATATAACACATTCAGTACTTGTACTTGTATGGACAACACTGTTACATTTGCCTCCTTTGGCGGCCCATTGATGACTGGATGCCGCCTGCTGTTGTTATCATAGGAGTGTCTCGATCACACAAACTGGGTGGGTGGGGCGGATGGTTCATGCGGTAAAGTGTTCGACCTAAGCTCCCCAGTTTCGAGCTTCTGGCCACGTCTCCCGTGGTGCCTCCAGGGCCACTGCACTATCGGCTATGGTGTGGGGGGGGACGAGAGAATGGCACTACAAAAAACTAGGGCTGCTGATTAAACTGCGTTAATTTGCGATTAACGCGTCAAAAAAAATTTGCGATTAAAATTTTTAACGCAACACTTAAATGCGTTAATTTGACCAAATGCGGAAAGTTCACCAAATCGATAAATAACAGAATTTCACTCAACCATTTGAAGTGTAAGGTCCGTTCACTTATTGAGTAGATCTATCACCCACTCCCTGTCGCAATTCGCACACACCCTCACCCCCAGGTATGTCGACTGAAGCCCCACGTGTAATATATGATGAAGATGTTTTGGTTATTTAGCCCTTCGACAAGTAAACCTCCTGCTCCCTTCCCTGTCAGTGTAAAAAGAGAAAACTTTCATTCACTAGTTAACATTATATACTGTAGTGTATTGGTGGAGGTACTATAGTGTATTGTTGAAGGTATAATGAACCCGTTTATGATTAGATCAAAATAACGAGAATCTAGAAAATGTGTATAATTTTTTTGCGCATAATTTTGTATCGTATTTTGATAGTATATTATCTTGCTCGTCTGCAACAGCTGAACTAATAATACATCTGTACCCGAGACAGTGGCTGTATTTTTTTAGAATTATTGTGATACTGAGTTAAATTGTATATATGGCTGTTGATTTACAGCAATTAAAGCGTAATTAATGCGTTAAAAAATGCGATTACATTTTTTAACACAAACACCTAAATGCGTTAAATTTTACCCAAAAGCTGTTTATTTCAGAGTTGCAGAAAAAATTAAAAAATCAGTAAATAACCCAATTCTATAACCAGATCAGACGAGATTTAAAAAAAAAAACAAGAAAAAAAAGACCCCCGTTTGTCACGTTTGCATAAAATCGTAGCAGCGATATGACCTTGAAACAATAGGATTGCCATTTCTTAATTCAAACTTATGACCCTGAATGATACATTAGTGAACATCTGCACGTGTTATAGTTTGATTGACAAGTGTCATGGCTTTGAAACAATGTAACTTGTGGTTGGTAAGTGACGTCATCTTTCTGCAGCTGTGTCTAAAATGAAACTGAGATGGACAGGGGGGGGGGGGGTTATAAAAAAAACCCGCGTTAACAATAAGAAAGCAAATACTTTCTTGCTACATTATGTTTTATGAAGGAAACGCACATATGGGATGCATTCGATGGGAAGTGGAGAGGGATATGTACAACTGGTTTGAGTACAAACAAATGTATTATATTGTGTCGATTAAAATGTGCGTTAATTTGCGATAAAAATTTTAATCATGCGTTAATTGCGATCAATTTTTTTAATCGAACAGCAGCTCTACAAAAAACAGTCCCATTGTGGTTCATAGCAGTGGTCCCCCCCCCCAAATCCCGGGCCGCGGGCCATAAAAACACCCGCCCCCATTTGGGGTTATTAGGATCTATCTTCCCCCCCCCCCCCTTTACAGTGACCTCACACACATCATCCCGAGAGAAAGAGAGAGAGGTTGGGAGAGGGAGAGAGAGAGGGTGGGAGAGAGAGTGAGAGAGAGGGTGGGAGAGAGAGACACCCTGGGATCATGACACTTATATTGTCCACTCACATGCTGGAACCTACATCACGTCTTTACAAAAAAAAAAAACAACTTTCAAACCAGAAATCAAAGTGGTGTGGACAACATCCCCGATGGGCTGATGTAGTACAACGGCGTCCGTCACGCGAGACCAGATGGACACTACGGACGCTGCATCGGTCAGACAATCTCCTCCACCTCTCCTTCTCCACCACTGCCGACCCGCCCAGCAGTGTCACGTGACAGATAAAACTCTCCAACAAAATGAAATAAAAATAAACAAAGGTTCCTTCTGACGGGAGACTACTTTGTTTTATGCCCTTGACCTCCCGGACGAAACAATCACGACCCGGACGTCTACCACTGTCTGACTGCCCGGTGCAACTTGTCACGTGCCCAGTCACGTGTCTAAAATAACGTAAACAACCAGTAATAATACAAACTTCTGTACCCAAGTCATAATACAAACTTCTGTACCCAAGTCATAAAGTCATAATACAAACTTCTGTTCCCAAGTCATAATACAATCTTCTGTACCCAAGTCATAAAGTCATAATACATACTTCTGTACCCAAGTCATAATACAAACTTCTGTACCCAAGTCATAATACATACTTCTGTACCCAAGTCATAATACAGACTTCTGTACCCAAGTCATAATACAAACTTCTGTACCCAAGTCATACATCAATCTTCAGATCGGGAATGTATTTTTGTGGAGTTTGTTTTAATGTAATGTTTATCTTTCGGTAAGGCGGATGAAGTGAAGTGTTCATCTGTTTCAGTAGCCACATCACGTTGAGTCGATTGACTGGCTAGCACAACGCCCAGACGCCTTTACTTCCCAAACTTGTAGTCAGATGCTCATTTATAGCTGGGTGGACTTTGGGATTTTTTTTCCAAATTCCTCCCTAAGTTCTCATTTGAGGTTCGAACCCGAGACCTATCCGGTCGTCACTCCAGCGCTCTACACAGCACGACCATACGACCCCCCCACTTATCTTTCGGTTTTGATGCTAATTTAGTTGTTTTTTTTTCAGTGTGAGTAGACCAAGTGAGACCAGAGGATTCCTGCATGGGTTGTTAATCTACCAACAAATATCCGTGCAGCCAATGTAAACTTCTGGAGATGTCCACCTGCTGGGTTGGATGCTGTTGTACAATGTCCCGTCAGCCATTCAGTATGACACCGTCGCGCATTTCAACATTAACAACAGACCAAAAAAATGAAACAAGATTAAACAAATTAAATGACACGCATACACGCGCGCGCGCTGACACTCACGCACGCACACGCACGCACACACACATTTCAAATGAACAAATGAAAAAAAAAATAATGAGAAAAGATTTAAAAAAATTAAATCCACGTAACGATTGTGACACCAAGCGGCACTATGTGTGGGAGATCTGTGTGAGTGATGTGTGTGTGTGTGGGGGGGGGAGAGGGAGAGAGAGAGAGAGAGAAAGAGAGAGAGAGAGAGACACCCTGGGATCATGACACTTATTGTCCACATAATCTAATGACAATTTTATTAAGGGGGGGGGGGAGGGGATATTCCAGCTGTTCCCTCCTGCATCCTGACCACTGGGACTGTCCTGTTATTATTACGGACACGGTGTGACCTGGTCTGGCGATCGAACAGGGGAATGTCCCAACCAGGGATTGCACGCCAGACAAGTTGCAATCAAACCCACAGACAGAAAACTCAAAGTTAGAAGGGAGAAAAAAAGGGGCAATCATTGTTTATTAGCAATCGCCTAGAATTTTATTTACAACGCAATATAATGCGTGCGTGTGTGTGTGTGAGTGTAAGTGTGTGTGTGTGTGCGTGGGCGCGTGCTTATGTTAGGGTAAACACAACAGTTAGACTGATGTCATCTGCCACATACAGTGATGTCATTAAGGCGTACCTATAGTGGAGGAAAGGGAGATCCGATTTGAAAGTCCACCGGGCCCCAACTTGAGGGGGGGTGGCACAATTTTTTTTTACATTAAATATAAGCACTTTAGTTTATGTCATGGTGTCGAATGTCAAAATGCAGGGGCCCTCAAGGCCAAGCCCCCCCCCTTTCCCCCCAAATCCCTAGGTCACTTAGCAGAGTTTGTGTGGTGTAAGTCTTACAGCAGAGTTTATGTGGTGTAAGTCTTACAGCAGAGTTTGTGTGGTGTAAGTCTTACAGCAGAGTTTGTGTGGTGTAAGTCTTACAGCAGAGTTTGTGTGGTGTAAGTCTTACAGCAGAGTTTGTGTGGTGTAAGTCTTACAGCAGAGTTTGTGTGGTGTAAGTCTTACAGCAGAGTTTGTGTGGTGTAAGTCTTACAGCAGAGTTTGTGTGGTGTAAGTCTTACAGCTGAGTTTGTGTGGTGTCAGTCTTACAGCAGAGTTTGTGTGGTGTAAGTCTTATAGCAGACAATATGCGATGTATGTCTTATAGCAGAGTTTGTGTGGTGTAAGTCTGATAGCAGAGTTTGTGTGGTGTAAGTCTTATAGCAGACAATATGCGATGTAAGTCTTACAGCAGAGTTTGTGTGGTGTAAGTCTGATAGCAGAGTTTGTGTGGTGTAAGTCTTACAGCAGAGTTTGTGTGGTGTAAGTCTTACAGCAGAGTTTGTGTGGTGTAAGTCTTACAGCAGACAATATGCGACGTATATGTCAATATGCCGACTATGAATGCTGCACGCCTTATATCAGACATGATACTGACGTGCACTACTTTATCTACACGTGTCAGATGTAGTGTAGTACAATTATGTGTTGAGTTTTTACCGAAAAAAAACGGGTAATCCCAAATAACGTTCGTGACATGTTCTATCAACGCATCCACACAAAAAAAAACCGGTTTCCAAAAACAAACAAAAAAAAACCGTTCCCAGCACCTGGTGAGCACGTCAAAGTGATGCATTTTTTTTTTATTGTAATTTTTTTTTTTGAAGACTTGACATCAAGAGATGGAGGTAAAAATATTGGGAAAAAAAATAACTAACATATAGGTAAAAACCAACAGGTAAACATCCCCTGGGGTGGGAGAGTGTGTTAAAAAGAGAGGTGCCAAGAAGACAAACACAAAAATGTAACTCTCCACAGCTTTCGACATGACAACAGGTAAAGACATAAACTTCATTTTGCTCAGAAACTTAAAATCAGTTGCAGGTAAAAAAAAAAATAATATATATATATATATATATATATATATATATATATATATATATATATATATATATATATATATATATATATATATATATATGACGTCCAGTTTAAACCATCCAGTTCTAGATGTCTGAAATAAACCAACGTTTCAGTATTCAATGTAGGTCACAGACGTTCTCCCTGCCAGACAGCCCTGATCAAGGAATGTGAAGGAAGTGGGGAGGGGGGAGTGGTCACGGGGAAGAACCGAAAGACAAACGTAAGAGAACCAAAAAAAAAAAGCCCCAGAAAACAATTGGGTTTGTTTACAGTGTCATTCCGAGACCGATGAGAGATAACAACGCCCGGGGGGGGGTGTGGGGGGAGGGGGGGTCTGAAATTTCTGGGGGGGGGTGGACAGACAGCCTCAAGACACTGACCACACATTGTGGACGGCAGAGCTCCCGTTTAAAAGGCGCGTGGGGTGAGGAGGGGAGGAGGGGGGAGTAAAAAGATAGGGAAGGAAGTACCCCAACCACTATCTTAGCACGCCCAGGCAGAAATGAGTATTTGCCCAGTGTGGCGCCACGCCACAATGACAATCGGACTCAAACAAAAACCCAACTAACCAGAATGCACAGAGTAAATGAACCAGAAATTAAAATGTTACAAGTTTGTTGTTTTTTTTTAAATAATTTTAAATTTGATTGAGAACAATCCCCCCACCACACACACACACATACATTGTTTCATTGACCAACTTTTGCGTCTGAAGGCGCATCGTTGGGTGGGGGGGGGTTCAATAGTGGACATGGGGGTATGTCAAACAGTGGACATTTGGGTATAATACCACCGGACGTGTCAAATGAGATGAGACGGCTGACCACCAATCACATAATCCTTTCCTGACTGAACATGACCATCAGGTTAAAAACAGAGTGACACGGACATCAAGTCTCCACACACACACACACACACACTGCTGTCGTGGACATGGACGGAAAGGGATGTGTGTGTGTGTGTGTGTGTGTTACAGCAGCAAGACGTGCTGAAATACAAAAAAAAATTAACAGTAAATGTATAAGCGCTGGTCACCAAAGTGAGCGGAACTCGGGGAGAAAACTAATTGATGACAAAATAATCCGAATCAGATTCCGGATAAAAACAATTTAGATGTAAAGGGGGGGGCATGAATTAGAGATAGAACGGAAAATAAAAGTTTGGGAAGTCAGGGGGTGGGGGTGAAGAAATGAAACAATTTTTAGTCCCGTCCCCCCCCCCGGGTCTGACAACTGATAATTTGATAAAGATTGCCCGGGACAGACCCGGGGAGGGGGGTGCGGCAAGACTGAACTCTGGGAGTGAGACGGATGAGGACTAAGTGAGAGAGAATGAGTGAGACGGACAGAAAGACAGACAGACAGTGTGTGTGTGTGTGTGTGTGTGTGTGTGTGTGTGTGGAGGGGGGTGTAATAATGAGACAAGGTACTAGAGTCGCTATCGCCAACTAGTAAAAGATTGGTCACATGGTGTAAAGGTTGGACGACGGGCTATCCACACACGGTCAGCGCCATCTGCTGGCCAGGAGTCGGTCAGATCGACAGGTCAAAGACAAGGTGCGAGCGCCGCCCCCTCCCACCCCCAAGGCGCCTGTCAATGAGTTTCAACGGTCAACCCTGGACCGGCAGCGGTGTCTCCTGGGTGGCTGTCACGTGCACGCCAGAGAAATAAATGAAATTCAAATGCGCCGCAACCTAATACTCCCCCCCCACCCAGACAACCGGCATATTTGTGTGTTATGCAATTGTCGTTGTGTCAATATGAAGTCGCATTACCATTAGATTAAATATCCAATCTGTGGGTCCATGACCATAGAAATAAAGTCTGTCTATCCGGGTGCATTTACTAAATAATACTGTTAGAAAAAAACTCACACAAATGGGCAGAACTTTTTTTTTTTGGTCATCGGTAGAGATTTTTTAGACAGAGATGCGCTTTGTGTATAATATATTTATTCTGTGGATCTTCACCCAAATATTTCATGGGCAAGGTTCAAACGTGTATCGAGCACACGTCTGCAACACCTGACTGCCGCCCTATACCCTGCAGGAGCAGACGTGGTGCAACTCAAGGAAAACAAATTAAACAGACGACTTTCAAGTCACGCGTGTTAAATGAGTGAAGTTAAAGAAAAAACCGCCAACATTCTGGAGTAGCTGGAATACACACACACACACACACAATCCTTCAAGACAACACCAGCCCATGCAACACTCGTGTTCAATCTACTTCAACTATTACAACATTCTGGAGTAGCTGGAATACACACACACCATCCATCAAGACAACACCAGCCCATGCAACACTCGTGTTCAATCTACTTCAACTATTACAACATTCTGGAGTAGCTGGAATACACACACACAATCCTTCAAGACAACACCAGCCCATGCAACACTCGTGTTCAATCTACTTCAACTATTACAACATTCTGGAGTAGCTGGAATACACACACACCATCCATCAAGACAACACCAGCCCATGCAACACTCGTGTTCAATCTACTTCAACTATTACAACATTCTGGAGTAGCTGGAATACACACACACCATCCATCAAGACAACACCAGCCCATGCAACACTCGTGTTCAATCTACTTCAACTATTACAACATTCTGGAGTAGCTGGAATACACACACACCGTCCATCAAGACAACACCAGCCCATGCAACACTCGTGTTCAATCTACTTCAACTATTACAAGCATTAACGGGATTGTTTTCTTGTTTGTTTGGTTTTTTTTAATTCTGGTAATCACAAGCTTTATTAAAAAGTCTTTTATTGTGACTGTTTCAAACACACAGACCTGCAAAGTCCCTGCAAGGATAGGATGTTTACTCATCGGATAACACAAACTACTAGTGGAACTTTCTTTTGTGTGTGTGAAGTGCCCTTCTTTCATCTCAATCTTACCCGATAGTGCAATGCCCATGGGGGCATCACAGGAGACATACAGGGAACTTTCCTCCTGGTTCTCATCGGCGATCGAACCCGCTTAAACCGCTCGACCGTCCGTGCCCCACATCTGTTATGACCTACTTCAATGACCCGGATGTGGTAATCACTGTGTATTTACTATCGTCCAGGCGTGTCATACCAAAACCTCATTATAACAGCTGGACATTTGTTAATGACCAAGTATTGAAGCAGACACGACTTCCTGCCACAGCCTCCGTCAAACCGTCAGACACTGCAAACCCCCTCCCCCTCCCATCCCCCCCTCCCCCCCCTACCAGTTTCTAAACCTGCTAGCTTCCCTTCACATTTCAATCGTCAGATTTAAAAAAAAAAACCACAAGCACAAGATACTTTAGGTAGATCTGTGACAGCCCCAGATAGCGCAGGAAATTGACCGGTTCATTGCACGGACACCGGTTCTCATAGTGTGTACCGCCGGCTGATTTGAAGTCTGTAGCCAGGTAGAACTAATCGAGAAATATATATATACTAGCTGCACCCAGCAAAACCTTTGCATAGAGTTATATCCCCTTAGGCTTGATCGGTAGGCTAAGGTTATTTTTGGTTTCGGGTAGATCCGATTTTTTTATGACTGCAATACTGTTGTATTCATTCTTTACTTTCGATTTAACGCAGGGTACAGCTAGTCTTATATATATATATATATATATATATATATATATATATATATATATATACATATGTATATATACATGGGCGTATTCATGGGGGGGGGCAAGAGGGGGGTATTTGCCCCCCTACATTTTGAAAAAATTTCATATAAGAGGGGGGATTTGCTTTCCCCCCCCTACATTTAAAAAAAATGTCATAAAGTTGTTATTTGCCCCCCCCCTGGAAACTTTTTGCCCCCCCCTGGAAAAATTCCTAGCGACGCCCATGTATATATATATATATATTATAAGCATGTATTCAAATATATATATATATATATATATATATATATATATATATATATACATGTACTGTGTGTGTGTGTGTTTGCACATATTTATTTATTTTTTTTGGCGGGCCAGGAAACAAGTTTGACGCGCGTGCAGTTAGTTTGCCGTCAATGGGGGAAGGGGGGGGGGACAGGAAACAAATATTGAGATTTCCTGCAACTAAAAGAAATAAAAAAAATTGCATAAGACATTTTGTGTCAAGTAAAAAAATATTGTGGGAGCTGTTCAATCTCCGTGATGGTCATGCGACGATACTTTGAATTAAAAATACAGCAGGAGGGAGGGGGTGTGACCGCAGGTGGCGGGGAAACCCCCGGGGAGATATAGACGGGACACCTTTACTTCTCACAGACCTTCTAGTCCGGTCGAATGGTTTTAGTTTCACTGACCTGCTGACCGCCAACGGTTCATTACAAGGTAACAGCGTGTCAGTGTAAACAATGAAAAATGGAAGGGAGGGGGAAGGAAACCGCAGTCAAGCGTATGAATAATGGAACAAAAGTTTAATCAAAACACTGGATTGGATACAACTTTTATAAACTTGTTTGAAAAAAAAAAATTTTTAGATTGATCGTCTGCTGCAGATGGAATGACCTATATTTCTCAGTGTCTCGTGGGGGGGGGGGGCTCTAATGTACGGATAAGAAATTTTCATCCCTCCCCCCCCCAATCCCCCACCTGCCCGTTACGTGAGCCACACCCCTTTCCCCCCACTGCTCATCGCTTTTCACCCGACAGTCTCGCAATCAATCTCAGCCGATGGGTTTGAAAGTAATTAGGACAGCCTCCTCCCCACCCCCCCCCCACACTCCAATCTCCCACACACACACCCCTCCTCGTTGTTGATGCAGAAAGTTTGGAGTTTTATCTTTGTGCATGTTTGTGAGTGATTGTATAGGTGTGGATGTGTGTGAGTGAATGTATAGGTGTGGATGTGTGTGGGTGATTGTACAGGTGTGGATGTGTGTGGGTGATTGTATAGGTGTGGATGTGTGTGAGTGATTGTATAGGTGTGGATGTGAGAGGGTGATTGTATAGGTGTGGATGTGTGTGAGTGAATGTATATGTGTGAAATTGTTTGAGTGAAGGGTTAGGATTGGGCCCAGCTTCTTCTCACCTCCCCCACCCCCAAACACCAGAACATTGAAACAAAATGTACGCTGCTAATTCATTTTACTAATGACAACTAGACACCCCCCCCCACACACACACACAATTACAATACTGCGCATGACCGGAAAACCAAATCATGTGACCTCAAGAATCCCCGCTTCCTTCCCCACCCCACCCCTTTTTTTATTATATTTTTTTTTCCTCTCTTGTTAAACCTATTCGATATGTATTTCAAAGGCGGTCGATTGAATTTCTCCGTAGTTTTTAAATGTAACTACAATTGTGGAATATAACCTACTGTACGCAAGACAGACACTGTATGCAATGACACAGACAGACACTCCCCCCCCCCACCCCAGTCCTTCCCCCAAGTTGTGAAACAATCTTCAGATTATCTGAGGCTGACGCTCCTCGGGGCGAAGGGAAACTTTTTTCAATTTTACAGCCTTGCCCCCACCCACTGAATCCATCGTGGCATCCATCTCTTTCCTTATCTATCTGTTCCTGCTGGCCCGTCTCTCTGAATGAGGCTGGGTTGCATCGGTCATCCTCGATTGACACACCCCATCAACCCCCCCCCCAGCAGTGTTAGTAGGATGGCGTGATTCCCAGCTGTGATATGGTGGAGATGTTATTGTCGGAACCTTGTCTCATTATTAGCAGATGCGGCCACCGCCCCCCTCCACAGAATGTTAGTCAAGCAGACAGCTCATCGCTATTATTAACATGACTAAAAATTTTTTTTCCCCATTCCCTTTTTTTTTTTAAGAGTGACGCACCTAGTTATTGATGCATCATAGGTGCACAAATATGGCGGCTTTCGGGAAAATCAGTTTAAAACTGGAGGTGCGCATTTTGTATAATTTATCTATGGTTCCCTCCGATATATATAATATGTGGTTCCCTCTAAGTTTCCGAAGGGTGTGTGCGGTAATATATAATGGCGGTGCGCATCAAGAGATAGTGGCGTTATCAACTTTGGAAAAAAAGTGAAAAAGAGTGTGCATATCATAACCATAAGGGCAAAATTAACCCAAACTTTGTGTGCTTTTCGGCAGCATAGTATCTGTGCGCGCGTACCCAACTCGCCACCCCTCCCTCTTTAGTACTAATGGTTAAATTATATTCCATCAGGGCCCCGAAAGTACTTCAGCCTATTGCTCTCAAATATCTACAAAAGTCTCCGCCTATGCCTTCTTCTTCTTCCTTTGGCTCTACAGCCCATTTAGGGCCCTGGCCTGCCATACTATTCTTCTCCACTTTTCCCGATCCACGGTCTTCTTCCTCCACTCTCTCACACCTATGGCTTTAAGGTCTTTCTCCATTTCCTCCAACCATCTGCTTCTTGGTCTGCCTTTAGGCCTTTTCTCATTGGGTGTTGCCTTGTATATTGCTTTTGGACCTCTGTTGTTTTCCATTCTTTCTATGTGCCCTACCCACCTCAATCTATTCATTTTAATGTCAGCTGCCTATGCCTACTTCCCCCCAAAATACCCAAAGAATAGATCTCTTTCTTGGGCACAAACATTAAACATATTACGGGGGGGGGGGGCGACGGATAAAGTCACACATGGGCGCGCCCAGCTCAAACTGTTTCATTATGTTGTACTGGAATAAAGGCATCAACCCCTCACACACCCCCACACACAAACACACACACATGGTATTAAAGTGTCGCCACATGCATGCAAACGTAATGACAGCGGCCAGTGAAGTCCTGCATACAGGGCTGGTCGTGCTGGGCCGAATGAAATGGATCATTGATTTGTTTAATGGCCGCTGGCATCAGAAGATTAAACTCATCTGGCCAAATGACACGCAAATGACACACGAATGACATACGAATGTGAAGAGATTGATTGACAAAAAAAAAATGGAGTAAGGAGGCGTGTATATATAGAAATAAAAACGTCACTTAAATTCCTAGACGTGACGATTTCTGAATTGATTAAATATTCCCGAACGTTCCCACGACCTGTGAACTCTCCCACGCAAATCGTTTGGGCACTCTCACTTATCTTCGTGCCAGGTCCCACACCACTGACCTAGACAATGGACGAACACACGAACACACGCACAAAGTCACACGCTGTTATATCCAGCCCACTATACACACACATTCATTTTTCATGCCACACACACACACACACACACACATACAAGTCCAGTAAAAGGGACACGAGGCCACGTGAAATATCTGGACCACACATACAGGTCCATGAAATGGGACAGAGAGCCACATGAAGTATATTTCTCTGGATATGGGCCACACATACAGGTCCATTAAATGGGACAGAGAGCCACATGAAGTATATTTCTCTGGATATAGGCCCGGGCTAGAAAGTAATGGAGACTGACATGATGTAAAACTGATTAAGATAGTGGAGAGGGCATATTTACACTTATTTACTGCCAGACACTGCTATTTATCACTACGTACCGATAGCCACTCTAAATACTGCTATGTAGTGTTATTTACTGCCAGACACTGCTATTTGTCACTACGTATCGATAGCCACTCTAAACACTGCTATGTACCGTTATCTACTGCCAGACACTGCTATTTATCACTACGTACCGATAGCCACTCTAAACACTGCTATGTACCGTTATTTACTGCCAGACACTGCTATTAATCACTACGTACCGATAGCCACTCTAAACACTGCTATGTACCGTTATTTACTGCCAGACACTGCTATTAATCACTACGTACCGATAGCCACTCTAAACACTAAACGAGTTTTTCTTTGATTATTTTATTTTTTCCTAAACTTCCGTTCAACTGACTACCGCGCGTGTCGTTTTTTACAAAACAGGTGCTGCTCTCACCAATACCTTCAAAAAATACCACTCACATGTATGATTCAGACATACAGACAACCTGATATACACACACGACAGCATACACGTAAATAAACCCAACTCACACAAGTGAATGAACCCAACTCACACAAGTGAATAAACCCAACTCACACAAGTGAATGAACCCAACTCACACAAGTGAATGAACCCAACTCACACAAGTGAATGAACCCAACTCACACAAGTGAATGAACCCAACTCACACAAGTGAATAAACCCAACTCACACAAGTGAATAAACCCAACTCACACAAGTGAATGAACCCAACTCACACAAGTGAATGAACCCAACTCACACAAGTGAATGAACCCAACTCACACAAGTGAATAAACCCAACTCACACAAGTGAATGAACCCAACTCACACAAATGAATGAACCCAACTCACACAAGTGAATAAACCCAACTCACACAAGGGAATGAACCCAACTCACACAAGTGAATGAACCCAACTCACACAAGTGAATGAACCCAACGAACAGAGAAACATTAGTTGGCAGCAGAAAGCAAAAACAAAAACAAAACAAAAAAAATGCAAGTCGAGAATTTTTATTTTATTTTTAAACGAAACAATTTAGTTACCACCAGAATTCACACAAAAAAAAACATAGCTGAGAAGAAGAGAAAAACATAGCTGTTAAAAAAAAACCCACCAAAGGAATCATTAAGTGGAGTGGCAAAGTGAATTGTTGGGAATAAGATTAACTCTGGGTTAATATTTTATGACTCAATTCTGTGGATGTCGGGAATTAACCAAACAACGTCCTACCCAATGATTGTTATCTGAGCCACGACACACAAAAACAATAAAAATAAATGTATGTTTGTTTGTTTGTTTTTAATGTACAACCTAAAACACCATTTTAAAAAAGAACCAAAAGAACACAATACAGTAAATTATATTCCACAATAAGGTTAAGCGAAATTTGAAATCATTTCCCACGTTCATAGAACGGATACTTCGTTGTAATGTGACGTGCACAGGTTGAGTTCGTACTAACCATCACCGATGTATTAAGTACCGATATATTAAGTACCGATGTATTAAGTACATATGTATTAAGTACCGATATATTAAGTACCGATGTATTAAGTACATATGTATTAAGTACCGATATATTAAGTACCGATGTATTAAGTACATATGTATTAAGTACCGATGTATTAAGTACCGATATATTAAGTACCGATGTATTAAGTACATGTGTATTAAGTACCGATGTATTAAGTACATGTGTATTAAGTACCGATGTATTAAGTACATGTGTATTAAGTACCGATGTATTAAGTACATATGTTTTAAGTACCGATGTATTAAGTACATATGTATAAAGTACCGATGCATTGAGTTTCTTTTCAGTTGATCTCAATGTTTAACTGATCAATGAAACAATTTAAAAACAACAGTTGTCATTTATTTGATATTTGAGTACATTATGTTCACCACAGAACGACTTCATCAAACGACACTAATTTGTTCTCATCTCAGCGACACTGGTACGCATTTAAATGTAACTTATTCCCGGCAGCTAAAAGATACTGCTACTAAACGGTACACGTGCCATTCGTGTACAACAGATGCCAACAAAATACCTAAAAATGTGTACACAAAGTTCAGTTCATATTACCAGTCCCCTGGGACCCCCCAACCCCCAGTCACTCGCACCCTCTCCACCACACGACTACATCGAGACGGTACTGCACGGCGACTCACGCGCACACACCGGCCGACTCTCCCAGCCCTGACTCCAGCGGGACCACGGCGGGGCTGCGAAACTCGTCCGTTAAATGATCCACACACACACCCCCCCACCCACCAACCCGCCGTCATCTTTTACCTGTGGCCCCAAGTGCTCCTCCTGTCTGCCGTCAATACTCTAACGTTACAGCGATTGGTGGGTAGAAGAACTCTTCTTGTTAGATTTTTTTTTAAAAATATTTCGGCCGTGGTGGTTTTGTGTCTGTTTTCTAGAATCGGATTATCTACTCCAAGACTCAAAGTTACACTTCACAATAATCTTGGCACCGTGTTCAATAGACGGAGCTGAACGCATCATTTCACGTCACTTTCTAGTTCAGTCCATTCCAGGTGAACATTTTAAAACTCAATAGGGTGTTGTTGTTTTCTATTAAATATTTTTTTTTTTTTTTAAATGTGTGTTTAGCTCAAATTGGCCTTCACTGAGAGATATCAGCTGTTTGGGGAAAGTGAGAGGAATCAGTTTTTTCGTTTTCACAGATAATAAAGTGGATTCGGACAGCCAGTAAAGTGGATTCGGACAGCCAGTGAAGTGGAGCCAGACAGCCAGTAAAGTTGGAGCCGGACAGCCAGTATAGTTGGATCGGTTTACAGAAAGAGAAGAAAAAAACTATGCGTATTTCCAATCTGGATATAATGTGTGACAAGGGATTCTCGGGATATGTTATAGAAGGGGACCACTAGTAGAGGTATGTATTGTGAGGCATCACATTACGGGCTAGCTCTGGTCCACAATATGAAATACGTGCGAAGGGTGGGTTGTGACTGTGACGACAAACCACCTCCCACCCCCCCTCCCGGTGACGGGGAAGGATAATTAATTCGCACGTGTACTCCAAGGGGAGGGTTCGGGAAAGGTTATCCAGCCCGCCCCTCCCTACACGGTAGGAGGGAGGGGCAGACACGAGGAACTGATGGGGCTCCACGGTGGGAGGGAGGGGCAGACACGAGGAACTGATGGGGCTCCACGGTAGGAGGGAGGGGCAGACACGAGGAACTGATGGGGCTCCACGGTGGGAGGGAGGGGCAGACACGAGGAACTGATGGGGCTCCACGGTGGGAGGGAGGGGCAGACACGAGGAACTAATGGGGCCACACGGTAGGAGGGAGGGGCAGACACGAGGAACTGATGGGGCTCCACGGTGGGAGGGAGGGGCAGACACGAGGAACTGATGGGGCTTCACGGTGGGAGGGAGGGGCAGACACGAGGAACTGATGGGGCTCCACGGTAGGAGGGAGGGGCAGACACGAGGAACTGATGGGGCTCCACGGTGGGAGGGAGGGGCAGACACGAGGAACTGATGGGGCTCCACGGTGGGAGGGAGGGGCAGACACGAGGAACTAATGGGGCCACACGGTAGGAGGGAGGGGCAGACACGAGGAACTGATGGGGCTCCACGGTGGGAGGGAGGGGCAGACACGAGGAACTGATGGGGCTCCACGGTGGGAGGGAGGGGCAGACACGAGGAACTAATGGGGCCACACGGTAGGAGGGAGGGGCAGACACGAGGAACTGATGGGGCTCCACGGTGGGAGGGAGGGGCAGACACGAGGAACTGATGGGGCTCCACAGTGGGAGGGAGGGGCAGACACGAGGAAATAATGGGGCCCCACAGTGGGAGGGAGGGGCAGACACGAGGAAATAATGGGGCCCCACTGTGGGAGGGAGGGGCAGTCACGAGGAAATAATGGGGCCCCACAGTGGGAGGGAGGGGCAGACACGAGGAAATAATGGGGCCCCACAGTGGGAGGGAGGGGCAGACACGAGGAAATAATGGGGCCCCACTGTGGGAGGGAGGGGCAGTCACGAGGAAATAATGGGGCCCCACTGTGGGAGGGATGATTTAATGGGGTGAGGTGTGTGTGTGTGTGAAACAACCAAGAGTTTGAAAGAAGGTGGGCAGTTTGCTGCGTAGCCCAAGTAACGCATCAGAGAGGTGTGAGCACATCCCAGTAGGAAAATATGTTCATTTATTCGATAATTTACTTGTGAGGGGGGGGGGTGTCCACGGACAGTCGCAAAAAGAAAGATTGAGAACCGCTATCGTAATGAAAGAATTCGTCTGGGGGGGGGGCATCAGTGAGTCGGTTCTTTTTGTTGTTTAGTAAAATAAAAATAAAAAAAAAATAGGTCATTCGTTTGTCTGAGTGACCGCCAAGACAATACTTTTTATGACAAGATGTGTCACTGGGGGGGGGGGGAGCACAGAGGAGGAGGGTCTCGATGGCAGAGGGGGGGGGGAGAGACAGCTGGAAGATAGGATGTGTTCAGTGTAGTATAAGGGTAAGTGTAAAGTGTGTGTGTGTGTGTGTGTGTGTTTGTGTGTGTGTGTGTGTGTTCGTATGTGTGTAATGGGGCGATACATCGGAAACGTATGTGTGTGAGTGTGTATCTGAATCTGCAACGGAATCGGTGTGTTATTTTAGTCGTAACTCGTATTCCCAGACCGGCTCGGAAAGGTGTCGACGAGCTTCTACCCGTTTCTCGAAAAATTCTCGTGAAGTCCGTTCAATGTTTTCGGAATTAATGAGTAATATCGGAATCGGAGGTTGAGAGAAATATCGAGAATGGTATTTGGAATGCAGTGCAAAAGTTCAAACGTCGTCCCGTCACTAAATTATCCACATCTCTGATGCGGTTAGGTAATCGAATACAGGGGACCCGGTGGGTGGGTGGGGGCAGCAAGAAAAGTTGTGCTACCAAAGTACCACGCGCAGTTGGAAGTCTTTAAAAAAAACACGTGCCCAGGGGGCTCCGGGCTGACAGAGAGACGGACTTCACACAGTCTTCGCCCTAGCCCCCACCCACCCCCAAAAAAAGTATCTTTGTCTAGAACCCCACCAGAGGTAGCTCCGCTTAGGGCCCCCCCCCTAAAAATAAATCTTAAACACTGCTTGAATAACAACACTGCGACTTGTTATTACACGACAAATACATACTTCTACAGCACAGATCATACAGATTACATAGTACATGTATACACATTGCGCCAGCCTCGTTTTGAAACAATGTTTTCATCACCGTCACCAATGATATTTACACGCATCAGTCCATTCATTGAATAGATTGTTTTATTATAAAAACACATGAACTCACGAAATAAATAATATACTATCGCTTTAAAAAAAAAAAACATTTACAAAGCAAACTGAAAACTTTTTCATTCATATTTCATGTCTTGAAAAAAAACAAAACAAAAACAAAGAGGTGTAAATAGGTCTGTGGGTTTTTATGAATGGAAAGCGTCATTGGAAACAAAAGCGAATAGCAACAATGGCGCGAGAGTTTTTAAGCACAAACCCGAGGAGCAGTTATATAGCGATGCGCTATCTGTATGATATATAACCTGTGGCACACACAGTGTCATGGAGATAGACTAGGGCTGTTAAGCCGGATTCCAGCAGTTTTAATAAATCCGGTTCCGATTCCGGTTCCGATTAAAATGTGTCGGATTTAAGCCGGGATTTCTTTGTTGTTTGAAGTTTTGGTGTAAGAATTTTTTTTGGCAGAACATAATTTTTAAATATTTAGCGCTATACAATTAAATTAAAACAATAACTTCCTTTGATTTTTAAAACTACAATAACGTCGATCGCTTTTAGTTCTATATGTAAGTAGAAATATATTAAAAAGGAAGGTTTGAATCGTATTTAGTCTAGTAGTAATACGAAACCTTACCTTCCGCTACTTTTGATTCCGTGTTTTCTATAAACTATATTTAGCTATAAAAGTTTAACTTTTTTAAAGAGCAGACAACGATCTATGCTTTGGTGTTTACAGTTTAAAAATAGTTCAACAATTTATTTTTCTGCATTTTTTTTTAATTTAGTGGATTTTGACACGTTTTGAATAAAATTCCTCGCATATTTAGATTCATAACTTGAAGATACATTTTTAATTGAACATTAAAGTGATATTGATTTAGATTTGAAATGCATTTTGATTTGCATTTTTATGGGAAATAGTCAGATAATGATTTAAAGGAAAGTATGAATGAAATAACACGGTTTGGTGACGTCACTATGGAAAACTAAAGAAAAAAAAGCTATATATATATATATATATATATATATATATATATATATATATATATATTTGGAATTCCTTTATTTTTCATTCTTATATCTTTTTTATGTTAGGCGAGAAATTACTACTTCCTTCGGAAGAGTTACTATTTAATTCGGTAAAATCCTATTCCTGTTCCAATTCCGGCAGGATTCAAATGTTAAATCCTATTCCGGTTCCGATTCCTGCAGGATCTAAAAATTACAATCCGGTACAGATCCTTTTACGGACAGTGTACTGTGATAGATTGAATTTGTCTCGTACAAAGTCCCGGTAACCATTTTTAAAATTGCCGGATTTTAAAAGTGTGCAGTTTTATTTCATGACGTCATTTCTTCTCTTTTTTTTCTCGACTTCCATCAAGAGACTATTTTTTTTATATCTGTGCTTCTATCTGTGTTGAGATTTATTACAGCTTGTCTATCTGGTGATGTCTTGATTGGTGTGATGGGGTTAATGGAACAGATTATTGTAAAGGACGGTGGTGTCTTATCTGTGCCGCAGTGAGAGACTGGGTTCATTATTGGTTCATGACGGAGGTTTGACTCGGTCCACACATGCTACCAACAACAACAAAATGCCATCCACCAACATACTGTTAAAACACGTCAACGTAACAGTACTAATGTATCCACCTAGAGCGCGTCTTCCAGCAACTTTTCTCGGCTTAAAACAAACAAAAAACAACAACAACACAGAAACACATAAAACAAGTAAAATAAGCCTGTTCCATTCTGGACACAGGACGTGTTAGCGCATTTTCGTGTTATGTATCAGTACGTTTGTTAGCTTTCAGTAAATATTTATCTTAATTCTAACTACAAGTGGTATGCGGTCACTGAAATAGGACTCACATTTGAAACATTCTAAATTGTAGTCATTTAATCGTCCGAAAACTCCGTCAATTGTTGTTTGATAAATTGTTGTTGCCAATATTGGTGAAACTACGTGCTGCAGTATTTCGCACCAAATGAATGGGTTATTGAACGTATAAGGTGTAGAATGGGGCCATGAAAATGACATAATTATTAATATGGCTTATATAGTAAAAAAAACGGTAAAAACACTGATGCCCAGCCCTCAGAGGTCAGATCGCGAAATGGACTTTTGATGCAGGAATGGCAGGCCAAGACCTACAAAACAGTATATACATCATGAGTCTAGGACTTATGGTTGATGAGATCTAGGGCGATGACGGACAGACAAAACAGGGACAATAGCGCTTTCGACTTCTCGAAAATGCGCTAAAAACACCTTCAAAAACACCCGTAATGATTGGTCATGATATAATCGACTAAGGAAAGAACTGTCCGATGGAGTTATTATAAACTACTTAAAACCTCACATAAAAATATTGATTCGCCCCCCACGGTGGGAGGGAGGGAGGGGTAGACACTAGGAACTAATGGGGGCCGACGATGCCCCCGATTGACTTAATTCCGGGGAGTGTGGGTGGTGGGTTTAAATCAGGGGCGCAGCAAGCGGTTAACAGGCACGGTGAAGTAAGGGAGGGGGGTTCGTTTGAATGGGGGGGCGGGGTAAGTCGGGGCGCCGACAACGACAGAGCTTATTACGCCAATAAAAGTGGGTCGATAGAAGTAAACGATGGGCGGCGGCGGGGGGCGCAGAGCAATGCACAATGATATATACATCATGGGTCTAGGACTTATGGTTGCTGAGATATAGGGCGGTCCATTATTAATATAGATTATATAGTAAAAAACGGTACTTTATAAGGCCCCTTTTACGGCCCTGAGAGGTCAGATCGCGAAATGGAAAAAAGTCATTTCTTGGCAGGCCAAGACCTACAAAATGATATATACATCATGGGTCTAGGACTTATGGTTGCTGAGATATAGGGCGGTCCATTATTAATATAGCTTATATAGTAAAAAACGGTACTTTATAAGGCCCCTTTTACGGCCCTGAGAGGTCAGATCGCGAAATGGAAAAAAAGCTATTTCTTGGCAGGCCAAGACCTACAAAATGATATATACATCATGGGTCTAGGACTTATGGTTGTTGAGATCTAGGGTGATGACAGACAGACAGACAGACAAAACGGCGACAATAGAGCATTTTTTTTCGAAAATGCTCTAAAAATAGGAACATATCAGATGAATGTACACAAGGATGAGCAGCCTCGACTATGACTGAGCAACAGCTCCACTCAGGACGTAGAAGATGTACGGGGGGGGGGAAGGCTGTTACTCTGGGTGACACATCGACGTGTCAGGTGGCAACAAAGTGGGTCAAGTGAAGGGGAGATAATAACCACTGTCCCATGGGATGGTGGGGGGGGATAACTCTGTATTAGCCCAGTTTCTGGAATAGTTTTGAGAGTAACTACACAGCTACACGATAGTCCGAAGGAAAAAAAACAAAACCCCAGAAAAAAAAACCGGTTTTCAAATGTTCGTTTTATCTCGACAAATTTGATAACAACCAATGTTAAGACGGTGATTAGAGGGTATCAAATCTTTTTCTGGTATTTGGAATCGAGCGAGTATTTACCCGCATTTCCGATTTTTCTCATCTGATTTATCGGAGACTACTTATTTTCAAATAGTCCATAAAGTCTGTATTTAGTTTTAGTCAGGAATCGAATCGAAATAAGTTACAAAAAAAAATAGGTCATTCTATCAGTATCGGGGGTGGGGGGTGGGGGGGGGATCGTCAAATTGATTGAAAGCGTTTAGTTTTAAATGTGGTACGCCCAATTAAATGGCGGATCTTCTTTAAACATACTTGAATGGCCATATGTATGTATGTATGTATATCATAATGGCGAGTACAACAAGGCAGGGCGCCGCGGAGATGACTCCCCCCCTCACCCTCACATGACCCCCCCCCATTCCCTCACATTACAGCATCTGTTTCACGGATGAATGACTCCGTTACAAGACAGTGCAGCAATACACGCATTATGTCTACGTTGTTTGTGTGAGTGTGTGTGTGTGTGTGTGTTGCTGTATGAAAAGCCAAGCTGACGGCACGCCCCGCCCACACACCAACAGACCGACCAACTTTGCTACATTTGCTTGTTTGTTTAAACGGCACGCCCCGCCCACACACCCACAGACCGACCAACTTTGCTACATTTGCTTGTTTGTTTAAACGGCACGGATCGCCGTTTAAGTATATCCCCCCCGCACACCACACACAGGGCGCACACCGCCGTTGCGTCATATCTGTGGCCAGAAACATATAATAACAAGTGATATGTGAGCGTCCCACTAAAACATGACATGTGGTGGCATGACAGCTGTTATTTCTGCACAGCTCTCCTTCTGGTTTACAGAAAGAAAATATTGTCGTGCGACACTTAACGGCGAAACGGACCATAACAAATCACAAAGGGGGACGGAGGGGGACAGAAATATCCCCTTGCCACTCGAGTAGGTGTGATATTAGTGTCGCCGTGGTGCCCACGCACGTACACGTACACGCACGCACACCAAATTATGGCGTTCAATTTAAAAACGGATGTTCCAAATGGTTGGGCAGAGCCGTGTAACTAGGCCACCCTGGCGCCCTCCTCACAAACTGAAAAGTGCACACAAAAAAAAAAAACAACAACATTTAACATCGCTCTTTCTGCGCCCTTTTTCTAGTTCAGCGCCCCCCATCGTTAGGTCGTACGACCCGCAAGTACGCCACTGATACCCGGGGTGCAGTACGGAATCAGGAGATGATGGCACAGCGTCCCCCCCCTCTCCCCCCCACTCCCCACATCACCGCCACTAGAATCAGTTAATTAGGTCATTCTACATGGTCATACCGACAACGTCATTTTTAGTCTGCAAACAAACAAAACAGGGGGGGGACGACACTCAAGGCATTTTATTTTTGTTGTTGTTGTTGTTGTTTTACTTGACAACATGAGACGTAACTTGTTAAACGAACAAAGCACGAAACGGCCGACAGTGCAATGGCCATGGTGGTACCATGGGGGGGGGGGGCATGGAATGAGGACCGTGACAATGACCGAGAAACGTAAAAAAAAAAAAAGAAACAGCAACTGGATCTACAGTATGAGACTCCCCCCTGTTATAAGTTGACACTAGGAGTGACTAGGACACACCAATTGCCAGAGTCAACTCGATGAAAGCTCATTATCTCGGCACAGCTGCTGCCCTCTGGACATGAATCCTTGGACGAAACTTCCTGCTGAAGCGGACATGAGCTGGTGGACATATCGACCCCCCCCCACACACACACCGGTATGTGTATGAGCGGGGGGGGGGGGCACCAGTTCAAACACCCGGCACACAATCACTAGAGCCGTTCACTGTTTCCCCTACCCCCCTGAGGGCACGTCACATCCGACACAGTGGATCCCCTTCAATATAGACCCGGGGGACGGGGAGGGGTGGACGGGTCTACCCCCCCGATTAGTTTCGACAAGGAAATGTTGGTATTCCTTCATCCAAGTTGTGAGAACCATACGAAGAGAGAGAGAGAGAGAGAGAGAGAGAGGGGACATTTTTTTTTAATGAAGACAAGACTTAATCGATTGAACACTCACAAAGTCTTTTAAGGGGGTTGGGACAATGGGGGGGGAGGGGTGTTCTTTGAATTTAACGTGATGTCAGATTCGGTTAACTCCAAGACTCACCCCCCCCCTCTCTCTCTCACACACTCACATCTCCCGGGGTGATAATAAACGGTAATTAAGTTCACTAACTGGACACTACAGTATGGGAATGTATGGTATGGCGTTAGTTGAACACACTGCGGCAAGTGGAGTGAGTGTGCCAGCCAGCCGATGGAACGTCAGAACATGTTAGACGGGAGAACAACAGGCTTAACTCAATGTTTGTGTGTGTGTGTGAGTGGATGTGCGGTGAGTGTTGTTTGTGAGGATGTGTGGTTGTGGGGATGTGTGGTGTGCTTACGTGTTGGGTATGTGGGGGGAGGCTGTGTGCGTGCGTGCGTGGTGTGTACGGATGGGTGGCGTGCGGGTGTTTGTACGGCTGTGGGGGGGGGTGAGTGCAATGGATGTGAGGGTGTGTGGTGTGGATGCGGTGTGGATATGTGATGTGTGACTATGTCACGTAAAAACGCATTCTTCCATTCAAAATAATGAAATAAGGCAGAAAACAAAGTACGAACGTCAGTATGTATACACCCAGTGACTTCACACGCAGTTCAATCGTCAAAAACTGATACTTGCACTACACCAGTGGCTCTCAAACGTTTCTGATTCACGACCCACCGAGACACAAGTTCAGTTTGTGCGCCCCCCCCCCCGCCATAAAAAAATAAAAGAAAGAAGAAAAAGAAAAAAACATGACGAAATGTGAACATGTCTGAATACGACTCAAGACTCACCTCAGACTTGGCTCCGTGGGTCGCGACACCCACGCATTCGAGCACCGCCGTGCCACAACAACGACGACGACGACCCTTCACATGCAGCAGGGCCGGTGTTGTTAGGGACGGGCGATTAACCTGGCACCCGAGTAGTGCACCCAATGACAAACAGACCCCCCCTCCTCCCCCGTTCCAGCACTGATTCGTTAAATTAAATCGTCTGCTAAAGCGGAAACCGTTTTTTTAGGGGCACTCAATCGTCTACGGGCCCCTCCCTCTGCCTACGCCGCCACCCCCCCCCCCACGGCCAAAAGACCTTTATCACTGATAAATAATAACGAGAAATAACTTATAAATTTAAAAAATATTTGAACTAAATCAACACAATATCTGTATCGCGTTGATAATCGGCCGAAACGTGTAAAATATGAAAACAAGCAATTAAGCCTGTTCTATTCTGGACACAGGACGTGTTAGCGCATTTTCGTGTTATGTATCAGTACGTTTGTTAGCTTTCAGTAAATATTTGTAAATTTTGGAAATGTTTATAAATTCAATTGTGTAATGCATATATCTGTAAAAAAAAATATTATAAAGACGTTTCTTTATATTTGAAAAAAAAATTATTTTCTCTTAAATCTAACTACAAGTGGTTTGTGGTTACTGAAATAGGACTCATAATTGAAAACATTCGAAATTGTAGTCATTTAATCGTCCGAAAACTCCGTCAATTGTTGCATAGCTCTGATACTTTCAATTAAACTCAGAACACAAGCTTACTATTTCATTTGATGAGTTTCTTAATAAATCTTGGTGAAACTACGTGCTGCAGTATTTCGCACCAAATGAATGGGTTATTGAACGTACAAGGTGTATATATAATATATAAACCCCTTAGGAGCCCTGAAGCCCGGCCCTCAGAGGTCCTGTCGCGAAATGAACTTTTGATGTACACTTGGCAGGCCAAGACCTACAAAATGATATATACATCATGGGTCTAGGACTTATAGTTGCTGAGATATAGGCGCTCCTTTATTAATATAGCTTATATAGTAAAAAACGGTACTAAGCCCCCTTTTACGGCCCTCAGAGGTCAGATCGCGAAATGGAAAAAAGTCATTTCTTGGCAGGCCAAGACCTACAAAATGATATATACATCATGGGTCTAGGATTATGGTTGTTGAGATCTAGGGTGATGACAGACAGACAGACAGACAGACAGACAAAACGGGGACAAAAGTAAAAACAACAACTCGTCATATTTTACCTGGGAGAAGGAAAAAATTTGAGAAGTGAAGCATTCAATCCGTTTTACCTGGGACGTGTGCACAGGAAGTGGGGGGGGGGGGGGGGTAAATCATATCAGGTGTATAAGTAGGTGGGGCGGGGAGATGGAAAAGGGGGGTGTGGGTGTGGACAAGTTAAGACATACTAAAGAGTTCAGAGCCGAATCATTTGACAACTTCACATCAACTGATGGGCACAGCATTATAAAAAAACAACAACAAGACAAGACAAAATCAAAGCAAAACATTCGAAAGCACATGAAATATTCAAACGACAAAAACAACACATTCATCAAACACACACACACACACACACACATCCGGGTGGAATTTTTCGATGACGTCAGTGCCGGCATGGGTCGCTGCCGTCTTTCAATTCACACACTCGCACCAAAAAAAAAAAACCCCACAGAAATACGTTCCCAGGAAAAATGATGTGTGGACTCATTTAAAAATTTGGGGGGAAGGGGGGGGGTGCTGAACTGTTTAACGATTTCGATATGATAACCGATTTTTCGCTCATATTACGATTCCCCTTTGAACCCCAGATTTATAAGAGAGTAAGAGAGAGAGAAAGAGAGAGGGAGAGAGAGAGAGAGAGAGAGAGAAAGAGAGAGAAAGAGAGAGAGAGAGAGAGGAGTGGCTATAAAAAAAAAAGGTCACTTTGGTTTCCGATAGATCGGACGAAAAAATTGGACCTTAGAGTTGACATTCCGATATCTAAACTAAGTTCCGATGTATCCGATTCCCGACTGCGGTATCAAGAGGCCGTCGGTGAAAGTCACAGACCCTTTACGGTGGTGGGGGGGGGGGGGGGTAAAGGTCACTCGCACACATCACGGCATCCAACATCATCATCCGCCTCTCAGAACTCAATACAGTACTTTACGGCTCTCCCCTACACACATACATGCGCACACACATACAACATGCCTTTGAAAGTGTTATGCTAACGGGTACAAAAACGAAGATCGCAAGAAGATTTTCACCAAAAGTAGCACTGGGCAAAAAAAAAAAGAATAGCACATAGTAGCACATCATTACAAACTACAGGGTCGGAGCGCACATAGTAGCACATCATTACAAAATCCAGGGTCGGAGCGCACATAGTAGCACATCATTACACAAACTCCAGGGGCGGAGCGCACATAGTAGCACATCATTACAAAATACAGGGTCGGAGCGCACATAGTAGCACATCATTACACAAACTACAGGGTCGGAGCGCACATAGTAGCACATCATTACACAAACTACAGGGTCGGAGCGCACATAGTAGCACATCATTACACAAACTCCAGGGGCGGAGCGCACAAAAAATTGCCCGACTCCAACAAATGATCCCAACACATTGAGGCGGGAGACACACAGGTGTAACTGTGAACACAGACAGAGACAAACTACGATCCAAGGGTCAAGTCCGGCCCGTCGGGGGGGGCAGTTTGATGCGGCCCCGCGCTCCGCTCCGCCCCTCTGGGTCAAATTAAATGTCATGTGACATTTTAAACCTCTCATCACATTCCCGCCCGTCTTCTACAGCAGGCCCGGTCCACCTGGGAAATTTATTGACCCATTTCGGTCCGCGATACAAAAAAGTTAGCCGACCTTATACCAGTACATGTGTGTATGCTTTGCTAAAAGTAGCCCCGATTCGGGTTCGGCAACATTGCACGCAGAAGTCACGTGATACACTCCCTACAACTACATAACCATCGCACCATCCAACCTTTTCCTACTTAACATGTTTCCTACCCCTCCCCCTCCCCCATACACACACACACACACACACACAATCTCCCTGCGAGCGAATGTGTCAGCAGCCCGTGGAGGGAGGGAGGGGGCTGTAAGTGCAACCACTTTATGAAAAAAAAAGGCCTAAAGCAGCAGACAGTCGGGAGTCAAGAGATGGAGTCGATTTCTCTAAGCTGCCAGGTGGAACGAAAGGGGGGGGGGGGAGGGCTAAATATAGACACCCGGGGTACTCAATCTTTCTGTCCTCTCGGACATCTACAGGTTTAAAATTAAAATTAAAAAATCAGCGAGTACAAAAAAACTGTACGTGGAAGGAGGGGGGGGGATGAGGAGGCGCGGGAAAATAACAAATGTTACAATCTATTTATTTTTTTTATTAGTATTATTTTAAAATTTTCGTTTGGCATCGGCAGTTGACACATCACTCACAGAACACACACCTTTGGTGTTGCGTCTGCTGACTAGTCGGTCAATAAGTGCAGGGCTGCCAACTACTCTCATGAAGAATCATCCAGAAAATATATTAACAAATATCCAAGTTACAAGATCAGAGATTTAGTAATTACCACCCCCACCCTCATTCTGATAATTCTATAAACCAGTTTGCTGGAGCACACATGACGAGCAGACATGACGAGCACACTTGACGAACAGACATGACGTAAAAACATGACGAGCAGACATGACGTGCACACATGACGAGCAGACATGACGTGCATACAAGACGAGCAGAGCCTTGCACGGGATTTCAGTGTTCATATCAAGACTCTCTGAGTTGACGGGGGGTAGATAACTGGTCTTTTCGAGGATATCAGCAGATTGGATATAAAGTGGCTACTGGAGGGAGACCCGGTTAGCCTGTCCATAACTATGACGTGTCATGACAATGTACTGTCAGAGAGATGGCGCTACACACCAGGGACTGTCGTAAAATAGAACTGTAACAAAATGTCAAAATTGAATGAAATGAATTTCATTAGCGCGTGCCGGTATTCTTTGTCCTTTTGTTTGTAGGTTTATTTTTTTAAATTTGAGACATTTATAATTTATTTTATTTTTGTTGATATGTTTTTGGCGTGCCTAGAAAAATCTTCCAGCGTGACACGCGCGCCCTGTTATTGCCGTCCCTGCTCTACACTGTTTGGCTGATGCTTTTCTTTCCGAGGACACTACTTTTGAAAAAGTTGTTTTTTCCCCCAATATTAAATTTCGAAACACAATATGTGGGGAATTACATTCTGAAAGAAACATTACGTCACGCTGACACTGTCTTGTGAATTATTACCTTCACAAACATTTCTGTAGAGGACATTACATTTCTGTAGAGGGCATTACATTTCTGTAGAGGGCATTACATTTCTGTAGAGGGCATTACATTTCTGTAGAGGGCATTACATTTCTGTAGTGGACATTACATTTCTGAATCAATAAATTCGGAGTCCTAAAAAAAAGTGTACACACGCCGTAGGGTGCCAACAAAACTCCCGCCCCCCCCCCTTTTCAAACGAACAGATGTTGAGCCTGTTATCAAGTGAATTATGATAACAAAAACCAGCCAGTAGTAAACAAGACACAATGAACCGCACGTGGGTATTCCCGATGACCTGAACATGTTTATATGAACATTGTGTACACGGGGGGGTGGGTCTAATTTGTTCATTATCTAATAAAGGAGGGGGAACGTAGATCATTAAAAAATAACTAGAACAAAAAAAAACGGAGGGGGGGGGAGGGAAGATTTATACATAGGCCAGGGGGTATGTTAAGCACCTTCTAATAGGACGAGATAATGGAATGCAGGGCTTGGAGTTAGGGTTTGTATTACTTTCAAGCACTAACATTCTATTCAAGTGAACGTTTACACAGCGCTGCATGGTTTAAAAATAAGCGGTAGGCAGTGGTTCCCACACCATTTAGACTCTTTCTTTTACACGCTGAATAATTAGAAGATTGGGGGTGGTGGAGGGTATTCGCCAGTTGATTTTTTTATTACAATAATGACTTAATCGCGAATCGATGCAATTCGATTTAAACGATTCCTTCTTTGACCCGTTTTTTTTTTCTTCCACTATGGATGACTGGCGAGAACAGAATGGGTTGTGTGTAGGGTGGGGGGGGGTGGCTTGTCTAATCTCCAAACAAAATTGTGACAGCCACTGACTTAGAGAGTACATCGTCTGCTTTAAACTTTAAAAAAAAAAAAAAACTCATGATCGCCAGAAAATAACCCTACCCTTGCTCAACAAAAACAAAACAAAACAAAACAAAACAATCAATGAAGATGGCAGCAGGCACACACACACACACACACATACACACACACACACACACACACACACACACACACACTTGTCTCGAGATTGGCAACAATCGTCACTTGAAATCTATTTGTTTTGTTTGCAGGTTTGGCTGGCTTATTTATATTTTTTTCTATTATTTCTGTGAAACACTTGAGGGGTGGGGGTCTCACTGAACACTTGTGTTCAACGAAACACTGGTTTAAAGCAACTGTCTGGGTGGGGGGAGTGGGACGGATGGCCGAGTGGAGTAGATACTCGACTGTCAACCTGAGAGTCCTGGGTTCGATCCTCGGTGAGGCCCATGGAATTTTTCCAGGTGAAATTTGGTGCAAAGTCGTCCCACAAGTCCACCCAGCTTTAAATGGATACCTAACTTTAAGTTGGGGAAGTAGAGGCGGCTGGGCGTTGTGCTAACCACACAATCCCTTCATATGCCGAGGTTATAGAAACAGATGAATTCTACACTTCATCTGCCCCGATGGCCCGTTAGGGCTAAGAAGGGAACTTTACTTTTTTTTTTAACTGGGTGTGGGGGGGGGAATTGGGAAAGGGGGGGGAGGGGGGGCTCGCTGAACATTTGTGTTCAACAAAACACAGGCTGGGGATCACTGGTTTAAAGCAAATTGTCTGGGAGGTGATTGGGAAGCGGGTGGGCACACTAATATAGGGGGGCTCTACTATGATCGATCTTTATCATTTAATTATTTATTATTGGTTGTAATGGGAGTGGGGGGGTGCCCTACCCTAGAACAATGCATGGTTAAGGATGGGGGGGGGGGGAGAGAGAGAGAGAGAAGGAGGCGCCATACAGCTGTGAAGTATTGATCAGCTAATTATAATTTCGGATGTTAATGAACCCTTTCATACAGTGCGGTTACTGGCATAGGCAGCACCCGAAAGGCCCCCCCCCCCTGAAATAGACCGCCTTCTTCGTGCCCCCCAAAAAATACTTCAATGCTGCCCCTCTTTACTGGCTGCAGAAGATGCACTGCCGAGGAGACCGCCCCATCAGAATTACGTCCCCTTTACTTCACACAAAACGTATCGTTTCTCTCCCCCTTCCAATCCTACTGTTTTTTTTTTAAAAAAACAAAAAAAACAATAATCAATAAAAAAAAATCTGTTTGTCTTTTAATTTCCAAGCACATCTCTCTCTCTACCACAGAGAACACATTAAGCCCGGCCAGCAGTGTGGTCTGGTTTTACCGCTTACATTAAACTTGGAAGAAATAAATAAAAAATGCGAACCTGTCCTAGGAAGAAACGAAATGTTATTATTAAAGCTGGGATGATAATAATAAAAAAAAAACGAACGGGGGGGGGGGGGAAGACGAGATAAAAAAAATGAAATGAATGTTTGAATCTGTAATGCTGCATCTTTAAGTGAATTACCTGGTCTTTGATTGGTTGCCTATCCTTCAGCTTAATCAGATACAAAGAACATCATCCGTCATGATTGGAGGGGGGGGGGGAACTTACGTTAGCCGGGCAGTGTGTGTGTGGGGGGGTGGAGGGGTAGGGGGGTGTACGTGGACAGAGACAGTGCAATTCTATTTGTTTTAACTGGCCAGATTTAGATACTGTAACAGGGAGGCAGGCAGAGTGACAGACAGACATGCAGGCACACAGACAGACAGGCAGACAGACAGACAGACAGACGGACGGACGGACGGACGGACAGACGGACGGACAGACGGACGGACGGTCGGACGGACGGGCGGGCGGGCGGGCAGACAGACGGACGGACGGACGGACGGACGGACGGACGGACGGACAGACAGACAGACAGACAGACAGACAGACAGACAGACAGACAGATAGATAGATAGATAGATAGATAGATAGATAGATAGATAGATAGATAGATAGACTTAAGATAGATAGATAGATAGATAGATAGATAGATAGATAGATAGATAGATAGATAGATAGATAGATAGATAGATAGATAGATAGATAGATAGATAGATAGATAGATAGATAGATAGATAGATAGATAGATAGATAGATAGATAGATAGTTAGATAGATAGATAGACTTAAGATAGATAGAGATAAAGATAGATATGTACACTGGAGGTTTCCTTGTTCAGTGACACAATGCAGGCTTCATTGCCAGCCACTAAGAGATTACAACATCTCGTCTCAAAGATGACATGCTGATCTCTTTAGTGCTCCCCGTTGAAACCACCGAGGTCATGTGACCACTCATCTGACGTTACCTGGTCTGAGGCAAGTTAAGATAACATGTCACATGTTATAAAGGGAAGGAGTGCGCGCGCACACACTGTGGGGGGGGGGGGGGAACACAGTGAGGCCCACCCATGCACGACAGCTAATTTACAAATACTCTCAAACCACACAAACACTGCACGCAAAACTAACTTCACGCGAGAGTAGACGCAAACACTGCAGGGATTATTACAAACATAATGTTGTTTATTTTCAACACAGGCTTGTATTTATGTGCGCTGTTATTATTATTATTTGTTTCTTTTTCTCTCAAAGGTCAGAGAAGCGCCAAGCCTGTTAAGCTGACTGGGTGTTTACGTTATTCGACCCACCCACCCCCCTCCCCCCAACTCCCTCTTCTTTAAAAAAAAAATAAAAGGATTTACTGACAAACTCAAATTTACTGGGATTTGAAAATATTTAAACATTTTTTCAACGATTACCACCACCACCACCCCACACACCCACACACATACAAAACATCCACACACAACATACACACACATACACACACACATATATACAAACAAAACATAGATTGGTGACTTCCTTGCCCAGTTTTGGGATATTTCCCCCCCCCTTACTTTAATGGCACTGAATTCCTTCCCCTGGCCCAACAGTATCAAGTAAATATCAAGTAGTCCTCGTATATTTGGCGCCAATGTCACGCATGCTGTGGGGGGGGGGGTCTCTGTTATGAAATCAAACGAGTCGTTCAACAAGGCCTCCGCCCACACTGTGTACTGTTGACTTATTTGACCAGTAACGGTCGCTCGAGGGTCTCGTTCTGTTTTTTTTAACCCGCCGGACGGAACGTCTCAATCACAACAATGGCCTTGTTGATTGGGGTTGTTCCATAGATAGATATATATAGACTAGACACAACAATGGCCTTGTTGATTGGGGTTGTTCCATAGATAGATATATAGACTAGACACAACAATGGCCTTGTTGATTGGGGTTGTTCCATAGATAGATATATAGACTAGACACAACAATGGCCTTGTTGATTGGGGTTGTTCCATAGATAGATATATATAGACTAGACACAACAATGGCCTTGTTGATTGGGGTTGTTCCATAGAAAGATAGATATATATAGACCAGATCACTTATGCTTATTTAATAGAGACCGAAAACGTATTATAGTTGAGGACACTAACTTTAAAAAGAGAGGAGTGCTATTCTGTAAAGTTCTTTATTTTGTTTTTTTACCGATAAAAGATTTCCTTCCTTTTAATTAAATAAAAAAAAAATCCCCATTCATGCTAGAGGTTGGCGCTTTTAAAATCTGCTGATGTGTCCGAGGGCGTTTTATTCAATGTCAATTGAAAAAAAAAAAAAATGTTGAAAATTTTTCAAGGCGGACAATGCAAAATGTCTTCTGCTATTAATTTCGGTTACTAAAGATTTCTATGCGTACTACGTCATCATATTTGCAAAGAATTTGTAAAAAATATATAAATTACACTCATTGTATTGAGCACCGACCATATAACAGGTTAACATAGCCCGTAAGCGATCTAGTCTTATACATCTATGGGGTTATTCCCCCGGTCACTGGCGGCGGAGCAGGGGGGGCAGGGGGGCAGCGGCCCCCCCTAAAACTTTTAAGGGGTGGCGGCGCCCCCCCTTGAATTTCCAGTCTGCCCCCCCTAAAATTTTAACTTTTTAAACTCTGTAATTCATTTTAGTTTATATGTATCATTTTCATTTTCATAATTCATTTGATTTATTTCTTAAATTTAATATTTGAAAGAAATTATAATTAATTGACATTTTACAGTAATCACATTATTGAGAGTTGTTGTGGCATATTTTAAAATTAGTTGCAAGTACCCGGCTTTGCCCGGGTTTAAAATAATGTTTTCTGTTTATTTAAGAAGCGTAATTTGACGTTTAATTAAGATTTAAAATAAGACGTGTAAAAAAGGGTTTATTTGCATGCAAATTGCAATAAAAGGGTACATTTATCTTAAAGCAATGTGATACACAACATTTTTGGCAGTTCCTCTCTCTCTCCCTCCCTCTTTTCCTCCCTCTCTCTCCTCCCTCTCTCTCTCCCCCTCTCTCTCTCCCCTCCCTCTCTCTCCCTCCCTCCCTCCCTCTCTCCCTCCCTCCCTCCCTTCCCCCCTCTCTCTCTCCCTCCCTCCCTCTCTCTCTCCCTCCCTCTTTTCCTCCCTCTCTCTCCTCCCTCTCTCTCCCCTCCCTCTCTCTCCCTCTTTCCCTCCCTCTCTCCCTCCCTCCCTTCCCCTCTCTCTCTCCCTCCCTCTCTCCCTCTTTCCCTCCCTCTCTCCCTCTCTCTCTCTCTCTTAGGCATGACTGTATCAAAAGATGACAATTCATATGGATGAAGGAATGGAATGTAATAATGTAGTAAGTAATGTGATATTTGGTTCCCCCATTACCGATCATATTTATAGTAAGTTAGTTATGTGGGAGAGAAGCTCGTAAAACCTGAAATCGGGGGTAAAAGTTTGCCAATTTTCATATCTTTGATATCCAAAATAATTAATTACAATTAAAGTACCCATTGAGATGGAACGAAACCTGTTTAAGAACATTCCCCATGTAATTTTGTGTACGTGTACCCATTGGCGCAACCAGCAAAAAATGCTGGGGGGGGGGGGGGCTCACATATTGAAAAAAGACAGTTTGACAGTCTTTTTTTTGTAACCTTATAACGTAAATTATGTATTGATGATTTGGCTTGGGGGGTGGCTCAAGCCCCCCCAAGCCCCCCAGGTGCGCCACTGCGTGTATAAAATTTCACGTTATTTGGTTGTCTGGATCTTGGGTTTTAAGGGAACAGACAGATAGCAAATACGTCTTATAAGTTATGAGAAGTATTGTCATCTACCGAATGACGGCAAATGTAATTTTTAAAGAAAATACAATTATTTATTATCTTTTCATAAATTACTTTTTGTTTATTGAGTTTTCCCGTTTCCGGTTTCATATTCATCATCATTTATGATAATTATCAGTAATTTTCTGATCAAATTTCACTATTAAATTTGTAAACAAACCCCATTGACATTACGAATCAGTTGACGACAGAAGTGCTCAATGTTCATTTTTATCTTTTTTTAATATATTATTTTGTAATAATATCGATTAAATACTTGCTACAGAATTACTATATTCTATTATAGAATTAAGGGGTAAAATTTGTCTTTCCGGTCATATTTTGTCTTGCCCCTCCTTAAATTTTCAAGGGGGCGGCGCCC
>JAGDYQ010000014.1:2676030-2721607 GCA_021962125.1 Bulinus truncatus
AAGCCATGTATTGCTGTCTACAACTGTTCGTTCGTTCGTTTATCTATCTAGATTCAGTCTGTTCAGTTCATTTTATTATCTATCTATATCGCCTGTTCGTATGTCTATCTATTGATCAATCTGATTTTTTACTTCCAATGTGCGTTCTATTTCTTTCCTAATCAATTCACTTTATCTACCTGAATGTTTTCACCTCTGCGTTTTCATGCTATACCTAAAGACAAGACTTCAAATTTGATTCTCCTTCTAGGTACCCTTCAAAATCGCGTTTTAAGATCTGCATGACTTGCAGCCATTGGCTGGCTCAAAATAATAACATCTTCTATGTTGTTTATTTTTTTCATTTCTGTTAATCAATCATTCCATTTTTACATTTTTTACAGCCTTTTAAAGACGTACAATCGAGTTTATACCGTTACATTATTAGAAATCATTCAATTTATACACACCTGTACGTATCATTCCATTAATATATAATGTTACATTTATAAAATCACACTTACAACATCTCATTCGTCATCATTCCATTTATACAGTCGTTAAATCATTCCATTTGCACAATCATTCCATTTATAGATGGTTCTATTTTAGTAATCGGTCAATTAATTAATCATTCTTGATTTACAATCATTCCATTTATACAAATGGCATTTATAGCAATCAGTCATCATTACAATCACCATTTATACAATCATTCCATTTATACAATGGTTCCGTCTTCAATTAATACAATCATTTACTTGCACATCACGTTATTACACATCGATTATTAAATACTTTTGTCTTCAATATTATAGTATATAAATTAAAGATTAAGTAAGATCTGTTGCTTTAGGGGCGTAAATCACCGTGCCATCTTTTAAAAAGTTGCAAAAAATAACAGACAGAAAAAATATAAAAGAGATTTAGCCATTTCCTTGCATAGTTGGCTGGTGATAGTAAATAGTTTAAATAGTTTCCTCTGGTATTTTACGATTGATTTTTTTTAGAAGGCAATTTTTTTTCTTTCTTGTTGGTCCATTTGACCATTCCTGTGCCATGGATGAATTATAGAAAATACCAATCTTGAACAGAGTTGAAATACGCTAAATGTTTTTGCGGTGTATTAAAAAGAAACTTAATATAATCATCTATCTATCTATCTATCTATCTATCTATCTATCTATCTATCTATTTTTTATTCATTTCATCTATCTATCTATCTATCTATTATCTATCTATCTATCTTATTTAGTCTATCCGTCTCGTCTGTCTGTTCGTCTGTCATAAACCTGTCTAAACAAATTGTTCTTATTTATCGAATTATCTATATTAAATTGTCAACAATAGGTTGGACAAAGCGAAGCGCCTGTAGCAAACCTGACTATGTTACATTTTGACATAACTTATAGCAGTGGCGAATTACGGGTGGTTCGCGCAGACAGCGCTTCTCCTTTAATAAACAATAAGTCGTGAAAAAATAGACATGGTCGGCACCCAGGGCCCCGGCACGACACTTCTCCGGCGCTGTGGGCACTCGCATTGAGCAAAAATAGAACTAGGTCATTAGAACATACTCAATCTATATCTTGTGACATAAAAAAAAAACCTACATTGACGTTCACTCACTACAGAAATCCTAGTCATCCTAAAGCGAACACGAATGCTTTTTTTTTTTTACATTTTTTTTTATTGTTGCTTTTTTAAATAAATCTTTTCTACACCATTTTGTGATTCACCTGGTAGCCTTCAAGCAACCCAAACGATCACAGAGAGCTCTCGCGCGCACAGTGGGGGGGACGGGCGATGTCATATCATTAGTCATCGGTAAGGGTTAATTTTCAGCGCGTATCTCCGATATGTTTTACAGTACAGCTCATATTCAAAACATCAAATATTTATTTCATAATATTGGGACTACACATTATCCTTGTGAGTAAACACTTCTGACCGCTGGTGCTAAAGATGCACCAGTAGCTTCAGACATGGATGACTTGTCACCTCACATACATTTCTGTTTTTGTTTTTGCCGCTATATCTCGGATAAATCGAACTACCGGTGTTCGCCAACTATCGGCTGTGGAGAGCCTGGATTGCTCGCCGACTTCTTCGTTTCATTAACGACTATCTGTGCACTGATTACTTCGCCGCCTGCTTAGTCAGTCTGAAGAGTTAGTTGCCAATAGTCTGCTGTTCATTTTTTTTTAAAATGTAAACTGATGCACAACAGGCCGTCAGGTAGCAGCTTCCTCGGCACAGGAAGGGTTCTTCCATTGCACGCACTGCGCTGTATATATATTAAATATAAAGACACAGACAGTGGCGCAGCATGCAAGAGTACAGACGTGTGAAATTTCTTTTCTTTTTTTTTATTTTCAGAATAAATACAAATAGTCAGCCGACTACTAGTTTGTTTTTTCCCACGCCTCTGGCAAGGCCCCAATAGAGTTCAGTATGCACCATCAGTCATTTTAGTCACAGGCTTTTAAAGACAAAGAGTAGCAATCCGTTGATAAACCGTAAGGTAGCCGGTCCAGTAAAATAATAAGGGTGTCCACTGAATATGCTTCAAGCATGTTTGTGTCCAGAAGTTGTCCATGATGGTTGATAGCCCACTGTATGATCAGCCAATTTTCTCAAAATTTTAATTAAAAAACATTTATTGTTAATACACAAGATTTTTTCTCATCATTCTAAATTATTATTTTTTCCTGATTGTTTTGTTCGTCTTCAAGCGGTGGTTTTCTAAATTCAATATTCCAATAATAAGAGACTTTAAAAAAAAAATGTTTTTAAGAAGTTATATTATGGATGTGTCAGTTTTTTGACACTTCATCAGTGATTGGCTGGAGGTTGTCTATGTGTGCGTATATTTTTGTGGTTTCCCAAGAACAATAATTTTAAAATTTCTGACAATTGTGGCATACTGTATACTCTGCGATTTTGGGTTATTCTTTTCTCCCTAGTTGTTTCTCCTCATCGCTTATTGTAAAAACATACAACTGACCTGCTTTGTAAAGTACTCATCGTAATGGACGCTTGCATTTCGTTTTATTGGTTTAGTTGACATTTTCACGCATTTTTTTTATTATGTTCACACTGTATTTCTTATTAAATTCGTTCCGAATGTTATTTGATAATCGTCCGATTGCTGATGATGAAATTTCGATGTCAATGTTAACAATTTTTAAATGGTGATTTCGAGCAGGGAGAAAAATCATAGTGAAATGTAAAAATAAAGATGCGGAGGGCAAAGAACGAACGGAAGAACGGTAAATATAATGAAATTTGAAGTCAATAATGTGTGCAATCAGCATGTGAGAGAGAGACAGAGTAGAGAGAGAGAGAGGGTTAAAAAAAAATAAATGTTGAATTTAAATTGTATTCAAAACATTGATTCTAATACCATCTCCTTGTGTTTTTAACTAATTCTGTTTTAAAGTTTTGGACAATGCGCATGCTATTGGGCAGTGCGCACTATTGAGCAGTGCACATACCATTACAGCGCGCATACTATTGAGCAGTGCGCATGTTAGTCAAAGTGCGCATGCTGTTACAAGTGAGCATGCCATTGGGCAGCGCGCATGTTGCCGGACAGCGCAATATTACAGCAGCGCGCATGCCGTTGGGCAGCGCACACACTATTGAGCAGTGCGCATGTTATTGGTAGCATGCCATTGGGCAGTGCGCATGTTGCTGGACAGCAAGGCTGTTGGACAAAAACATACCGGGTTGGGCAGTTATCATGATCTCCACGCGTCGGTACTGGTAGAAATTTATAGCATGCTCACTGCCCAACAGTATGTGCACTGTCCAACAGCATGCGCACTGTCCAACAGCATGCGCACTGCCCAATAGCATGCTCACTGCCCAATAGCATGCGCACTGCTCAATAGTATGTGCACTGCCCAACAGCATGCGCACTGCCTAATAGTATTGCACTGTCCAACAGCATGCGCACTGCCCAATAGCATGCTCACTGCCCAACAGCATGCGCACTGCCCAATAGCATGCGCACTGCTCAATAGTATGCGCACTGCTCAATAGTATGTGCACTGCTCAATAGTATGCGCACTGCCCAATAGCATGCGCATTGTCCAAAACTTTAAAACAGAATTAGTTAAAAACACAAGGAGATGGTGTTAGAATCAATATTTTATTACAGCTAAATTCAACATTTATTTTTACTTTCTATCTCTCGCCACAACCTCTCTCTCTCTCTCTCTGTCTCTCTCTCTCTCTCTCACATGCACAGTTGCACACATTATTATTTCAAAATTTCATTACTCTCTCCCCCTCCCCCCCCCCCGTTCTTCCGTTCATTCACTTTCCCCTCCATCTTTATTTTACATTTCACTATGATTTTTTCTCCCTGCTCAGGAAATCGCCACATTTTAAAAATTGTTAACATTGACATCAATTTCATCATCAGCAATCGGACGATTATCAAATAACGATTGGAACAGGCTAATAAAGAATACAGTGTGAACATAATAAAAAAATAAAATAACTGAGTGAAAATGTCAACAAATTAATAAAACGAAATGCAAACATCCCGGTACATTAACACATTCATCACAGTGAAATACTTTACAAAGCAGGTCAATTGTATGTTACAATAAGCGATGAGGAGGGGAAAATAACTAGGAGAAAAGAATAACCCAAATGTAAGTCTAGTATGCCTGATTGTCAGAAGTGATGCTTCAACCACAGAGTTATTGTTCTTGGGAGGCCACAAAAACATACACACACACATAGACAACCTCCAGCCAATCACTGATGAGTGTCCAGAAACGTTTGACACATCGGATGGCTTATGCTCTTAAAAACATTTTTTTTTTAAAGGTCTCTTATTATTGGAGCTGTGAGGCAGAAATACCGCTTAGGCAGACAACAATCGGAAAAACAATAATTTAGAATGACTGCAGAGAAAAATCTTGTATTAATAAATGTTTTAATTAGGGTGCAGGGGGGGATTGGCTGATCTCCCAGTGGGCTATCAACCATCACTGGACAGCCTCTGGACAAACACACATGCTGAGAATAGTTCAGTGGACACCCTTGTATTATTTTACTGTAGTCAGGGCCGGCCTTACGAATTGCGGGGGCCCAATTCAACGGATGCTTGCGGGCCCCCCCCTCTTTTAATCTTTAAAAGCCTGTGACTAAGAGCCATGACTGATGGTGATGCGCTGAATGTAAATTTTGGGGCCCTTGCCAGGCGCGTGGGGCCCAATTTGGAGCCGTCGGCCTGAGGTCGGCCCCTGACCGTATTTGTATGAAATGTTTGTTGATGTTTTATCTAATGAAATAAAAAAAAAGAAAAAGAAATTTCGCACGTCTATTACTCTTACATGCTGCACCCACTGTCTACATCTGTGTCTATGATATACAGGTCTAATATATATATACAGCAGTGCGTGCAATACAGATACAACCAAAGGGCCATACTGGTGCCGAGGGCTGTACCTGACAACCTATTTACAAATGACGTCATCAGTTTACAACACAAAAAAAAAATGAACAACGGACGATTATTTGGTGATGTCGGCGCTGTGCTTGTTCTTCTTCCAGGTCATGACCTCCACGATTGCGTAGCAGACGATAGCCGTGGCCAGGACACCTAAGCAGACGTAGAGTTTGGTATCGGTGCACAGATAGTCGTTGTAAGCGAAAGTCACGGCGAATCCCAGGCTCTCCCACAGCCGATAGTTGGCGAACGCCGGTTCGGGTTTATCCGAAAAGAGATGCCCGTACAAAGCTGCGAGAGAGAGAGAGAGAGAGAGAGAGAGAGAGAGAAATATATTAATTTGACGTCATCAATATCTGAAGCTACTGGTGCATCTTGGGATTACCAGCGGTCGAAGTGTTTTGAATGGGCCAGATTTTCCCTAGAGGTCCAGACATAATGTGTAGTCCCATATTATGAAATAAATATTTGATGTTTTAATCCTTTATGAGGCTGTACTGTAAAACATATCGAATACGCGCTGAGAATTAATAATACCCTTACCATTGACCTGTGTCTGTATGACAGCATCACCCATCCCCCACAATGCAGCGCAGACGTAAAATATGATTTCTTGATCGTTTTGGGGTTCCCACTTGAGAAAAGCTATCTGTAGTCCGCCGTGTGTCACAAAAGCTGGTTGGTAGGGAAAAAGATTTATTTAAAAAAAGCAACAATAAAAAAAATGTAAAAAAAAAAAAACATTCGATGTTCGCTTTTAGGATGAAAACTAGGATTTCTGTAGTGAAGTTATGAACATCCAATGTAGGTTTTTTTTTTATGTCACAAGATACAGACAGGTATGTTCTAATGACCTAGTTTATACTATTTTTGCTCAATGCAGTGCCCATAAGCAGGCACGCCGAGAGGGAGGGGGGCAGAGGGGTGTCATTGCCAGGGGGCCCCGCATCTGTAAGGGGGCCCGGCCGCCCCGACCATGTCAATTTTTTCACGACTTATTGTTTATTAAGGGGCCCGCAATTATGTCCTGCCCTGGTGCCCGTGTTGGCTCTCGGCGCCACTGCCCATAAGTTTGTATCGCCCATAGTAAAATGCTGTAGTCCGGGTTGCTACACGAACCTTCGCTTTGTCCAACCCTTTGTTGACATTTTTTGCACCTAATTTAATATAGATAATTCGATAAGTAGACAGACAGACAGACAGACAGGACATGACAGACAGACAGACAGACAGACAGATAGATAGATAGATAGATAGATAGATAGATAGATAGATAGATAGATAGATAGATAGATAGATAGATAGATAGATAGATAGATAGATAGATAGATAGATAGATAGATGATTGTATTAAGTTTCTTTTTTAATACACCACAAGTAGTTGATTAAATTAAAAACATTTAGCATTATTTCATTATAAATACACACGGTGTCAACTCTCTGTTCAAAGTTGAATTTTTCTATGATTCATCCATAGCTGGGAATGGACCAATCATTTAAGAAGAAAAAAAATTGCCAACTATAAAAAAAAAATCCAATATCATCACAAACTACATTTTAAAAAATAGGTTCCAAGGGAAGTAACTTTTTGAACTAAATTTACTATCACCAGTTACCGGACTTATCTGCCCTGAATTTCTAAAATAATGTGTCTGGAAATGTAAAAGGAAATGGCTAAATCTCTTTATATTTTTTTTTCTGTCTGTTGCAGTTTTTTTGCAACTTTTTTTAAAAAAAAGATGGCTTTATTTATTTACGCCCCTAGAATTGTAGATCTTGTATCTTTGGGTATATCTGTGTAGTGAGACAAAGTGATTTAATGTCGTGTGTAATGGCGTGATTGTGCAAATGGAATGATTGTATTAATTGAACGATTGTATGAATGGAACCATTGTATAAATGGAATGATTGTGCAAATGGATTGATTGTATTAATTGACTGATTGTATAAATGGAACCATTGTATAAATGGAATGATTGTGCAAATGGAATGATTGTATTAATTGACCGATTGTATAAATGGAACCATCGTATAAATGGAATGATTGTGCAAATGGAATGATTGTATTAATCGAACGACTGTATAAATGGAATGATTGTGCAGATGGGATGATTGTATAAATTGAATGATTTTATAAATGTAACGATTGCATAAATGGAATCATTGTATTAATGGAATGATTGTGCAGCTGGGATGATTGTATAAATTGAATGATTCTATTAATGTAACGATTGCATAAATGGATCGATTGGTATAGATGTAAAGGCTGTAAAAATGGAATGATTGTAAAAATGGAATGATTGAATAACAGAAATGAAAAAAATAAACAACACAGAATGTTATTATTATTTTGAGCCAGCCAATGGCTGCAAGTCATGCAGATCTTAAAGCCTTTAGGCCCTTGCGTTACAGAGGGGTACCTAGAGTGGGAGGAGGGGGAATCCAAATTCGAAAGTCTTGTGTCTTTAGGTATATAGGTTGGGGAGTTCCATGGTACGGAAAGTGAAAACATTCAGAGTAGATTAAAGTGGGCCATCTTTGCCATGATTTAGGAAAGAAAATAGAACACACATTGGAAGTAAAATCAGATTGATCAATAAATAGATAGACATACAGACAGGCTGATCTATAGATAGATAGATAAACAGACAGACAGACAGATCGATAGATAGATAAACAGACAGACAGGCAGACAGACAGACAGACAGACAGACAGACAGACAGACAGATAGATAGATAGATAGATAGATAGATAGATAGATAGATAGATAGATAGATAGATAGATAGATAGATAGATAGATAGATAGATAGATAGATACTGCATTCAAGTTTGTCGTCTTGCTATTCCATTACCGGTGTCAACTTACCTAACACAAAGAACGGGATGTGGCCCACATACGTCACCAGTTTACCAAACAAAAATGAGCAAAGTGCATCTGCTACACCGTAACAAATCATGACGAAACCAAGGTTCCATATACCGAGCGAGCAGCTGATGAACGCCTAAAAGGGAGACAAGTAAAAGGGAGACGAGTAAAAGGGAGACAAGTAAAAGGGAGACAAGAAGAAGGAAAAATAGTAAAAGGGAGACAAGTAAAAGGGAGACAAGAAGAAGGAAAAATAGTACAAGGGAGAAATTAAAAGGAAACATAAGTCTTAGTTATAAACAAATAAATGAAATACTAGAAGAGCAATGAAGTAGGCTAGTCGACGTGCTACACCAAGCAGATGTTTCTCTTACAGACTTATCAAATTAATTCTCTTACAGACTTATCAAATTAATTCTCTTACAGACTTATCAAATTAATTAGAAAAAGAAAATAATGAGTATCTTTAAATATAGAAATGGAGATATATGGAAAATCAAAAGACACAGAAAGAATAAGAGTATGACAAACACTCCAAAAGCAGGGCTGCCAATGCTAGGGTTTTTTCCCCCCAAGATCTTGAATTGCTTAGGGCAATCTTGTTTTTATAAATTATAGACAACCACATACACACACACCTTTTAAAAAAAAATCTTGTGTTTATTAACAACAAGGTCTTGGGTTTTTAAAAAAAAATCCCATTTGGCAACCTTGTCTTAGAGTGAAGGACTGAGCAGAAACAAAGTATGCCAGTAAAAACGTTCAACTGAAAACTTCTCCTGGATGGAGGAGGCCCCGTACCTTGGTGAAGTCGCCGCCTATGAAAGCCTGCTCCACGCCGCTGTAGATGGTCAGCGGTATGAGCATGGCCTGCACAGGGGAGGAGAACAGGTGGCGGAACGTGGAGACCAGGAGCTGGGGGCTCAGCTTCCGGTCCTCGGCCTTGGCCTCCTTGTCCAGCGTGATCTGGTCCAGGAAGAGTGAGACTATGATGACGGCGATGACCGCAGACCCGATGTAGATGCCGCACACTGTGTAGATCTGTGGGATGATGACGTAAAAAAAACAAAATGTTATGTGCGGTGAAGGGAGGTATTGCAAGGGAGGTAAACCAAAAAAAATAAACTTTCAAGGTAAGGAACATAGTAGTCTCCCCTGCTAGTCCCACATCTTGCGTAAATTATGAAATTTGTAGTAAATAAGACACATAGTGTAAATTTGGAATCTATGTGATGTGATGGTATTACGGTTCAAGGGAGGTAAGTCAAAGTTAAACCTATTGTGATAAATAAAGGACTCAGTAGTTTCCCCTGACTCACTTCTCGCAGCCTAAATCTAAAAATGGTAAACAAAACCCCCGTCAAAAAATCTTGGGCCCCATGGCAATTTCCACCTACTGGGTACCCCTTGGGGCCCTGACAATTTCTACCAGCTGGGGTAGCCGTTGGGCCCCATGACAATTTCTACCAACTGGGGTAGCCCTTGGGCCCCATGACAATCTACCAACTGGGGTAACCCTTGGGGCCCCATGACAATTTCTACCAACTGGGGTACCCCTTGGGCCCTGACAATTTACACCAACTGGGGTACCCCTTGGGGCCCTGACATGTGTTCGGACTGCACCGGCGATGGCCGTGGATATGGGGGGTTTACCTTGTCGGTGGACTGAGAAAAGTTGTCTGAGCTGTTGCTGTCCTTGGCATCGCTTGGGCAAAAAGAAGCCCCACACATCAGGTCTCCGGTCCTGTTTTTGTTGTCAGGGGTGAAGACCAGGGAGGAGATCAGGTTCCCCCAAATCTGAGCTGAAAAGTCGGAAGACCAGGGAATGAAAAAAAAAAATAAACATGTGGAGATCCTGATATTTAAACATTTACTCAGGTGTTGATATTGAGTCGAAATTTAGTGGAATATTGTGATTCGAATTTGAATGAGAACAATCAGACGATCAAAATAGTATAGGCTTACTTTAACAGTGAAATACATGTATAAACTACTTACAATGGTAAATACTGAGAAATTAAGTGAAGGTAAGAGAGAAAAATATACCAGAACGAAGGTAGTGTTATATTTTTGTGATGTATTTTAGATGCAAAGTTCTTACATATATATATATGTTGTTTGAAAGAGAAAGAAAAAAATATTATTGATCAAATTAGATTGATTCACTGTGTGATATAATATTCAGATGTATATCTATCTATCAACCTAACTATCTATATATCCATCCATCCATCCATCCATCTATCTATCTATCTATCTATCTATCTATCTATCTATCTATCTATCTATCTATCTATCTATCTATCTATCTATCTATCTATCTATCTATCTATCTATCTATCTATCTATCTATCTATCTATCTATCTATCTATCTATCTATCTATCTATCTATCCGTCTGTCTATGTCTATATATGTATATATATATATATATATATATATATATATATATATCAGAGATGAGCGGACAGCGGACGCGTCCGCTTGCGGACGCAGATCCGCAGACTTTTCCGAATCCGCGGACTGACAGCGGACGCTTCGTATGGTTAAGTTGCGGACTCGCGGACTGACGCGGATCTTCTTTAGCGTTACCATAAAAAATTTCAAGTCATTTAAACAGCTAAATTTCAGCTATGCGGACGCGCGGACTGGTCCGCAGACCAATGTTGTAAGATTCTGCGGACGCGGATCATTGATAAAAATCTGCGGACGCGGATCATTGATAAAAATCCGCGGACGGACGCGGACGCTAAATTTCAAGATCCGCACACCTCTGATATATATATATATATATATATATATATATATATATATATATATATATATATATATGCAACAGCCTAATAAGGTTCCTGGTAAATTCAATGCCTTGTGGCCACTTTGAGGCGAAATATAAATAGTGTACTAGTGTGGGACACATGAATTGATTGAGCCCTCCCCCCCCTCGGACTCTAGCTATTTAAACAGGCCTGAACGTTGACTTATCTGTTCAAACCAGTACAAACATAAACACACAAACAAACATACAAACAAACTTACATGTCTGGAAAAATAAAAAGAAGAAACCGAAAAACGTGTTGATGACTCCGTCCTGGTTCTGATTGGTCAGTTTCGAGTACCAGACCCCGACCTGGGTCAAGTACGTGCATTTGGCTGACCAGAGGGGTGCGGCCCCCAGCCCAAGGATGATAGAGGCTGGTATCATGGTACCTGGTGGGGAAATATATAGGTTATGGTATTACAATTGAATAAAAACAACTGAATCGAGTTTTGTTAAATTTACATCTTATTTAATGTGTGTGTGTGTGTTTTTTTAAAATTTCAAACTATACGTATGAAATATTTTATAACTGGGAGGTGGGGGGGGCTTCTTTTTGATTCTTTTTCCTTTTTTTAATTGCAGGTTGTCTAGAAAAATGAGGTGCATAAGAAAGATTGCCGACTTGCAGAGCAAAGAGCCACTCTTGTAACTTGTCAGACCATAGATATCAAGTCTAAAATGCCTCAAAATGGTGTCATTTACCAACAGAGGGCGCGACATACCCTACAGGTTGATGGCATGATTGCATCTATCTTGGCGATGGAGCAAAAAAAATAATAACAGTACAATTTTAATGATGTAGTAGTAGTATATAGCTCAAAGATTTCCAAAAGAAATCAAGAAAGTTGATTTTTTTTTAAACACATTTAAACTTGTTTGTTTTGTTTATTTATGCATAATAATTAAACTTGGTTTTTACATAAAACTTTCATTTCCAGACTGAGCACGTGACAAACTGGCAATAAACATCAAAACAAAAAAAAATGTAATTGTTTACTTGTACATATATTTAGTGTCAAGTGTGGTCTTAAGTTATGAATGTCCGTAAATCAAGGTACATTCTATTTTATAAAAGAAAAAAAAATTACAATATGGCGGTGGCCCACGATCATGGCTCATACGGCGACATCTCCGGTTTAGGACTTTAAATGATAGCCGTGAGCGTATTAGTTATTTATAGCTATGCGTGTGATACATAATGATAGAGCTGTGAGACAAACCTTTGACTGCGTAGAAGTTAGCTCCCATGAACAGGATGTAGCCAATCATAGAGATGGGTATTGTCCACTTGCAGCCGAGTCTGGCGATGATGAAGTTTGGTAAAAACATGCAAGACACAATGAGGCTGACGTAGATGGTGGACATACTCCAGGCGCCGACACCTGCGGGTGGCGTTGGTGGGGGGGTGGAGGATAAAAAGAGATTGAGACATCAAAATATTGTGATACGTGAATGACCTGCTGTGCAGGGCGTCTCGAATAAATCAATAAGACTAAATACAAATTTATGTAAAAAAAAATTGGCTATTTATTGGTTGATAAATTTGTAAAATTGGGGCATCGTGTAGTGCAGGGATTATTTTGTGTGAAATTTGTGTATTCATACACCGCTGTAAGCTATCAGCCATGAAGTTAAAACCAATTTACTTCAGGGTGTCTGCTCAGTGTGCTGCCAAGACAGTCAGGTACGTTCATTGGTGTTGGGGGGGGGGCGCTAAGCAAAGATTCCCTGGGCATAGACTTCTATAAGTTTTTTTTTTGTTTGGGGGGGGGGGTAGGCAGAGACTTCCAATAATGTGGAGGGAGGGGAATCCTGGGCAGAGACTCTTATAAATGTTTGGGGGGGGGCCCTTTTGCCAAAGTCCCTGTCTGAGCTGAAATTTAAAGGTAAAACGAGATTACAACAGCATGTATTCCTGTTCTATATGTTTTATATTTGTAATGAAAATCCAGAATCAATCATACGGCCTCTTCGTCATGGTATTAATCTCCCTTCACTGTCTCTTATTTGAATGAACTATTGCTATCTTATTCTGTGAATGTTGGAGTTGTCGAACTTTACACTGGAGTTGTTGTTTTTTAATTACTCTAGTCATACAATGTAAGCTTTCCTTTCACCATCTCCCAACCATTTTTTTCAACCAGCATGTCATTAGGGTTATAAAGTTTATAGAGAAGGATTCAACAGTAATCAGCTATCTCCTCCTCCTCCCCCCCTCTCTCTATATCCACATACTCAAGGATGATCCAGCCCAGAAAGAGTTGCACAATGTGACCAGTGGCAGTGTACGAACACTGCAATGTCGGTTAGTGACAGTGTGGATTTCATTACGTTGCGTGGCTGTCTTTAATTCATTCACATTGTTGTAAGCGACTAAATACCGAGATATAGCGGACTTCATTCACATTGTTGTAAGCGACTAAATACCGAGATATAGCGGACTTCATTCACATTGTTGTAAGTGACTAAATACCGAGAAAATGCAGACTTCATTACATGGTCGCGAGTGACTATACGTCATGCTTCAGCACATATTCATGTACATATACAACCGACGTATGTACACATACACTTTGTTGAAAACTGGTACCGACGCCTGCTCATAGATCTAGAAAGAGAGAGAGAGAGAGAGAGGTAGTGGCGTAGTAGTAGGGGGTGGCATCATGCCCCTGGCGCCACTCACAAAGGGGCGCCAAATGGTATATTTTACATATAATATATGGTTTTCGAATGGGGGAAGGGGGGCGCTCTAAAAAAGGTTTTGTACCCCGGGCGCGAGTAAATTTCGCTACGCCACTGGAGAGAGGGCGTGGTGCTTGGATTAATCAATCATACTGTTGATAATTGTATCAGGTCTTATCTCCTGCCACATAATCTCTTTGTGTGTGTGTGTGTGTGCGTGCGTGCGTGTGTGCGTGTGTGTGTGTTTTTTTTTCTTTTCAATACATTCTATCACTGTTGCTGAAGTCAATCATCATGCGTTCCGCGTCTGAGTTTTATTTGAATACCTGAACATGTTTGTGTGAGTTTGTGTATTGCCCTGAGTGATCGTGTTTGTCACGACCTTCGCCTTTTTGTTGTTTTTTTTTCTAATATTGACCGTTGTCATAGCACTTACCATCTTCCTTGTTCAGGCTGGTCTGGAGGTTGGCCATCGAGTTGAAGGCGGTAAATAAAAATGTAAAGGCCAGACTGACCACGAAGACATTCTTTAAAATGACCCTAACGGTCATTGATGGCGTGCCGTCTGAAGGGGAGAAAAATAACATACAGAAGACGTTATAATATTTAGTTAAGGGAAACATAGAAAAACGTTATATTATTTAGTTAATGGAAACATGGAAAAACGTTATAATATTTAGTTAAGGGAAACATGGAAAACGTTATAATATTTAGTACAGGAAAACATCAAAATGTAAGATGCATCCAAATGTTAGGACTAGCTGACCATGATATCACTGTTAGGACTAGCTGACCATGATATCACTGTTAGGACTCTTTACCTTTGTATGTTTAATAATGTCTTCTATCGAACTTATACAAATAAACCGAAAACACTTTATTTTTAAGTGTTGACAAAAGTTTCTTGATTTTCTTTACGACTTTTCTGTCCGCCCTCAACACAATAGATTCTTACAATAATACCTCATTTTGTTGAATAGGTGCGGTTTGACTTAATCTCCAAGTTGCTAGGCATTTGTTGTAACTTATTTCATACGGCCTATCACCTACATACATATGATTCCAATATACAGTTTTAAACTGACATATAAAACAACAGCAATGGATGAAATAAGAAATATATATTTAATTATTGTTACATCGAGTATTTCAAACATCTTACAAAAAATGTTTTTTTTTTGTTTTTTTTTTAATTATTCTTCAAGGAGAGCTTTTTTTTTTAAATAATATTCTTTCTTTTTCTAAATGTCGGACTCAAAATTACATTTAATGAATGACAACTGCATTGCACGTATTGTTAATTTATAATGGTAATGTTGTCTCAATTGTTTTCTTAAATTAGAACTAATTACAGTTGATAATTACTTCCCTTATTTCTACTTACTTCCATTGGAGCCCAGCGGAGGCATCCCAAATAAACATACAAATATTACAAGTTTTTTTGTTTTTTTTAAGCACAAAATGATAATATAATAATTCTCCGATAATTCATCAACAAATTCGTTAATAGAGATAAATAAAATGGATGGCGACTGTTAAAGATCTTCCAAAACAAAAGTTTCACCGTCTGCTAAGTAATTTACAAGATTTACCTTTCTTGTCTCCCGGCAACGGCTTCTCATGCATGGTTCCATTCTGTGCTTCAAGATTCTTCCCATCAGCCAACGTAAAGCGAGGAATCTTCTCGTCGTCTGTGAATCCTTTGTTGTCCGTCATGGTCGTTACCTCCCTTGGAAACAAACGTCTGGCGCCGACAGATGGCGGTTTTAACTAATTGACCTGGAAGCAGAAAAAAACAAACAAAAACATAAACAAATGACTGGCCTTGACCAACTAACAGTAAAGGTCAACTCGTTGCAAAGACTATTTGTTACAATATTTTTCATTACAACATATTTTTTTATTCAATTCCCCCCCCCCTTATTTTTTAGATTTCTGTTTGGGGAATTTCACGTTGCCTTGACATTGATGAAGACCGTTTTCTCCCCCCACATCCCAATTCACTTATCATATCGAACTAAAAATATTCGAGGTGGGGGGGGGGGGGTATTTTTCCCCGTCATGAATTCGGTAAGATTCATCCATGAACACACACCCCCACCCCCATTACGTGAACGATGAGTGGGGGCGGGGAAATGACCACTCTTCGGGCCATTATTTGGGAAAGTTTTCCAGCATAGACACAAGCTAAACCTGATTGGGCTTGTTGACAACGGTCATACACCCATCAAAACAGCACTTTCGACTGTCAGTATTTTTTAGTTTGAAGTGGAGTTCCGTCGTTCGAAAATTCAACGCACACGAATGAATGAACGAACGAACGATATACAGACAGACATATGGTCAGACAGACAGAGAGTCAGACATACAGACAGATAGATAGATAGATAGATAGATAGATGGACAGTCAGACAGACAGACAGACAGACATTTTTTACATACATACCATATGAACTATACATACCATAAATACCATTCATACCTTACATACCATATATACCATGTATACCATAATACCATGCATACAATACATACCATTTATACCATACATACCACTTATACCGTACATACCATTGATACCATACATACCATAATACCCAGTGGCGTAGTGAGGGGGGGGTCAATAGGGTATCTTGTCCCGGGCGCTACTCACAAAGGGGCGCCAAATGGTATATTTTACAAATAACATTATTTGGTTTTCGAATAGGGCGGAGGGGCGCTAAAAAGGTATTGTGCCCCAAGCGCGAGTTAAGCTCGCTACGCATCTGCACATACCATACACACCATGCATATCATACATACTAATACATAGTTATGTCATCTGTTTTGCAGCAGTTCTATTTTGCCCCCCTTCCCCCTCCCCCCCCCCTTCCCCCATATTAAACGTTTGTACTGTATTGACTCCCATCCTTGTCGTATTTTCACGGGAGTGCTAAGAATCCTGTTCAACCCTCCCCCCCCCCCACCCGTGTATCCAGTGAGAGAACTCCATGCACCCTTTGTTGACTCAAGTTTATGTTTCATTTTCATGTCATTACACTCGTGTTGTCACTCACCTATATAAACTCTGTGTGTATAGGTGTGTGTGTGTGTGTGTGTGTGTGTGTGCCTGTGTGTTTCCCACTATTATAAATTGTCTAACCAACAATTTCGCTGGCGCCCTCTGCGACGCCTCACAGGGGCCGGCCTTACGAATTGAGGGGGGGCCCAACTTAACGGATGCTTCCGAGGCCCCTCTTCTAATTTTTTTTCTTTTGCAATAACAGCTATCACTATTTATGCTAAACGTAAATTGCGGGGCCCCTACCAGGCGCGGGGCCCAATCTGATACAATCCTTCTTGAAGAGTGGTCTTCGGCAGGCTATTACCCCACAACATATGACCGAACCATGCCACTACAACATAGTCAATTAGTATTAAGATTCCCCTTGAATAAGCTCTTACAATAAATGACTTCATGAAAGATGAAGTGAGGGAAGAACTGTAGGGAGCGACCGATATGCCTTTTTACCGACAGTCCGATACCGATGTTTTCCCCCAGCATTTTTACCGATACCGATCCGATTATCGGTCGCTCCCTAAAGAACTGTTTCGGGCATTCAGTGACCCTGATTCACGTGTTGATTGCATTAAAAATTACAGTCAATATTGACTCGTCGTCTCGCGAGTAACACATCCATCCACACAGCTTTAAATTTGGTACCTGACTTTAATTTCAAACAGATCGATAGCAAACTACATCTGCCCCGATGAGCCCTTAGGGGCTCAGAGGAAAGGAGGGGGGGGGTACGCTATTCGTTCTAGCTAAATTATCGGTAGTTTTAGAAAAAAAAAATATATTTTTTTAAAAATAAATGATTATAAATAGTTTCAATAATAAAAAGGTTTCATTTTTTTTTAAATCAGTACGTGTTTAATATGCATGGCAGTTAATTATTATTCATTAAACTTAGGCCTAACCCCCATTAATCTTTGGCTAGAACCCCCCTTCCCCCCAACCCCACAAACTCCAACTTTAAAGTCATTGTAGTCTGGGCAGATGCGTAGCGAGCCGAACTCGCGCCCGGGGCGCAATATCTTTTTAGCGCACCCCCCCCCCCATTTGAAAACCACATTATATTATAAGTAAAATATGCCATTTGGAGCCCATTTGTGAGCAGTGGAGGTGGGGGGGGGGGGGATTTTGCTGCTAGCGCTCTCTCCCCCCCCCCCTTTTCCGGTTTATTTAAGGTTGTCGTGCCCTACATAAATCCATCTGGCCGTAGAGGGCTTATGAGAAATGCGTCGTTACGGTCAACAGAAAATGAGATTGACCAGGCAGTCCGAACACTTGGACACTTTGTGTTTTGTGGTGAGAAATGAAAACACTGTGGTGATTAGTCAGGGGAGGTAAGGAAACAAATGTACGGAGTTATGGTTCTTATTTTCTCTTATTACCCTTCGTATGTTTTACTTTGGGTTACCTAACCCTCCATTCTAGCCATTCTCACATTTTACTGTGAATCGGTCACTTGGACTAAATCAAGAACGGGAATTATTGGGTTGTAACAGGTTTTTTGTAATGATTTTTTTTTTCGGTTCACCAGTTTTTGAAATTTCATTAAAATATGTTTGTGACAATAACGAAATCAAAATATGTTTGTGACAATAACGAAATCAAAATATGTTTGTGACAATGACGAAATCAAAATATGTTTGTGACAATAACGAAATCGAGGTTGTTGTTGTTGTGGTTTTCGAAGATTTGCTGTTTTATAAGCAACATTAATTTAAACAGATTAATAAATGGGTAGAAACAAGAGTGTCATGAAGATAACTAGACCGTGAAGACTGAACGAATGAAATCAACAGACAGAATATGGTCTTTGACCGGTAGCAGGTCTATCTCGGAATACTATAGCATTGGTCAGTTATGTCTGTACTATGATATGTATCTCTGAATGCTATAGTATTAGTCAGCTATAAGTTTGTACTATTATATGTCTATCTCTGAAAGCTATAGTATTGGTCAGTTCTAAGTCTGTACCATGATATGTCTATCTCTGAACGCTATAGTATTGGTCAGTTCTAAGTCTGTACCATGATATGTCTATCTCTGCTAAGTCTGTACCATGATATGTCTATCTCTGAACGCTATAGTATTGGTCAGTTATAAGTCTGTACCATGATATGTCTATCTCTGAACGCTATAGTATTGGTCAGCTATAAGTCTGTACCATGATATGTCTATCTCTGAACGCTATAGTATTGGTCAGTTCTAAGTCTGTACCATGATATGTCTATCTCTGAATGCTATAGTATTGGTCAGTTATATGTCTGTACCATGATATGTCTATCTCTGAATGCTATAGTATTGGTCAGTTATAAGTCTGTACCATGATATGTCTATCTCTGAATGCTATAGTATATATAATGTACTATATACAATAATTGACCGATTGTGACGTTATGGGACGCAGTTCGAGAGAATGCACACACAACTAAAACAAAACAGTGATGGGAGAAAATAGGTAAAGTAAGTTATTAGTACATGTTTTGGAAATCACTGCATATCATCACGTGAGATTCCATTAATTAGACAGATGTGTTGAGTAAATTCAACATAAATATGACACCTGGTGAACTCTCTTCAAAAATGTCTGAATTGATTTTATCGGTTTACTTTCACAGTTTTAAAAAAAATAATAATATTGCCGTGCATTCACCAGTCTTCCATTCAAGTGAAAAGTAAAACCCCACTTGTAAACTGATCTTAAATATTATATTTAAACTTCAGCAGTGAGGAATGAATTGTCTCTCGCCAGAGCCACCAGTGATGAACTACGAGAACCAAGTGTCAACACTACTATCAAAACAGAGTCCGCGTCAAGATCCATGGTAGAGTCAAAAATGACTCGATAGTAGGTCATGTTGACATTTTCAGCCCCCTGCGCCCCCCCCCCCCCAAACCACCACTTTAAAAAAAAAAGGATTTACCGTATTTATAATTCTGTTTGTGCAATAAGTGTCTAATTACCAGCGTCCATAATTTATTTGAAGCACATCCTTCACTGGTGATTGTGGTGGTGGTGGTGGCGTCACTACGGTTGGTGTCACCCGTTGCGGCCCGCAAACCCCCCCCCCCAGTGACGCCACTATGTGGTGGAGCTAGTAGAGTAGATTCAAGCATTTTGTTGAGACCAGGAGACGCGAATGCTCTAGAACAGTGCTTCCCAAAGTGTGCTACACGTATCCCATGGGTTACGCAAAGTGTTTGTTGGGGGTAAGCGCTGCACCAGGCTGAGAACACTTGGGTAAACACACACGGCTAAAGGGGAACAATGAAATAAGGGGAAACAATGAAATAAGGGGAAACAATGAAATAAGGGGAAATAATGAAATAAGGGGAAATAATGAAATAAGGGGAAATAATGAAGGGGAAACAATGAAATAAGGAGAAACAATGAAATAAGGAGAAACAATGAAACAAGGGGAAACAATGAAATAAGGGGAAATAATGAAATAAGGGGAAACAATGAAATAAGGGGAAATAATGGGGGGAAAGAGTCAGAGCTGCCAACTATTTTTTAAAGAATTATCCATAAAATATATGAAAAATATCTAGGTTAAAGCTAAATGACAAAATCAAATTATCCAGATCTTTTATTCCACTGCATTTTATTACATCTGAACTTCTCATTAATTATCTAGACATGGATACAAAAATGTCCAGATTTGCAGCGCTGTATGTGTATGTTAGCAGCACCCGTATGTGCGCGCGCTAATATTTATCTGTGTGTGCGTAACATTTGAGTGTGCACGCAATAATTGTACAGGAGTGATTGTGTGTGGTGAATCATCCAGTAATCGATAAATGAATAATAAAAATGAAAATAAATGATCTAGCATAAACTGACTTCACACCTTTGATAAATTCTATGACTAACCTAATCCTCATCACAATACAGACACATTCAACTGATTGCATTCACTTGTAATATGGTATCCATCTTCTGAATTTGCTGCCAATATTTTGGAGATATTTCAGTACTCGCGCGTCAAGGCTTTTATCGTTTAGAACACCGCAAGCTATAATGCGCTGACACCATCTGTTGCCCAAAAAAATCTATCAACAAAAAGTGTGTGGTATGAATACCTCGGTCATACACAACAACTATGTACTGTAGACGCTATACACAACAATTGTTTACTGTAGACGCCACTTCCACTACCACACGGCTGCATTTAGTTACATGACAATGTCATGGTTTACTACTACCTTTATACCGATTCCATTGTGTTTTCGGAATAATAGAATATAAATTTTAATAGACAGTCGGTGAAATGGGAATCTTAAACCAGCTGTTCTAATTCTATTTAACACACAAGAACCCCTTAAGTAGAACCGATTTCAAATAACGGATTGCTTTGAGGTTCGACCTATGTTGCACGAGTTAATTAATAGCCTCGAAGTTTTCTGTTACGTACGTTTGTTGATGCGGAATTAAAGCTAATCAGATTGATCGTCTATATAGCGTTATTTGACCTTTGAACTAGACCAGGGGTAGGCAACTTGCGGCTCACGAGCCGCATGCGGCTCTTTCGATGTCGAATTGCGGCCTAATCAAATGCCATAATATTAGAACATTAATTTTGGTGGCTCTTTGAAACCTGAGAAAATTGTAAATTATAACTATTGGCTCTTTCATCTCAAAAGGTTGCCGACCCATGAGCTAGACACACTTTGTCGACGCTTACCAACGAGTTGTTCTGTACTATGTAAACCAAGGTCTTTCTAATTGATAGGCAAACTAGGCGGCCCCGTCTTTCTAACTGATAGCGCCCAAATGTTTCAGGGCGGCCCCGTCTTTCTAACTCTGATTTTCAAACTAGGCGGCCCCGTCTTTCCAATTGATATCCCCACCCCCGCCCCTCCCGTGAAATAACTATTGGGGCCCCCTAAACAGCTCCGTTTCTGCCTAGGGTCCCCACGTGAAGAAACTCAGTTTCTGCCTGGGACCTCCTAAACAGCCCCGTTTCTGCCTAGGGGCCCCAAAATATGTTTCAGGCTGGGGCCCCCTAAATATCCCTGAGCTACTGTCTAGGGGGGGGCACTTGAATTCTAAGAAAGGCTCTGGCGTAAAGCACTGTGAGTGGTATTGGAGAGGGGGGGGGTGGAGCTGTTTCATTTAATTAAAATGACCTGGTCAGAGGTCGGAGGTCAGTCTTAATTCAAATTTAATTTGAAGTCTACACCTGACATCGAAGTCACTTTTAGTATTAATGGGTCAGTGTGAAATGACCGAAGTAGGCCAAAGTCCATTCTCTCAGTAAATCGTGTTTCAATCTTCCCTCCCCCCCCCTCTGCTAGTTGGTATAAGAAATGAGAACGGGGAATGGGGATTGGTATACCAATGTAACATGTATCTATAACAGCCTATAACCAGCTGTGGTGGTATAAGTCTCGACACTCCGTGATCTACTCACGCCATCCTTAGATCCGTGGGGGGGGGGGGGGGCGCCAAGGCAGAGACTTTGAGAAATATTTAGGGGCTTTTGCCATTAGGGGCTTTTTGGCAAAAGTATCAGTCGGGGCCCCTCTAAAAAAATCAGAGTTGATGGGAATAGTAAAAAAAAAGGGGACCCCCTTTTTGTCAGTCGCCAGTTTACCTGTCCATTAGACTGTCCGTGACTATCAATAAATGTTTAGAAATATTCTACAACGCTAGAAGTACCACGAGGGAAAGTGTGTGTGTGTGGGGGAGGGGGGGACCGTTATGAATCCAGGTGAAATAAAATTAGTATAGCCTACACATCACTTTTTGTTACTTCAAATAAATAATAATAAAATACATCAATGTGAAATATTATAATTTGATCATTTTTACACACGAAGAACTCGTAGCTCCCGACATGTTTTTTCCTCACTCCCCCCCCCCCGCCCCAATGATATTTTCAATTTTCGTCTAAAAGGGGGGGGGCAAAAAAATTATGAAAATGTTTCTGTCTAGGGGGCCCCACAAATCAACAAAATTTCTGTCAAGGGCCCATCAAAAAACCATAACAATATTTCAGTTAAGCACCCCTCTCCCCCTCCATAAGACCGGCTCTGGCAAGTATGAAATATCGTCTGCTTGTAGTCGGCATCGGCCCAATGATCATCAAGCCAACGTCACTCACAGTAAAGTCCGGAAATACGCTGTTGATGCAACCTGTGTGTCTGATTAATGAAGCAGACGATCATTTGAAGTAAGCCAGACCAGACGCCATATTGCCGACAGCGGCCATGTCTTGCACTGATAGCAACAGAGCAATGAAACTAGACCAAACGACAACTAGGAGGGGGGGGGGTCTGGCTAACAAGCATTTAAAAAATGTGTACGAAAAAAAAATATATAATCATATAATTACTTCGAATAATGCCATGCCACAGAAGTTATGAATTCAGTTCTCAAATTATTTAAAAAAGAAAATATGTCTGTTTTTTTTTAATAAAAACTAATATCGTATCTAGTGTACTCTAATTGTAACACACGAGAAAATGCGATTGTGCGGAGATTAATATCGACAAACAAACCTAAATACTTGAAGTAAAATAGTTATCTCCCTTTATGTTATTTGAGTGACAAGGCTTATCTCCCCTCATTTTCTTCAAGTACGGGACAACTACTCTTTGTATCTCGCCACGTCATATCACGTGACACGTTACTTCAAGTTTTTTATCTGTATTGTTATGGAGATCCTGTTCTGTTCTGTTAAGGTCCCCCCCCCCACTGAAGCCTGATCACTTGCTGGTGGCCGACGTGCCTGAAGTTCCATGTGGTACGGTGTGGGAGTGGCGTTCAAATCTCAGCAAATCGTCTATCTTCACAATTAATCTAAAACCCCCTTTGGTGCCTCCAGAGCCAATAATAATATAAATAACGAACATGATCCTGTAATGTTACAGAATCAAAAGATTGACGTGTAATTCCTTACGATCAGAAAGACGTTTTCATGGACAAGCGAAATGATTCTGCTGCATTAATGGGAGGGGGGGGGGGACTAAACCATTGCCCGAGGGTAAAAAAACCAAATAAAGAAAATGGCGAGGTATAGGGCAATTGTGCTTAAACAACCGGGAATGGAACCCACTGCGCAAGAGAAGAGTGGGAAGGCCAAAGAAGACATGGGAGTAGAACAGTGTCAGGGAGGCCATGGGTCAAACTCAGAAAGTCTGTGCCGCTGACGAGGTACAATTGATACTCTTAGCTCCTGGATGGGTTAAAGGAAAGAATAAAGAGGAATACAATCTTCTGGGATCATTTACGGTTAACACAATACGTTGGTGAAAAAACAAAAAAGAAAACATTTGAAGAATAAAATGGAACTGGACTAAGATGGAAGTGGACTAAAATGATGGAAGTGAACTAAGATGGAAGTGGACTAAGATAGAACTGAACTAAGATGATGGAAGTGAACTAAGATGGAAGTGGACTAAGATGGAAGTGGACTAAGATAGAACTGGACTAAGATGATGGAAGTGGACTAAGATGGAAGTGGACTAAGAGGATGGAAGTGGACTAAGATAGAAGTGGACTAAGATGGAAGTGGACTAAGAGGATGGAAGTGGACTAAGATAGAAGTGGACTAAGATGGAAGTGGACTAAGATAGAAGTGGACTAAGATGGGAGTGGACTAAGATGATGGAAGTGGACTAATATGGAAGTGGACTAAGATGATGGGAGTGGACTAAGATGGAAGTGGACTAAGAGCAGGACTAAGAGCAGGACTAAGAGCAGGACGAGCAATAGGAGTGGGTCAAAAAATCGCAGTAAGGGAGGGGTGGTGAGGGTAGAAAGACTTCATTTATTTTTTGTACGGAAAGTTTACCCTTAATTGTGAAGTCTGCCTTTTTTTTTAATGGATCGCAGCAATAAGTTGACCAGTAGAGCAGTATCGAAACACGGGCAGAAGACGTGATGTGATAGAGCACATGTAGATCAGAGATGAGCAGACAGCGGACGCGTCCGCTTGCGGACGCAGATCCGCAGACTTTTCCGAATCCGCGGACTGACAGCGGACGCTTCGTATGGTTAAGTTGCGGACTCGCGGACTGACGCGGATCTTCTTTAGCGTTACCATAAAAAAAATTTCAAGTCATTTAAACAACTAAATTTCAGCAATGCGGACGCGCGGACTGACTGCGGACCAATGTTGTAAGATTCTGCGGACGCGGACGCGGATCATTGATAGAAATCCGTGGACGGACGGGGACGCTAAATTTCAAGATCCGCACACCTCTGATGTAGATACCACGGAGAGTGCGATGTAACTGGACCTGTCGTAGAAATGACACACCATATGTCATATTACTAAAATGGCTTAAACATGACATCATGTTACTTCCAATGAGATAAAGGGAGATAAACCCATTTCTACCCCACACCCCCACCCATTTAATAGAATTAAAATTTCATAGAAAGTCTGTCAACTTCCCCCCCCCCAATGTAACGTGATATTTAGAGATATCTATCAATCAATAAATCGTTAAAAATGAGGTAAAATAACATTTGACTTCTAAGTTATCAGTATATTGGAATATCAAGTCTGACTATTACTTCCTGATAGACTAATTTTGTCTTTGAATGGGACGGCGAACTTTTTCAACACAATATATGTATGTATATATATATATATATATGTATGTGTGTGTGTGTGTGTGCAGGCCCACCGACAGAAATTTCGGGTCCCTGTGCAGGGCTGTCACGGGGCCCCCGTGCTGATAATAATATTTTTAAAAGTTGATTGGCCAGCTCAGTCCGGGCCCCTAAAACTTGTCGGGCCCCTTGGGCCTTTGCCCCCTGCACCCCCTCTCGGCGGAACTGTATGTGTGTGTATGTGTGTGTATGTGTGTGTGTGTGTGTGTGTGTGTGTGGAAAAAATCTCCAGGAAACTCTTCAAAAACAATTGCTACAAAGCAGACGTGACGAACCATTTTGAAATGAAGCATGACAAAAAAAAAACCAGGAAAATTGTAAAAATAAAATAAAATAAAAAATTCAACATTGATGAAAAAAACATTAACAACAACAATTAATTTGACATTTGACGTCCAAAGTTCATTTGCAAAATATTTGTCGATTGTATCTTTGTGTTCCTGGAACACTTGATAAGACCCGTAAGAAGCATCCATGTTCCTGAGACCAAAACACTGGGAACCACTGACAGAAGCAAGTAGTAAGTAAACTAAGAACAATAACGCCTTAAGGCCACCCGGCACCTGCACACCACACCCCCCAAAAAAATCAAACATGGTACATCCTGGCACCTGTTATTGTGTACTGAACGTCAGCCTTGAAAATAGCGTACATAGGTACTGTCTTATCGTCCCCAATATTTTTGTGTTGACGTTTCAAGGAACCCGGATATAGAAGGGGGGCATAATCAGCTTGTTTATATTTCGTAACAAACGTTTCATATCTCCCAATCCCCACCCACCCTTGATGTATTGGGATTGGGGGGGTGGGGGAGAACGAGAACTTAAATATTATAAATGCAAAATATATTGGGTTGTAAAATACCCCCAAAATAGCTTAATTTATTTATTATCGGCTCAATATACCAAAAAAAAAATCCACTTCAATAAAACTCAGAGGCGCCCTAAGCAATATGCTGGGGGCTTAGAGTGTCATTTGCGTGGGGGGGGGGGGGGGGTAGAGCAAGATTCAGTTGGGGGTGGGGCCTAGAGCGAGAGTCAGTTGGGGGTGGGGCCTAGAGCGAGAGTCAGTTGGGGGTGGGGCCTAGAGCGAGAGTCAGTTGGGGAGGTGGGGGCTAGAGCGAGAGTCAGTTGGGGGTGGGGCCTAGAGCGAGAGTCAGTTGGGGGGTGGGGGCTAGAGCGAGAGTCAGTTGGGGAGCGGGACCTAGAGCGAGAGTCAGTTGGGGAGCGGGACCTAGAGCGAGAGTCAATTGGGGAGCGGGACCTAGAGCGAGAGTCAATTGGGGAGCGGGACCTAGAGCGAGAGTCAGTTGGGGGTGGGGGCTAGAGCGAGAGTCAGTTGGGGAGCGGGACCTAGAGCGAGAGTCAGTTGGGGAGCGGGACCTAGAGCGAGAGTCAATTGGAGAGGTGGGGGCTAGAGCGAGAGTCAGTTGGGGAGCGGGACCTAGAGCGAGAGTCAGTTGGGGGGTGGGGGCTAGAGCGAGAGTCAATTGGGGAGCGGGACCTAGAGCGAGAGTCAATTGGGGAGCGGGACCTAGAGCGAGAGTCAATTGGGGAGGTGGGGGCTAGAGCGAGAGTCAGTTGGAGAGCGGGACCTAGAGCGAGAGTCAGTTGGGGAGGTGGGGGCTAGAGCGAGAGTCAGTTGGAGGTGGGGCCTAGAGCGAGAGTCAGTTGGGGAGGTGGGGGCTAGAGCGAGAGTCAGTTGGGGGTGGGGCCTAGAGCGAGAGTCAGTTGGAGGTGGGGGCTAGAGCGAGAGTCAGTTGGGGGTGGGGCCTAGAGCGAGAGTCAGTTGGGGGGTGGGGGCTAGAGCGAGAGTCAGTTGGGGAGCGGGACCTAGAGCGAGAGTCAGTTGGGGAGCGGGACCTAGAGCGAGAGTCAGTTGGAGGTGGGGCCTAGAGCGAGAGTCAGTTGGGGAGGTGGGGGCTAGAGCGAGAGTCAGTTGGGGGTGGGGCCTAGAGCGAGAGTCAGTTGGGGGGTGGGGGCTAGAGCGAGAGTCAGTTGGGAGCGGGACCTAGAGCGAGAGTCAGTTGAGGAGCGGGACCTAGAGCGAGAGTCAATTGGGGAGCAGAGTCAATTGGGGAGCGGGACCTAGAGCGAGAGTCAGTTGGGGGGGTGGGGGCTAGAGCGAGAGTCAGTTGGGGAGCGGGACCTAGAGCGAGAGTCAGTTGGGGAGCGGGACCTAGAGCGAGAGTCAGTTGGGGAGCGGGACCTAGAGCGAGAGTCAGTTGGGGGGGTGGGGGCTAGAGCGAGAGTCAGTTGGGGAGCGGGACTTAGAGCGAGAGTCAATTGGGGAGCGGGACCTAGAGCGAGAGTCAGTTGGGGAGCGGGACCTAGAGCGAGAGTCAGTTGGGGAGCGGGACCTAGAGCGAGAGTCAGTTGGGGAGCGGGACCTAGAGCGAGAGTCAGTTGGGGAGGTGGGGGCTAGAGCGAGAGTCAGTTGGGGAGCGGGACCTAGAGCTAGAGTCAGTTGGGGAGCGGGCCCTAGAGCGAGAGTCAGTTGGGGGTGGGGCCTAGAGCGAGAGTCAGTTGGGGTGGGGCCTAGAGCGAGAGTCAGTTGGGGAGCGGGACCTAGAGCGAGAGTCAGTTGGGGAGCGGGACCTAGAGCGAGAGTCAGTTGGGGGTGGGGCCTAGAGCGAGAGTCAGTTGGGGGGCCTAGAGCGAGAGTCAGTTGGGGGTGGGGCCTAGAGCGAGAGTCAGTTGGGGTGGGGCCTAGAGCGAGAGTCAGTTGGGGGGATGCGCCTAGAGCGAGAGTCAGTTGGGGGGGGATGCGCCTAGAGCGAGAGTCAGTTGGGGGGGGATGCGCCTAGAGCGAGAGTCATTTGCGAGACCTGGATCACACATTTACTGTTAAATAACCAACAAATATAGTCCAGATGCTTTCCCCCGTCCCCAACCACCTTCTCAGGCGCGAGTCCTGGGGCGATCTCCGCCCTCTAGTTCCGATACCGACAAAATCCCCCTGTACATCGACTGCTGCAGATAAAACTTACGAGCACACTATACTACATACTATATACTATCCCATGAAGTCAAACAATAACGGTGAAACAACTTTATCCCAGCAGAGCTGCTTTACTTATAACCCTAGTCCTGATGGCACATGAACATCCGAGTGTCCTTATGATGCACAATCATGTTATCTTAAAAGGCTTTATCCTTATGTTATTTCCGGTGTATCTTAGAATGTCCTTTTTTGTTCTGAAGTTAACTCAGTTTTGTCCTAATGTTATATCAGTTTTGTCCTAATGTTATATCAGTTTTGTCCTAATGTTTTATCAGAAATTGTTTAAAATTCAAAGTGTGTGTGGGTTTGTGTCTTTGTTATTTATACAGCGAGCAAAATAACATTTCGAGTTTGCACATATATATACACACACACACACACAATCCACAAGAGAAAAGGTCAAGTGTCAATGTTTACTGATTAAGTTTTGTTGTCTTTTTAACTTTTTCGGTATTTAGACTTTCTTGAAAAAAGAACAACAACAATGTATTGACAACAGTATCCATAAATAACATGGAGGTTGGCTTCAGTATCGTGAGAGTTAATTAGCATCGATATTTCTCTAATCTTGGCAGTGGATCGATGCCGGGCGAACTTATGAGCAAACAGTAATTGTGATATAATTGGTAACTGTTCTGTTGATTAAATACATTGAAAATTTACCGTGGTAAAAGAGCGGGGGAAAATAGTGTAAATAATGGGGGGGGATGGTGTTCTCACCATTCTGTGGTTCACTCTATGTTTTGCGCTTGAGCGTGTGCACTCAACTCGCCGAATTTGCGCACACATGAAACAATATAGCGCTTGAGTGTTTCGTTTTGTTGGCATTGGTTAGATGCCAATGACATTGTCATATAATGTTTAAATTTGTTTCCAAGTTGCGCACATGTCTTTCGGAAAATTACAAGGGACATTGGGGGTTATCAGGTTCTCTGTCTGTCTGCCTGCCTGTCTGTCTGCCTGCCTGCCTGTATCTCTCTCTCTCTCTCTCTCTCTCTCTCTCTCTCTCTCTCTCTCTGCCCCTCTCTCGCATAATCAAACATACTAATAACGCACGTGAAACACCATGTATGTGTTGATGATTCATTGCTACTACCTGCACATTAATATGTCTGACAAAGCACACGTTAATATGTCTGACACAGCACACGTAAATAAGTTACTGACAAACAGGCTACATGTGATCTTCAGGTGTTTAGCTAAGTGACGCAATGTTTACAAAAATATTGTTTAAAAAAACAACAACTGATAAGTCTTTACTTAGAAAGACTTTGATAAGCTCAGTATTAGACCAAGGATAGGCTAAACAACGGCCCCCGGGGGGGGGGGGGGCTAAGCATGAACCAATAGGCTGTTAGCTCCGTCCAGCGCTCATCTCCCCTCGTACTAGCTGTAGGATTCCAGCACCATCAGTTCATTTCACATAAACACTACAACCCATCTGCTTTGTATCGCCTTTCTGTCTAACTTATACATTGCGGCTCACAGAAAGTTTTTCCCCTTCCCTTGAACTACACCTTCAAAATGTTGTTTACCGTAATTATAAACAAGCATAAGAAATTGGAATGCTAGCCGAATGGGAAGATTAATCACGCAATATTTACCCAACATTTATTACATTAATAAGCCATAGTTTATGTACATATATGCTCATGTTATAAGCCATACTATATGTACATATCTACTTATATGCAAAGAAGTACAAAAATAGGGATATCTATTGAAATATCTGACGCCGACAATGATGTCATCACCTTTCTAAAAATAGCATCCATTCAGAGGCGTATCTGACGTTATTGGATCGGTCTCGGAAAAGTATATCCGCCTCCCCCGGCCCCTCCACCTCACGTACCTCTTTACACCACTGAAAGCATTGTGATTTATAAAAATGATCACTTCAGAGAATGACTTGCACCACAGAATGACATATACCACCGAATGACTTATGCCACCGAATGACTTATACCACCGAATGACTTATGCCACAGAATGACTTATACCACCGAATGACTTATACCACAGAATGACTTATACCACAGAATGACTTATACCACAGAATGACTTGTACCACCGAATGACTTATACCACAGAATGACTTATACCACCGAATGACTTATACCACAGAATGACTTATACCACAGAATGACTTATACCACCGAATGACTTATACCACAGAATGACTTATACGAGCCTTTGAAATAATAAAATCAGGAGTTTTAATGTCTTGATATTTCCTTTCGTACTGCATTGTTGGTAGGTACCTTAAAGGGTTGGTGGGGGGCAAAATTAAACATTCTAAGAACCGTTATTTTTTTTTCATTTCTGGGCGCCTTGCTGATGTGATGACAGAAATACCCGATGACGTCAATAATGAACATGTTTCCATTAAAAGTGTGGAATGGTTTCTTTGAAACCACCAGACATTTTAATGAAACAAATCTTCACGCGCGTGTGGCTTAATTCGGTGGCGTTACCTTTACACCGAGGTTAATTCAGGTCAGAGGTAGATTGGTGGTTGGGAGTAGGTGGGGTGGGTGGGGGGGAGGGCGGGGAAAGGCGATCAGTCCGTCAAATACAGCAGCCAGCCTCCCTTTGGAAGCAATGGAGGGTTTTAATTACCCGGTCTACTCAAATATGTTCACCGCACACAGACAAGAACGCACACACAGGCAAGAATACACACACTCCATCACACACAGTCACAACATGTCGCACGTACACACACCCACATGACGTCATACAAACATACACCATTAACACTCACACACACACACACCATTCATCCTTCCACCAAATACTCTGTTCTATCAATCAACCATTTCAGAAATCTTTTTTTTTTTGCCAAAGTCTAAAAAAATAAATTGCATTACATTAGGAACTCGATTAACTGAAGTCATTGGGGACTCAAATGTATTCCGAATAAACTCTGACCTAATTCATGACCTAATTCAGGCTTAAGGCTGCATAAAATAACTCACTTATTGGAGAACTCGTGTGTAATGAAAAGAGAGAGAGAAAAAAAAAAGAAGATGGTGTAGTTAGTGGGAATAGTCCCAGGAAGACCAGTCACTGGCAGTCATCCACCTATCTGTGTCTCCCGTGGTGCCTCCATAACATAGTCACATTGCTGACTCGGCTGTGGCGGAGACGAAAAACAAAATAAAAACACAACATAAATTATTCCCATTAGTGGTTGGTCATAATTCAAAACAGTGACCTATATAATGTTGGTGATTTTATGAATGGAAACATTTTTTTTATTCCGAAATTAAGAATAATACATTCAGTAATACATCCCATAATACATGTCCATAATACATCCCATAATACATGTCCATAATATATCCCATAATACATCCCATAATACTTCCCATAATACATGTCCATAATACATCCCATAATACATTCAGTATTAGAAGAAACCAGCAACTTCAACATAAATACAAAGTCGCTTCCATTAAGTACAGAACTATGATTGTCGCTGGGTCTCAGTGATCTTACTCCATTTTACATTGATATTACTCTATGTTACATTGATCTTACTCTATTTTACATTGATCTTACTCTATTTTACATTGATCTTACTCTATTTTACATTGATATTTCTCTATTTTACAATTGATCTTTCTCTATTTTACATTGATCTTATTCTATTTTACATTGATCTTACTCTACTTTACATTGATCTTACTCTATTTTACATTGATCTTTCTCTATTTTACATTGATCTTTCTCTATTTTACATTGATCTTACTCTATTTTACATTGATCTTACTCTACTTTACATTATTGATGAACGTCTCAAAAATCAAACAACGTGAGATCCAAACTAAACTAAAAAATGAAAGTTATTTGCCCCCAAAATTTGTTTTGAAATTCGAACTCCCGCAAAGCTGGTTTATATGGCATTTTGTCTAGTTTGTATTCCCTAGAGTGCACCATACCATAACGATTTCTCATTGCAGCGAAAGAACTTCAGAACTTCGTGCAATTTCCGCAACTTGTTTTTTGCATGTACTATACATTTTACTCTAAAGACTTTCTTTTTAATTAGATATTTTTTTGTATTATCATTGCGAGCATGACAGGGTGTAGTGTGCCTACCACACCAGCTGATGCATGTCTGCCATGCCTACAGAGCGGCGGAGTGAGTGTGCCCGCTAACGTCTGCCGGGATGGCAAAAAGAAGGGTATTTATAGACCTGTCTAGACTGGCCAGACCAGCAGGGGGGGTGTACTGCTGATTGGCCGGAATGGCAAGGCAAAGGGTTTTTTTCCTGCCGCTCGGACAGATAGGAGGGTGTAATGTGCCTGAATCCCCCCCCCCCGAAATGGCAGGCTGTGAAGGTGTGCCGACCACATCCGTCACCACCGCCAGCTGTGAATACTACGGTCTCGGATAGTCCTCATTGACCACAGTACCACCATAGTCGCAAAAAGGTTGTTTTTTCCCCGACTGGAGAACCCCAATGATCTTTTCCTCATAGACCATGGTGTGTCTCCCAGAACAGGACAACCTGGCACAGGAGATACCTCTTGACCTTATTGATCATGGTACCTCCTGTGCCAGGTAAGTATTTTACTCTAAATACCCCCCCTTTTTTTTCTTTTTTTTTTTTTTAACGCCGCCATTGCCAGCATGGTACGGGTGTAGTGTGCCTACCACACCAGCATTGTTGGCGGCGCTGATGCTCAGCTCGCCATGCCTACAGAGCGGCGGGGTGAGTGTGCCCGCTATCATCTGCAGGGATGGCAGAAAGATGGGTTTTAATCCTTGCCCAAACTGGCCAGACCAGCAGGGTGTGTGTACTGGTGATCGGCCAAAATGGCAAGGACAGAGGGGAGATGTAGTGTGCCTGTATCCTCAGCCCGAAATGGCAGGCTGCGCAGGTGTGCTTGAGTGGGACAGAGTGGAATGGTGTTGTGTGCCGACCACATCCGTCACCACCGCCAGAATTAACTTTAAAAAAAAATCATGTGTATGTGGATCTGGTAATATATCAATCTGTTGTTGTCTTTTTTTATAGTTTAAGAAAATAAAATTAATTCTAAATTCGAATGTTTTTTTGTTGTTTTTTTTTGGATTTCAAAAAAATTCCAGGAAAGGATTAATTTCGGATTTCGGCGTATCACTATGTGTGTATTTCAAAATATACCCGTCTTAAATATACAGCCCTTGTTACTATAAATCATGAAGCTACTTCACAGATATTAGATTATAGACTCTACTTATCTCCCCTGCAATAAATTTGTTTGATAGCATTTGTAACATTTCCTTCAAAATACACCCTAGTGCAGCCCTAGCAACGTCATCATTTCAAATACGTTGTTGTGCTGCCACTTACCTATATCCATGAATACTCTAGTCTACTCTATGTATTCTCAGAGTTTGTTCTGTTTGTTTAATATAGTGTGATGGAATCAAATTGAAACTTATTCTGTTGTTGTTTATTCTATCGTTGTTTATTATGTTGTTGTTTATTATGTTGTTGTTTATTATGTTATTGTTTATTATGTTGTTGTTTTGTATTGTCACCTGAAATATGTATATCTGTATAGAGAGAAGGGAGGGAAGGAGTGTTGGCACACATTTTATCATTTAATATTTTACAAGGCCCGGGGGGGAGGGTGGTATTTTATATTTTTTTATCTAAAAAAGTATTATTGTATAATTTCAGTATAAATGAAGAGCAAAATAGACATACGCATATAATTTTAAAAAAAAATAACAGGATAGGTACTCTGACAAAGAAGACAGACAGACTATAGCTTACAGAAATAAGACAGTAAGAAAATGATCACAAAAGACAGCAATTCAAAGTGACAGAAGAAAAGACAGACAAAGGATCGAACTGACTTGACAGACATTAAGTTAACATGGCTCATAATGCTATCTTTGACGTAGTGCACTTTATACGACATTATACGTATCATTTATATGTCCAGCAAACTACGGCCGTGGCTAAGGCTAAAGGCTTCCATTTTTTCCCTCTCCCACCCCCTTATATGTTTCTGGAAATTTCTGCAAAAGGGGGCCGCAAAATCCCTAAAAAATTGCCTTGGTCGAAAGTCAACTGCTAAATATGCCGGTTCCCATTTGTGCGCCTCTACAACCAGGTCAATACGATGTTTAAGAAACAAGTTCAGATGGGGACAACCATAACACAGCCTCCTGAGGGGAAGGGAGACATACGTGGGCAGTGGGGGGGGGCGCGAGGGGGGTAAAGGATAAAGGTGGCGCTAGTTGTCAACTTCCGCTGCACTGACTGTAGTCGGTCGCCCCTCTGCGGTGGGAAAGGGGATGGGGGGGTACAAAGGGAAGTATGTCCTCACAAACTGGTCAGGTAAACAAAACGTAAAGCCGGTAAACATTAAAGTAAACATTGGGTAAACACTGAGTACAGTGTTAACACGAAGAATTTGTTGACATGCGTAACAAAAATGACAAACAACTGACAAACAACGTTGATACTGGGAAATGTTGGCAGACTGGTGCTGATGTACACAGAAATGAGATAGGACTGAGATAGGACTACTGAGATAGGACTGAGATAGGACTGAGATAGTACTACTAAGATAGGACTCAGATAGGATGATAGGACTACTGAGATAGGGCTGCGATAGGACTACTGAGATAGGACTGAGATAGGACTGAGATAGTACTACTAAGATAGGACTCAGATAGGACTACTGAGATAGGACTGAGATAGGACTACTGAGATAGGACTACTGAGATAGGACTGAGATAGGACTACTGAGATAGGACTGAGATAGGACTACTGAGATAGGACTACTGAGATAGGACTGAGATAGGACTACTGAGATAGGACTACTGAGATAGGACTGAGATAGGACTACTGAGATAGGACTACTGAGATAGGACTACTGAGATAGGACTACTGAGATAGTACTACTGAGATAAGACTGAAACAAGACTGTCATAGGACTGAGAATCATATTACGGGATGATACTTGGTAGAGCCTGGAACCGATTGACCCCAATACATGAAGATCGATTGTAACATTATTAGGTGACAGGGGACGAGGCGTGAGTGTTGCCGGTCATAACTCAGAGAAAAATGTCTTGATGTTTTTATGCTATGTACAAAGCACAAACGAAAATAGATTTATATATTTTTATAAATTATTAGACTAACAACATGTACAATTTATATATATCGGATGTTATATATATATATATATATATATATATTTAAACGTGTAGTTATTTGATTATGAATGATTATGCTAACTATATCCAATAAACACAGTACCATTCTATAGCTATATCCAACAAAGGTGGGCCCCCCCTAAAAATGTCCGAGTGAGCAATAGTTATATATACTTAAATATTTGGCTTTGACATATAATATCTGGACTTATGAAGGGCCCCCTTATGGCCATATCTCAAATAACTTTAGGGCCCTATCCAGTCTAAATCCAGCCCTGAACAAAGCCTTGTACGATAACACGCGGACACGGATATAACTGCACACCGTGTTTCCGGTGTAGTACCGTGTGTCAAAATGAAACAGCGCTTGACCTCATTTTTGTGTGACCGTTAATAAAAATTAATGTCCGTCAGACGAATTCATACGTCATGCTAAATTATTCCGACGGTCCTCACCTGAAACTCTAAATACCCCGCCAGGTGTTTTAAGCAGCATTGTTATAATACCCCTCTCTTAATCCTTGGTAGATGCGTACCTAGGTTGGGGGGAGGGGAGGTCCAAGTTTGAAAGTCCCCCCGGGCCCCACCTTGAGGGGGCCCCCAAATATTTTTTTTACATTGAATAATAAGTACATTATCTCATGTCATGGTGTCGAATGTCAAAATGCAGGCCCCCCCCCCAAAGAGGGATTCGGGGTTCGACAAACTGTAAAAAAAATGTAATCCCGTATCGAGTGGGAAAAAAAAACAAACTCTATTGGTTATAAGGAATTGAATAAAATGAACAAATTTATATAAAACATCTGGTAAAGGGTTAAAAGAAGGTGCATAATGTAAGAGTAAGAAGTTACTTCCCCTTGTTCTAAACGCTTACAGATACAAGTAATTTTTTTTTTTAAATTACAGGAGGTAAAAAAAAAAGCAGGTTATCATGATGTCATTGTGATAATTTTTCTTACGAGAGTAAAATAAAAACTGAGTCAATATTCTAGATTGTTTCTGTGTTTTTTGTTTTTAATCTTATTTTTTCAAAAGTGTTTTATCAAATGGCGTGTTTTTGTGGTGCTGGCCAACAAAGACGATGCTGCGAGTATTAATACAGGACCGTTCATAGAGACTTGTGGGGTTATTTGGGGGGTGGGGGGGGTCCTAGGGTAATGTACCTGTGAGGGGGGGGCTCTAAGCACCGGATTTAAAAGTTGGCTATTTCCCTATCCATAAAAAACGGCCCTTTATTTTTTTTCAAAGGCAGCACCGGATTGACCTAAAAGCTATAAACGCGCTTTATATAGGTATTTAACCATGTTTAATACAGGGTGCACGTTTTACAGACACGATTCTGTTTCAAGCACCATAGCAGTTGCCGGGACTCTCTTGCTATTGCTCGTCAGCAGGCACGCCGAGAGGGGAGGTCGGGGGGGGGTCATTGCCGGGGGCCCACATCTGTAAGGGGGCCCGGCTGCCCCGACCATGTCAATTTTTTAACGACTCATTGTTTATTAAGGGGCCCGCAATGATGTCCTGCCCTTGTTGGCTCTCGGCGCCCCTGCTCGTCAGAACCTTTAATGTCCCTGCCAGCCAGCAGCGTAACTAGCATTAGTGCCCCCCCCCCAACTGGGCCGAGTCTAAAGATGTTGCCCCATTCCAATGCCCAAAAAAAAAATGACTAAAGTACTGAAAATGCACACACACACACCTCACCCCAATTGATGGTGGCTTAAAAAAGTGCCACCTGTGGAGGGACACCTCTGCCTGGTGACGCCCCTGATGTCAGCACGTCCCCGATAATAACAAAGTAGTTAGTCCCATCAGCTTTACATTCTAAATAGTATACTTACCACTGCGAAGTAGCGTGTAATATCTGTTCACTAGTGAGTCCAATATTTCCTACTGCTGAAGTAACGTGCAATATATGTTCACTAGTGAGTCCAATATGTACTACTGCTGAAGTAACATGTAATATCTGTTCACTGGGTGAGTCCAATATGTCCTACTGCTGAAGTAACGTGCAATATGTGTTCACTAGTGAGTCCAATATTTACTACTGCTGAAGTAACGTGTACAATCTTTTTTTTTTATTAGTATTCCCTCTCTCCTGAATGTTAAGAAATACAAATATATATATATATATATATATATATATATATATATATATATATATATATATACGTCAGTTACGTCTACTCATGAAGATAGTGTCGCTGTTAGACTGAAGAACAGTTATCAGCGCCACTTACATATCAGTAGCGGGCCTTAGTTCGAACATTTGGCCAGGACACACTCGAACAAGGTCTTGTTTAATTTTTTTTTGTTTTGTTTTCTGTCGCAAGAGCCCCCTCATGTTTGTACTGAAGTCACTTGTTGGAGGAGAGGAGGAGACATAGATCACACCGCTGTGGAGTAGGTGCTGGGGGTGAGGGGATGTAGGGAGGAGTAAACAAAAAGAGAGGGTGGGGGTAGAAAGAAAGAATAATCCGGGATTTTTTTTTATAGGAAGAGCTGATGTTGGTTGGGAGAGGGAGGGGGGGGGGGAGAAACTTCACCGAAAAGGGAAATAATTCTTACCTGTTTGTTTACAGCACGTTTGGGGAAGTTACCGCACTTGGTCAAGTTGTGAAACGAAAGTGAAGGGTGGTGGGAGGTAGAAGCGGACGCGGAGAGTTCCACCCAATTAAAAAATGAAGTTTTAAAAATTCACGTTAATGTATGAATGGTGTGACCGATTCCAAGTATCGTAGAAATAATTTTTAAAATGTTTAAGGGGGAAAGTGAGGAGGGGGGGGGTCTAAGTTGTGTGTCATTTCAGCGACCCTGCGGACAGTAATATGAGTACTGGGAATTGATAAAGAACGATTTTTCGTTTATGAATGGCACATATTAAATTCAACAACTTGACTCTAAAATTAAGTTGGCGATTGTTGGACGCTATGAAAATAAATGTGAAACAGTTGTCATTTGGCAGTTGCCATATCCCGATAAATTATTTTTAATATTGAATGCAAGTCTGTGTTTTTTTAGAGCATTTTCGAAAAAAAATGCTCTATTGTCCCCGTTTTGTCTGTCTGTCTGTCCATCTGTCCGTCATCACCCTAGATCTCAACAACCATAAGTCCTAGACCCATGATGTATATATCATTTTGTAGGTCTTGGCCTGCCAAGAAATGACTTTTTTCCATTTCGCGATCTGACCTCTGAGGGCCGTAAAAGGGGGCTTAGTACCGTTTTTTTGCTATATAAGCTATATTAATAAAGAGCGCCTATATCTCAACAACCATAAGTCCTAGACCCATGATGTATATATCATTTTGTGGAGTCTTGGCCTGCCAAGTGTACATCAAAAGTCCATTTCGCGATAGGAACTCTGAGGGCCGGGCTTCAGGGCTCCTAAGGGGCTTATATATTATATATACACCTTGTACGTTCAATAACCCATTCATTTGGTGCGAAATACTGCAGCACGTAGTTTCACCAAGATTTATTAAGAAACTCATCAAATGAAATAGTAAGCTTGTGTTCTGAGTTTAATTGAAAGTATCAGAGCTATGCAACAATTGACGGAGTTTTCGGACGATTAAATGACTATAATTTCGAATGTTTTCAATTATGAGTCCTATTTCAGTAACCACAAACCACTTGTAAGTTAGATTTAAGAGAAAAATTTTTTTTTCAAATATAAAGAAACGTCTTTATAATATTTTACAGATATATGCATTACACAATTAAATTCCATAAACATTTCCAAAATTTACAAATATTTACTGAAAGCTAACTATACGTACTGATACATAACACAAAAATAAGCTCTAACACGTCCTGTGTCCAGAATGGAACAGGCTTAATTCTTGTTTAATTAACCGTAGGCTGTTTGTGCTGTCATTTTTTTTTAGAAACATAGCTTGTATTACTATGAGTTATATTCTATAATATTCTACTGGCGAGAATTTAAAATGTCACCGTAAAATTTATACATAATTTATTATCAAATATAATTAGAACACATTTCTAAGTCCGGCATGTAGGATGGCTGAGGATAGTTATGACAATAGGTTGTGGTGTGAAGATACATAGATTTTAGATAGATAGATGGACAGACAGACAGACAGACAGACAGACAGACAGACAGACAGACAGACAGATAGATAGATAGATAGATAGATAGATAGATAGATAGATAGATAGATAGATAGATAGATAGATAGATAGATAGATAGATAGATAGATAGATAGATAGATAGATAGATAGATAGATAGATAGATAGATAGATAGATAGATAGATAGATAGATAGATAGATAGATAGATAGATAGATAGATAGATAGATAGATAGATAGATAGATAGATAGATAGATAGATAGATAGATAGATAGAGAGATAGATAAAATAATGGGTGAATGGATGGATGAGTGGATAGATATATAGGTGGGCAAGTGGGTAAATAGGTCGATGAGTAGATATGTATGTATATAGGTTGTTAGGTAGGCAGGCAGACATACGGGTTGTTAGGTAGGCAGGCAGACAAACATGTTATTAGGTAGATAAGTATAACGATCCATTCATTGTCTAATTGATAATTAGCACATTTGAACCCCCCCCCCACATACACACACATCTCCCTATTTACGCCCCTGCATACACTCATTACTAATTAACATCTGGCACAACTATCCAAGCGAGATAATCGCTTGAAAAAACTAAGACCACGGGCGGACCACTTTGTGAACAAAATGTGAAGATATTTATGCAGAAAGATGTGTGGAAAATTAAGCTAAAACTACTGAGTGAACAAGCACGCACAAACAAACTCTTGGACGGAGAATGGCACGGCATGATTGAGAATAGAAAAAAATATTTACAGACGAAGCTCAAAAACTACTCATGCTCATTTGAGTTATTTTTTTTTTACACATTTTTTATATTCCTTTAATTCAGTTAAATGTAAATGAGATCGAAGTTCAAGTTACTAATTTGCGAATCGATCTGTAGGCCTTGCTACCCAGTCTTTAGACAATACTTGATTAGCCTTTTTTTTAAAAAAAATTGTGTAGTTTTAGTACTGGCCTCATGCATAACAGTTCTCATGCACTACATTCACAACATGGGCGCAACCGATGTACGGGTCGTGCTGGTCCGGACCGTACCAAAAATCAAGCCACTGGTATTCGACCCTACCAAAATTTGGGGGCAGACATACCAATTTTCATCTTTCCTAATATTTTGGACCCTACCAACTTCAACATACTGATTGCACCCCTGATTCACAATAACAGGGACGAATGGCTAAAAATTGTGTGGAGCGCTCGACTGTCTACCAGTAAGGGGGGGGAAAAGAAAGAGGGGGTTTATTTAAATAAAATTTTATAAGGGAAGGATTTTTGTTGGTTTATTTTTTCCTCCTCGAGAATGCGCCCCCCCCCCCCAATAAATTCGTCGGGGTAAAGCCCTGGGTTCGATCATCAGTGAGAACTGAGAACCACGGGAATGTTTCTATGTCCTGGTGATAGTTGGTTTTAAAATACCTCAACCCCGCCCTGCTTTGAATGGGTACCTGACTTTAGTTGGGGAAGCAATGTCGGCTAGGCTTTAAACTAACCACATAACCCCTTTAGATGCCTTGGTTACTGAGACAGATGAATTATACACACCATCTGCCGCGATGGCCTTTTAGGGCTAAGGGAATTTTACTACTGCATCTGCATAATATAGAAAATACTGTCGTGCAACATACTTTATACGGAACATAGACTAAAATTAAAAGCGTGGGCGATTACCATATACTAAACTAAATATGTCTTTAAATTAGTTGAAAAGTAGAAATAAACGAATTATTTATATATCTAGATAGATCTGCACTCGCGCTTATATTTTTAGTAATGATATTTTATATAACTAATTTTATGATATAAATTATATTGCAAGGATTTATGTTTTTTACTTTGAGTGAATTAAAAAAAAAAGCTTTTTTAAAAAATGCATAATGTTTTTTTTTTTAATTTATCTTTGTAATGAAATCCTAATGGGTTATCGTAAATATTTCTTTTTTTTTTTTTGGCTAATATAGCTTTTGATTTGCTTAAGTACATCTGGCAATAGTGGTCAGAGGTCAAAGTTCGATTACATTTGTTTTGGTTTGAAAAAAACTTCAATCTGACTGAGAATAGTGATACTCGGTGTTTCCATCAAGTTGTTTCCCAATTTAACAAGTAAAACACTTTTCATTTTATATCCAAAAGAAAAACATCTTAAAAACGTATTTTCATTTACCGTTAACAGTTACCAATGTCTATTGATTTAACTATCCACATCATGGCACATTCATTGCAAATTTCGTTAGCTAGCTCGTAGAGTAGTAACAGCCCCGTAGCCAAGGGGGGGGCACTGGGGGGGCCGTGCCCCCCTCCGCTAGGTGTGGAGTGCCACCCCCCCCCCCCCCGCTTAAAAAGAAGAAAAAGAGGAGAAAATAAAGAAAAAGTAACTAAAATGAGAAATTACCCCCTTGCTGGGTATTGGTGCCCCCCTGCTTACTTTGACCAGTAACTTAGTAAGTAAACTAAATATACCAACACCAGTAATAACTAGTATTTTAAATTGTTTAACTATTATATAGTATTAATAATTCTCATTATTAGTATTGCTCATTACTGAAGGTTTAATTACCCATTATTCATCAAAGATTATTCATTATGAATCATTATCTCTGATGATTGTTGGTTTTTATTATTGATGAAATAAGTGCACTAAAAAACTATCTGGTCTATCCAGTGGCGTAGCAAGGGGGGGCGGGAGGGTACATATGTCCCCGGGCGCCGAGGTTCAGGGGCGCCAAATGGTATATTTTACATATAATATTATATGGTTTTTTAATGGGGGGAGGGGCACTAAAAAGGTATTAAAAAGGTAAAATGCCCCGGGCGCAAGTTGCCTTGCCCTCCCTCGCTATGCCTATGGGTCTATCCCATTGAAAATGATTGATTAGTTGTTATAGTAATAATGGGACGGATGGCCGAGTGGTGTAGACACTCGACTGTCGACCTGAGAGTCCTGGGTTTGATCCTCTGTGAGAATCATGGGAATTTTTCCAGGTGAAATGTGTTTCAAAGTCGTCCCGCAAGTCCACCCAGCTTTAAATGGGTACCCGACTTTAAGTTGGGGAAGTAATGGTGGCTGGGCATTGTGCTAACCACACAATCCCTTTATATGCCAAGGTTATAGAAATAGATGAATTCTACACTTCATCTGCCCCGATGGCCCATTAAGGCTAAGGGAACTTTACTTTTTTCTATAGTAATAATAGGATATATAAGAGATAAATATTTTCTTACATTTACAAGGACCTTACACTAACAGAAAAAAAGAGAAGCAAGGTAATTTAGCTGGTCACTGTGAAAGTTTCCTATGTCTATTTGTCTTCCTTGGACGCCTTGGTGCTTCCTTAGCCATTACAATTTACAGTTAGTGGTTACAGGTTCAACTTTCGCCATGTTCACTGCAAAGATTTTCCCATTAGTGGTTATTAGGATCTAAGAGATAAACAATTCATTCTTTACAAACCTTTTTAAAAAATGCTTCTGTTGATGACAGGTGATTAAGAAGTGCAGACATTAAACTGTTGATCTGAAAGTCCCTGGTTTGATCTCTCTGTGATCTCAAGTTCACATGAGTTGGGAAAGCATAGAGATTGACCCATTCACCTATATATGTCTCCTGAGATGCATCCACAGCCATTGCACAATTGGTTAAGGTGGAGTTGAAAGAAGGGCACTGCAATTCTATAAGATAAACAAATATAATTACTTCTATTGATACTTTGGCATTAACTTTGTGTAACTAATTTCATATTTTTGTCTTATTATAAAATTTAAAAAAAATATGTAGTCTATGAGCAAAAGTTCTTTTCATATCTGACAGATAATCTTTTAATTATGATTTATGCTTCCCATATTAATTAAAACTTCAATTAAAAAAACGTTCTTAACTATGCTTTTAGGGCTTAAGTATGTTATCTATAATTATTTTCAGGATTTGACTACTGGGTTGTTCCAAGTACAACATGAGCACTGCTCACCTTCACACTGCTGTTAAACAACTGAATGGCTTCTCGCTTTATTACTCACATGACTTTGCTATTATTGTAATTGACAGGGGAGAAAATAGACTGAACCTTGAATTTGTGACTACGTTTAATACTCTACTCGATGACGTAGAAAGGTAAATGTTGTCATAATAAGAAAATAATATAAAGATTTTGTGCTAAATACTTGTATACTGCCATTCTAAACACTTAGCTTATTGTTCAGAGCTTTTTACAGATTTCTATTCAATATCATTTTTATTAAAGTTTGTATTTAATTTTTCCCTTTTGTCTATTTTTCTTGTAGGAATGAGTCATGCAAAGGTCTGATAACAACAGGCTCTGGAAAGTTTTATGGAAACGGTATGGATCTGGAATGGATGGCGAAAATTCCTCCACAAGAAGGCTTACGATTTCGTTCAACTTTTCACAGGTTTATTAAACGACTGATGTGTTACCCACTTCCAACTTTAGCAGCAATAAATGGTTGGTGATGTCTTGTTTTATTTGTTGTTGTTTTTTATATTTGTTTGAAGATATTTGTTTAAATAACAAACTGTATGCCAAATAAGCAAAGATCACCAAAATTATTGCAGACAGTTCTTTAACTCAGATGGTTTATTACGAAATAAACTAATAATCAATAATGTACCAGGTATTAAACATTGCATTTTTTCTTTCAGGTCATGCGATTGCAGTAGTGGAGCTTTGGTAGCTTTTGCCCATGACCTTCGCACAATGAAGACAGAAAGAGGCTTTCATTTTGCTTTAATGAAGTGTTTATAAATTTACATTTTACACCATTTTTATTGGAGATGCTTCGGTAATTACTTAAGTTTTTTTACAAAAAAAAAATGTTAATTACGACATTAAGGTTACAGTCATTTTTTTTTTTTTTTTTTTTGTAAAACTCTTAATAGAAAATTACTCTATACGATGTATTTATTTGTAAAAATTTGATTTTAATTATTTTTTGCAGGAAAAATTGGAAATGGGAAGATTTTTTCAGAAGCTATAGTCCTTGGGACGCTTGCTATATTGCAGAAGAAGCTTTTAACTGTGGCTTAGTCAGTGCCATGCCATCAGCTAACCTGTTGATAACTGAATCTGTTAGGGTAAGTTGAGAAGTTTTGTTAGGAAAAAATGGATTCCCCAGAGAGAGAGTCTTTCCAAAATGAAAGAAAATGTGTACAGAAATGCTCTGAAAATTTTGGATGACGATGAAGACCAGCAACTAACTCCAGTTTCAAAACTTCTAGGACAATTATATTAAATGGTTAATTGGTAATTCATTTCTAAGTTTTATGATCTATTTTTAAATTGATTACTTCTGGGTTGTTATTTTTTTTTGTTGAGATGTTGTTATGATGGGCTCAGTAGATAGATCAATGCATTCAATTATTATTTTGCATTTCAATGTAATAGGATGCTTCTTCACAAGATAATATCTAATGTCATTAGAGATATACTTAAACTATTTATCCATTGCTTGTGACATTGTTCATTTGGTGATGTTCTGAAATATTTGACGTCTAATTAAAATCTCTTGTTTACATAGCTGAAATTGAAGAGGTTCCAGTATTTTGTAATCTATTACTGTGTTTGTCTAGGTTTACTGTATGATCTACTGATATGTTTTTGTATAGCTCCATAATTGATGAGTCACATGTTGTTTATGTATGCTATCATGGAACAAAGTAAAAAAAATTTTCAGTGTCTTTTTTTTTTTGTATTTCACTTTGTTACAATTTTCTAAAATATGTATTATTGTTATTGATTTAGTTCCAATTAACATGTTATTGTTTCCAAGTAAAGAGAACTACATGTATCTAAATAAT
>JAGDYQ010000014.1:2722107-2786760 GCA_021962125.1 Bulinus truncatus
TGTTTTTATGCTATGTACAAAGCACAAACGAAAATAGATTTATATATTTTTATAAATTATTAGACTAACAACATGTACAATTTATATATTCCGGATGTATATATATATATATATATATATATATTTAAACGTGTAGTTATTTGATTATGAATGATTATGCTAACTATATCCAATAAACACAGTACCATTCTATAGCTATATCCAGCAAAATTGGGCCCCCTAAAATGTCCGAGTGAGCAATAGTTATATATACTTAAATATTTGGCTTTGACATATAATATCTGGACTTATGAAAGGGCCCCCTTATGGCCATATCTCAAATAACTTTAGGGCCCTATCCAGTCTAAATCCAGCCCTGAACAAAGCCTTGTACGATAACACGCGGACACGGATATAACTGCCACACCGTGTTTCCGGATGTAGTACCGTGTCCAAAATGAAGCAGCGCTTGACCTCATTTTTTTGTGTGACGGTGTTAAAAATTAATGTCCGTCAGACAATTCATACGTCATGCTAAATTATTCCTTGGTCCTCACCTGAAACTCTAAATGCCCGCCAGGTGTTTTAAGCAACATTGTTATAATAACCCTCTCTTTAATCCTTCGTAGAGGTGTACCTAGGGTGGGGGGAGGTGGGTCCAAGTTTGAATGTCCCAGGACCCCACCTTGAGGGGCTTGAATATTTTTTTACATTGAATAATAAGTACATTATCTCTCATGTCATGGTGTCGAATGTCAAATGCAGGCCCCCCCAAAGAGGCCCTTCGGGGTTCGACAAACTGTAAAAAAAATGTAATCCCGTATCAGTGGGAAAAAAAAAACAAACTCTATTGGTTATAAGGAATTGAATAAAATGAACAAGAGTACACATATGAAACATCTGGTAAAGGGTTAAAGAAGGTGCATAATGTAAGTAAGAAGTTGCTTCCCCTTGTTTTAAACGCTTACAGATACAAGTAATTTTTTTTAAATTACAGGAGGTAAAAAAAAAAAGCAGGTTATCATGATGTCATTGTGATAATTTTTCTTACGAGAGTAAAAATAAAAACGAGTCAATATTCTAGATTGTTTCTGTGTTTTTTGTTTTTAATCTTATTTTTTCAAAAGTGTTTTATCAAATAGGGTGTTTTTGTGGTGCTGGCCAACAAAGACGATGCTGCGAGTATTAATACAGGACCGTTCATAGAGACTTGTGGGGTTATTTGGGGGGGGGGGTGTCCTAAGGTAATGTACCTGTGAGGGGGGAGGGGCGGGCCATATAAGCACCGGATTTAAAAGTTGGCTATATGCCTATCCATAAAAAACGGCCCTTTATTTTTTTCAAAGGCAGCACCGGATTGATCTAAAAGCTATACAACGCGCGTATATAGGTATTTAACCATGTTTAATACATGGTGCACGTTTTACAGACACGATTCTGTTTCAAGCACCATAGCAGTTACCGGGACTCTCTTGCTATTTCTCGTCAGCAGGTACGCCGAGAGTGGAGGTCGGGGGGTGGGTCATTGCCAGGGGGCCCACATCTGTAAGGGGGCCCGGCTGCCCCGACCATGCCAAATTTTTAACGACTCATTGTTTATTAAGGGGCCCGCAATGATGTCCTGCCCTTGTTGGCTCTCGGCGCCCCTGCTCGTCAGAACCTTTAATGTCCCTGCCAGCCAGCAGCGTAACTAGCATTAGTGCCCCCCCCCAACTGGGCCGAGTCTAAAGATGTTGTCCCATTCCGATGCCCAAATAAAAATGACTAAAGTACTGAAAATGCACACACACACACCTCACCCCAATTGATGGTGGCTTAAAAAAAAAGTGCCACCTGTGGAAGGACACCCCCCTGCCCGGTAACGCCCCTAATGTCAGCACGTCCCCGATAATAACAAAGTAGTTAGTCCCATCAGCTTTACATTCTAAATAGTATACTTACCACTGCGAAGTAACGTGTAATATCTGTTCACTAGTGAGTCCAATATTTCCTACTGCTGAAGTAACGTGCAATATATGTTCACTAGTGAGTCCAATATGTACTACTGCTGAAGTAACATGTAATATCTGTTCACTGGGTGAGTCCAATATGTCCTACTGCTGAAGTAACGTGCAATATCTGTTTACTAGTGAGTCCAATATTTACTACTGCTGGAGTAACGTGTGAAATATTTTTTTTATTAGTATTCCCCCTCTCCTGAATGTTAAGAAATACAAAAAATATATATACGTCAGTTACGTGTACTCATGAAGATAGTGTCGCTGTTAGACTGAAGAACAGTTATCAGCGCCACTTACATATCAGTAGCGGGCCTTAGTTCGAACATTTGGCCAGGACACACACACGAACAAGGTCTTGTTTAATTTTTTTTTTTGTTTTGTTTTCTGTCGCAAGAGCCCCGTCATGTTTGTACTGAAGTCACTTGTTGGAGGAGGAGGAGACATAGATCACACCGCTGTGGAGTGGGTGCTGTGGGGTGAGGGGATGTAGGGAGGAGTAAACGAAAAAAAAGAGGGTGGGGGTAGAAAGAAAGAATAATCCGGGTTTTTTTTTTGTATAGGAAGAGCTGATGTTAGTTGGGGGGAGGGGGGGATAACTTCACCGAAAAGGGAAATAATTCTTACCTGTTTGTTTACAGCACGTTTGGGGAAGTTACCGCACTTGGTCAAGTTGTGAAACGAAAGTGAAGGGTGGTGGGAGGTAGAAGCGGACGCGGAGAGTTCCACCCAATTAAAAAAAAATGAAGTTTTAAAAATTCACGTTAATGTATGAATGGTGTGACCGATTCCAAGTATCGTAGAAATAATTTTTAAAATGTTTAAGGGGGAAGAGTGAGGAGGGGGGGTCTGGGTTGTGTGTCATTTCAGCGACCCTGCGGACAGTAATATGAGTACTGGGAATTGATAAAGAACGATTTTTCGTTTATGAATGGCACATATTAAATTCAACAACTTGACTCTAAGAATTAAGTTGGTGATTGTTGGACGCTATGAAAATAAATGTGAAACAGTTGTCATTTGGGTAAGTCGCTGCATATCCCGATAAATTATTTTTAATATTGAATGCAAGTCTGTGTTTTTTTAGAGCATTTTCGAAAAAAATGCTCTATTGTCCCCGTCTTTGTCTGTCTGTCTGTCCATCTGTCCGTCATCACCCTAGATCTCAACAACCATAAGTCCTAGACCCGAAGTAGAGGTGATGTATATATCATTTTGTAGGTCTTGGTCTGCCAAGAAATGACTTTTTTCCATTTCGCGATCTGACCTCTGAGGGCCGTAAAAGGGGGCTTAGTACCGTTTTTTTGCTATATAAGCTATATTAATAAAGAGCGCCTATATCTCAACAACCATAAGTCCTAGACCCATGATGTATATATCATTTTGTAGGTCTTGGCCTGCCAAGTGTACATCAAAAGTCCATTTCGCGATAGGAACTCTGAGGGCCGGGCTTCAGGGCTCCTAAGGGGCTTATATATTATATATACACCTTGTACGTTCAATAACCCATTCATTTGGTGTGAAATACTGCAGCACGTAGTTTCAACTAAGATTTATTAAGAAGCTCATCAAATGAAATAGTAAGCTTGTGTTCTGAGTTTAATTGAAAGTATCAGAGCTATGCAACAATTGACGGAGTTTTCGGACGATTAAATGACTTTAATTTCGAATGTTTTCAATTATGAGTCCTATTTCAGTAACCACAAACCACTTGTAGTTAGATTTAAGAGAAAATATTTTTTTTTCAAATATAAAGAAACGTCTTTATAATATTTTTTTACAGATATATGCATTACACAATTAAATTTATAAACATTTCCAAAATTTACAAATATTTACTGAAAGCTAACATACGTACTGATACATAACAAGAAAATGCTCTAACACGTCCTGTGTCCAGAATGGAACAGGCTTAATTGCTTGTTTAATTAACCGTAGGCTGTTTGTGCTGTCATTTTTTTTTAGAAACGTAGCTTGTGTTACTATGAGTTATATTCTATAATATTCTACTGGCGAGAATTTAAAATGTCACCGTAAAATTCATACATAATTTATTATCAAATATAATTAAAACACATTTCTAAGTCCGGCATGTAGGATGGCTGAGGATAGTTATGACAATAGGTTGTGGTGTGAAGATACATAGATTTTAGATAGATAGATAGATAGATAGATAGATAGATAGATAGATAGATAGATAGATAGATAGATAGATAGATAGATAGATAGATAGATAGATAGATAGATAGATAGATAGATAGATAGATAGATAGATAGATAGATAGATAGATAGATAGATAGATAGATAGATAGATAGATAGATAGATAGATAGATAGATAGATAGATAGATAGATAGATAGATAGATAGATAGATAGATAGATAGATAGATAGATAGATAGATAGATAGATAGATAGATAGATAGATAGATAGATAGATAGATAGATAGATAGATAGATAGATAGATAGATAGATAGATAGATAGATAGATAGATAGGTTGTTAGGTAGGCAGGCAGACAAACATGTTATTAGGTAGATAAGTATAACGATCCATTCATTGTCTAATTGATAATTAGCACATTTAACCCCCCCCCCCCCACTCGCACACACATCTCCCTATTTAAGCCACTGCATACACTCATTACTAATTAACTTCTGGCACAACTATCCAAGCGAGATAATCGCTTGAAAAAACTAAGACCACGGGCGGACCACTTTGTGAACAAAATGCGAAGATATGTATGCAGAAAGATGTGTGGAAAATTAAGCTAAAACTATCGAGTGAACAGGCACGCACAAACAAACACTTGGACGGAGAATGGCACGGCATGAATGAGAATAGAAAAAAAAATATTTACAGACGAAGCTCAAGAACTACTCACGCTCATTTGGGTTTGTTTTTTTTTTACACATTTTTTATATTCAATTAAATGTAAATGAGATCGAAGTTCAAGTTACTAATTTGCGAATCGATCTGTAGGCCATGCTACCCAGTCTTTAGACAATACTTGATTAGCCTTTTTTTTTTAAATGTCTAGTTTTAGTCCTGGCCTCATGCATAACAGTTCTCATGCACTACATTCACAACATGGGCGCAACCGATGTACGGGTCGTGCGGGTCCGAACCCTACCAAAAATCAGGCCACTGGTATTCGACCCTACCAAAATTTGGGGGCAGACATACAAATTTTCATCTTACCTAATATTTCGGACCCTACCAACTTCAACATACTGGTTGCGTCCCTGATTCACAATAAGAGGGACGAATGGCTAAAAATTGTGTGGAGCTCTAGACTGTCTACCAGAAACACCGGCGGCGGAACGAAATACTTTAAGGAGGGGGGGGGGCAAGTGTTATTTTTTAATAATATCGATTAAATACTTGCTACAGAATTACTATATTCTATTATTGAATTAAAGGGGTAAAATGTGTCTTTCGGTCATATTTTGTCTTGCCTCAATTAATTATGGCTTGCCCCCCTTAAAATATCCGCCGCCGGTTGACCATTAACACCGGCGGCAAAACAAAATACTTTAAGGAGGGGGAAAGTGTACTTGCTAAAAAATTAATATATTCTATTATTGAATTAAAGGGGTAAAATGTGTTTTCGGTCATATTTTGTCTTGCTCCTCCTTGAATTATGGCTTGCCCCCCCTTAAAATATTTCGTTCCGCCGCCGGTGGTGACCAGAAAGCCCTGGGTTCGATCATCAGTGAGAACTGAGAACCACGGGAATGTTTCTATGTCCTGGTGAAAGTTGGTTTTAAAATACCTCCATAACCCCGCCCTGCTTTGAATGGGTACCTGACTTTAGTTGGGGAAGCAATGTCGGCTGGGCTTTAAACTAACCACATAACCCCTTTAGATGCCTTGGTTACTGAGACAGATGAATTATACACACCATCTGCCGCGATGGCCTTTTAAGGCTAATAAGGGAATTTTACTACTGCACCTGCATAATATAGAAAATACTGTCGTGCAACATACTTTATACGGAACATATACTAAAATTAAAAGCGTGGGCGATTACCATATACTAAACTAAATATGTCTTTAAATTAGTTGAAAAGTAGAAATAAACGAATTATTTATATATCTAGATAGATCTGCACTCGCGCTTATATTTTTAGTAATGATATTTTTAAATATTTTATATAGCTAATTTTATGATATAAATTATATTGTAAGGATTTATGTTTTTTACTTTGAGTGAATTAAAAAAAAGCTTTTTTTAAAAAATGCTTAATGTTGTTTTTTTTTTTTTAATTTATCTTTGTAATGAAATCCTAATGGGTTATCGTTAATATTTCTTTTTTTTGGCTAATATAGATTTTGATTTGCTTAAGTACATCTGGCAATAGTGGTCAGAGGTCAAAGTTCGATTACATTTGTTTTGGTTTGAGAAAACTTCAATCTGACTGTGAATAGTGATACTCGGTGTTTCCACCAAGTTGTTTCCCAATTTAACAAGTAAAACACTTTTCATTTTATATCCAAAAGAAAAACATCTTTAAAAACGTATTTTCATTTACCGTTAACAGTTACCAATGTCTATTGATTTAACTATCCACATCATGGCACATTCTTTGCAAATTTCGTTAGCTAGCTCGTAGAGTAGTAACTTAGTAAGTAAACTAAATATACCAATACCAGTAATAACTAGTATATTAAATTGTTTAACTATTATATAGTATTAATAATTCTCATTATTAGTATTGCTCATTACTGAAGGTTTAATTACCCATTATTCATCAAAGATTGTTCATTATGAATCATTATCTCTGATGATTGTTGGTTTTGATTATCATTATTGATGAAATAAGGGCACTAAAAAACTATCCAGGGGCGTAGCGAGGGTGGGGGCGGGGGTACAAATGTCCCCGGGCGCCGAGGTTCATGGGTGCCAAATGGTATATTTTATATATAATATTATATGGTTTACGAATGGGGGGTGGGGTGCTAAAAAGGTATTAAAAATGTAAAATGCCCCGGGCGCAAGTTGCCTTGCCTCCCCTCGCTACGCCTATGGGTCTATCCCATTGAAAATGATTGATTAGTTATAGTAATAATGGGACGGATGGCCGAGTGGTGTAGACACTCGACTGTCGACCTGAGAGTCCTGGGTTCGATCCTCGGTGAGAACCAGGGGAATTTTTCCAGGCAAAATGTGTTTCAAAGTTGTCCCGCAAGTCCACCCAGCTTTAAATGGGTACCCGACTTTAAGTTGGGGAAGTAATGGCGGCTGGGCGTTGTGCTCACCACACAATCCCTTTATATGCCAAGGTTATAGAAACAGATGAATTATACACTTCTTCTGCCCCGATGGCCCATTAAGGCTAAGGGAACTTTACTTTTTTCTATAGTAATAATAGGATATATGAGAGATAAATATTTTCTTATATTTACAAGGACCTTACACTAACAGAAAAAAAGAGAAGCAAGGTAATTTAGCTGGTCACTGTGAAAGTTCCCTATGTCTATTTGTCTTCCTTGGACGCCTTGGTGCTTCCTTAGCCATTACAATTTACAGTTAGTGGTTACAGGTTCAACTTTCGCCATGTTCACTGCAAAGATTTTCCCATTAGTGGTTATTAGGATCTAAGAGATAAACAATTAATTCTTTACAAACCTTTTTAAAAAATGCTTCTGTTGAGGACAGGTGATTAAGAAGTGCAGGCATTAAACTGTTGATCTGAAAGTCCCTGGTTTGATCTCTCTGTGATCTCAAGTTCATATGAGTTGGGAAAGCATGTAGATTGACCCATTCACCTATATATGTCTCCTGAGATGCATCCACAGCCATTGCACAATTGGCTAAGGTGGAGTTAAAAGAAGGGCACTGCAAATCTATAAGATTAACAAATATAAATACTTCTATTGATACTTTGGCATTAACTTTGTGTAACTAATTTCATATTTTTGTCTTATTATAAAATTAAAAAAAATATATATATTCTATGAGCAAAAGTTCTTTTCATATCTGACAGATAATCTTTTAATTATGATTTATGCTTCCCATATTAATTAAAATAAACTTCAATTAAAAAAATGTTCTTAACTATGCTTTTAGGGCTTAAGTATGTTTTCAATAATTATTTTCAGGATTTGACTGCTGGGTTTTTCCAAGTACAACATGAGCACTGCTCACCTTCACACTGCTGTTAAACAACTGAATGGCTTCTCGCTTTATTACTCACATGACTTTGCTATTATTGTAATTGACAGGGGAGAAAATAGACTGAACCTTGAATTTGTGACTACGTTTAATACTCTACTCGATGACATAGAAAGGTAAATGTTGTCATAATAAGAAAATAATATAAAGATTTTGTGCTAAATACTTGTATACTGCCATTCTAAACACTTAGCTTATTGTTCAGAGCTTTTTACAGATTTCTATTCAATATCATTTTTATTAAAGTTTGTATTTAGTTTTTCCCTTTCGTCTATTTTTCTTGTAGGAATGAGTCATGCAAAGGTCTGATAACAACAGGCTCTGGAAAGTTTTATGGAAACGGTATGGATCTGGAAAGGATGGCGAAAATTCCTCCACAAGAAGGCTTACGATTTCGTTCACTTTTTCACAGGTTTATTAAACGACTGATGTGTTACCCACTTCCAACTTTAGCAGCAATAAATGGTTTGTGATGTCTTGTTTTATTTGTTGTTGTTTTTTATATTTGTTTGAAGATATTTGTTTAAATAACAAACTGTATGCCAAATAAGTAGATCACAAAATTATTGCAGACAGTTCTTTAACTCAGATGGTTTATTAGAAATAAACTAATAATCAAAATGTACCAGGTATTAAAATTTTATTTTCTTACAGGTCATGCGTTTGCAGGTGGAGCTTTGGTAGCTTTTGCCCATGACCTTCGCACAATGAAGACAGAAAGAGGCTGGCTTTGTTTTAATGAAGTGTTTATAAATTTACATTTTACACCATTTTTATTGGAGATGCTTCGGTAATTACTTAAGTTTTTTTAACAAAAAAATGTTAATTATGACATTAAGGATCAGTCTTTTTTTTTTTTTTTGTAAAACTCTAATAGAAAATTACTCCATACGATGTTTTTATTTGTAAAAATTTGATTTCAATTTTTTTGCAGGGAAAAAATTGGAAATGGGAAGAATTTTTCAGAAGCTATAGTCCTTGGACGCCGCTATACTGCAGAAGAAGCTTTTAACTGTGGCTTAGTCAGTGCCATGCCATCAGCTAACCTGTTGATAACTGAATCTGTTAGGGTGTTGAGAAGTTTGTTAGGAAAAAATGGATTCCCCAGAGAGAGTCTTTCCAAAATGAAAGAAAATGTGTACAGAAATGCTCTGAAAATTTTGGATGACGATGAAGACCAGCAACTAACTCCAGTTTCAAAACTTTAGACAATTATATTAAATGGTTAATTGGTAATTCATTTCTAAGTTTTATGATCTATTTTAAATTGATTACTTCTGGGTTGTTATTTTTTTTTGTTGATATGTTGTTATGATGGGCTCAGTAGATAGATCAATGCATTCAATTATTATTTTGCATTTTAATATAATAGGATGCTTCTTCACAAGATAAACTATTTATCCATTGCTTGTGTCATTGTTCATTTGGTGATGTTCTCAAATATTTGATGTCTAATTATAATCTTTTGTTTACATAGCTGAAATTGAAGAGGTTCCAGTATTTTGTAATCTATTACTGTGTTTGTTTAGGTTTACTGTATAATCTGCTCATATGTTTTTGTATAGCTCCATAATTGATGAGTCACATGTTGTTTAGGTATGCTAGCGTGGAACAAAGTAAAAATAAAATGTCCAGTGTCTTTTTTTTTTTAATATTTCACTTTGTTACAATTTTCTAAAATATGTATCATTGTTATTGATTTAGTTCAAATTAACATGTTATTGTTTCCAAGTTAAAGAGAACTACATGTATCTAAATAATTGGTATTTACTGCTTATCTTTCTGAATGTTATTGCCTGTATAATTTTCATTACTTTTTGTGAGACACATAGACTTTCATTTAAAGTTGTGATAAGTTAAAAAAAAAATTATTTTGTTGTACCTGTAAAAATATTTATTGAAAGATAAACAGAAGTATTATTCTTTTAAAGTGACTCCATTTTATTTTACCATTTCACTGTATTTTTTTCAAAGTTATCCTGGACTATTTTCCCCATCATTATATTAAGTATATATTATAATGAAATTTAACCGGTGCTTTGTCTGCACTGGTATGTTTTTATTTTGTTATGACTTTTGTAATTATCTAGACCATAAGGACAAAACCTTATCACCCCAACGTCTGCTCTGAACATTCTATTCCAGTTAGGTAGCTGCTGGACTGATTTACATCAATATAATTATCAAGAAATTTTAATTTTTATTTTTCAAAGGCGCTGTCTTCCTCAGCTGTCCACCCCTAATCTAGACCCGTGGTGGCTAAATGTGGGTACTCTTTAGTGCAGCTTCCAGTGAATTATTTTTTCTTTCAATTAATTTATTTTTTGTCACAAAATTATGTGGATTAGACTCTGAGTCTCGAGGAGTATATTTTAACCACGTGTATTTGAAAAGAACGGAAAGCAACTCTCACCCGCCTCTTGTATGTCGATCATTTATTTAGACACTTTTAATCAGTTAAATCAATTTTTTGTTCACCATGCATGAGATTTTTTTGACTTCAAATAATAGTTGAAATTGATCAATTAAATAATTGGTGTTTGTTTTGAAAAAAATTATGGGAAATAAAGCAAACATTACCATAAATTTAGCCTTTCTTTATAACATTATGAGTGGAATGGAGAACTCAACTGTCGACCTGAGAGTCCCTGGTTTAATAGGGTAGAGAGAACTTTTCCAGGTCCTGGTGAAAATTGGTTGAAAGTCCTTCAAGTCCTAAAATGGGTACCTGACTTAAGTTGGGGAAGTAAGGCATTGTGCTTACCACACAATCCTTGTATATGCTATGTTTATAGAAACAGATGAATTCTGCACTTGCTCCACCCCGTTGGCTAAGAGCTATGTGAACTTTACCTTTCCATGTATAGCATTGTGTTACTGCAGTGGTTCTCAAAGTGTGAGTCCTGAGAGACTGGTGAATCCTGGATTTATTTCTCTATTGCTTACAAAACTAAAAGTTTGTAAATTTCTAAAGTAAAAGGGGAAACCTATAAACATAATTAATGAAACATTTATTCTCTTACTTTTATTGTAGTTAGTCTTCGCAGAATGGTTGTGAAACAAAATAGTTTTTATGGTGGGTTGTGAAACCATATCTGTTGTCATAGTGGGCCGCAAAGCATAGAAGCTACAGTATATTTAAACTCTTTAATATATTGATATGAGTGAATACAAATACTTCCATAGAGAAATAATTCATGTTAGGATCTTTAGCAGAGTGTTCACCGACAGTTACCTAGCTAAACCATTTTATCTGCTGTAGTTGGAAATATATTATGATGAATTCATATTTTGTTTACAAGCAAAAAGTTTAAATAAAATGTATGATCATGATTTTGATTACTTATCTGTTAGATGCAGTTAATATTTACAATTATCTATCACTCAAGCTTATGAGGTTAACAGTAACATCACAAGTGGTGAAGGACTGCCACTAAATAAATGTGAAGGAAAGTATAGTAAGGAATCAGTATTTCTGAATGGGAAGAACTCCAGGAGGGGGAAGACAGTTTTGAATCTATTTCTACTGTCCGTAAAAACTTGGGTGGAGAGAGGGTGGCATGTGATTAATGGGTATGACAATGGTCAGAAAATAATACATTGGTCATATATTACAAGATGGAAACTTTACTTGATTAAGCAATCGCTCATAGAGATACTTAAAAGTTATTTTTTATAAAAAAAAAATTTTAAGTAAGATTTTGAACATTTGTTCAAGATATCTAGCTACTAAAACTCCTGCTACAAAAAGCAGTAAAAATAATTTTTTGGAATAGGCATGTAACATGTCGTTTTTCTTTTGTAACAGATTAAACAGGGGGAGGGGGGGAGAGACAAAAGGCAAACAGATGCTTTCATCATCATACTTTCATTATCTATCATCTTATACATGTGAAAAAATTCTTTTTGCGCCTTAACCATATGACTATTATCTAATATGTGTGTGAACATCAGAAGCTGAAAGTGATTTGCTTTTTTGTTCATGAAATATGACAGGGTGTTTTTCAGATAGACACTTGTTCTTTTTAACCCTCTTTAAAAGAGATCAAGATGGCCTCCGACAACACTGACAGTCAAACTGATGATATATTCCGAACATTACAAAATCACATTCATCTTATTTCAACACAGATTAAAGGTAATAATTATGAAATTAATTCATAGTTTCATGAATGGGGTAAAACGAAAGGCAAAGGATCATATTAGTCCATGTATGTTTCAATCAATTTGAATATGAATAAGTGTAAGATTTTACAACTTAATTAACAGTTGTCAGATACCTCATAGTCATGCCATTGTTTTAGGTGACCTAGAAAAAGCCATATGATTAGTGATAAAACAAACAAAAACATTCCTTTTGAGACATCCCCTATCTCAACAGATATGACACTTCAAACTATTAGCCACCCTAGCTAGCTCAAAGTGAGTCTAGCAGTTGATGTGAATCAACACTGGCCAAAAATAAATTAGCCTTGTTAGAATAGATGGCGCTGTATATCATTTAATCTCATTTCCGGCATGTGATTTTGATGAGAATCACATGGGAGTCACTTCCGGCGTACAAGAGATTTCTAGCAATAGTAATTGTATAGAGGAGAAGGCAACATTTTAAACAGTTTATTTCATAAAATGGCCTCTTTTTTAGGTAAGAATACGTTTTATTTTCTATAACTAGAAACACAATAACTAAATTAATGTATAGTTTTCTTGAAAATTCCTAAATATCCAAATAAATGCATGGCGTAAAATAACATGGTCATGGCAAGTTTGTTTGTAATGTGTACGCAACGTTCTGCTGTGTGATTGTAAAAAAAAAAAATTCACGAAATGGCCCATTATTCAAACAAAAATATAATTATAATAGTTTTTTTTTAAAGTGACATGCCACAGTGATAAGTTCTGACATTAATACAAGTTAAATTAGCTTAATTATTTATCCGTCATGTTCGCCATGACACTATGACTCAGTATAGGGCTGTATTTTAGGCCAAGCCAAGGCTAAGAACGTGAACGTCGTTTCATGTGGTTATAACTTAAATGTCATGATATTTATAAAAAAAAAGCTATGATATAGTAGTTTAAATTAGCTAAATTATTGTTGCATCATTTAATACTGCAGTCATCATAACTTATAAGGTCATTTAGTAAATAGTAATAAGGATCATAAGGCTGAGCACTAAGTCTAAGTGTTAAAGCAAGGCTTAACTTAAACCTAAGCATAAATAATAAAAGCTGTGAAAATTATTTTTTTTTATCAATAGTTAAACTTTTTTGTTAGAAAAATGTATTTATTATTATAAATAAATGATAATTTTATTGCTGAGAAAAAGCTTTTTTTGCTACATGGAGAAAAAAGATAATTATTTTTACAATGCATTAAGAAAAAAATAAAATTGGTACAAATACTCTTTATTTGATCAATGAACAATTTTTTTTCTATTTTACTTAGGCATCTTAGGAACACAAACTAATGCCTTGACTGAAGTGTGCAAAATCTGAACATGCAGAGTGTATAAGGAAGCCTGCAGTGGAACCCCCAAGGCCAGAGAAAAATCGACTGCCCAAAGACCACTTGGAGAAGGTCTTGCGAGCAGGAGATGAAAAGATGCAAACAGACATAGAGGGAATTGAAAAAGGCCCCCCAAAACAGAGTGCTCTAGAGAGTGGTTGCAGAGGTCCTTTGCTTTGCAAGAAGTTCAAGTAAGTCAAGATTGTATAAATGGGGATGGGTGGTAGAGTGGTGTAGAATGCTTGACTGTTGACCAGAGGGTCCCGGGTTCGAATCTCACTGAGACCCTTTGGATTTTCAGGTGAAAGTCCCCAAGTCCACCTAGCTTTATATTGGTACCTGACTTTAAGTTGGGGGAGTAAAGGCGGCTGGGCATTGTGCTAACCACACAATCCCTTTATATGCCAAGGTTACTGAAACACTTCATCTGCCCCAATGAGCCCTTAGGGGCTTAAGGGAACTTCAAGATTGTATAAAGCTGATTTAGTTGACATGTCATAGGGATTTGCTCAGTGTGTTGGAACTAGAAGGGATCTAACTTGTGTTTGTCATTAATTATGTACCAGTACATGAAATTTAACTAATTATGCATTGTAATAAAATTTGTTAGAAACAGAAAATTACATTGGTCTCTGTATACAGATAAATAATTTAATTTAAAATAATATTAGCTAAATTAAAAGCTATAGAACCATATTTACAGGCAATTTGTTTTTGCTTGGATTCCCAATAGTCAGAATTATAGATCAGTAATGGCTTTGAGCTATGGCGTTAATTATAAACCTTTAGTATAAAATCATAAATGTGCTGATATTTACTAAAACTAATTCACGTTGATTACATTCTTTTTTCTAGACATACTTTGTTACTGGTGCAAAGCTCAAAAGCTTCATTTCTGCCAAATGACTATGGTGTCAAGAAGGATCAACCTTTACGATTCAATGTCTTTTTTTTTTGGTAAATGATTTGTATAAAAATATTTATTGAATACAGTGTTGAATATTTTACGAATATTCTTTGTAATCTAAAGCACCAGTAAAAACCATAAAATTTGATGACCAATGATTAGTCACAAATTAGTGTGATTTATTTTAAAACAAATGAAATATAAAGTTATTCAATTAATTATAATGTTAACACATTGTTATTGTTAAAATTAAAGATAAAATCCAGCATGTTCGTTCTGTTTAGGAGGAGTTGGGCAGGTGGTAGTACAGTGTAGAGCAAAGCAGAGGCGCAACTAGACCAAACTTTCAGGGGGGGGGGAATCTCTTGTATTAAAAAAATCACATTTTTTATATATTTGTATTTTATTTTAAACAAATTTTGGTCTAATCTTTTAGTTTTTTTTATTTCGGAGTGGGCAAATGCCCCCAATGCCGCCCCCTAGTTGCGCTACTGGAGCAAAGTTCACCCAGCTTTATGTAAGCATCTGACATATTTTGTGGAAACAAAGCCATCAGGGGATTGTAATAACAAGACTGAAACTGATGAAATGAGCCCATGTTCGTTTTTTTTTTTACATTGATATTTTTATAAACAACTTTTTTTTTCTCTTTCTAGATAAGTCATCATTTTGTCTTCCTGGTATGCATTTTAAAGAAAGTTTCAAAAGTCCAAGAATTCCATTCATTTGCTGTTATGTCCATCAAAGATTGAGATTTTCTTAATGGATTTGTTAAGAATTGATTATGTGTAGTATGTTAACAAGATAATTGCTAATAAATATCTAATAGCTGTAATATGTGAAGTGTTTTTTTTTACTGTTGTGACTGAATTTGTATTATTTATTAGACACACAGTGTTTTACAGTTATGTTTACACAAATAAAACATTTGCAAATGCACACACCAAACTTATTCATCAAGTGTACAATAAGAGACAACTCTTTTTCTATATTGTTAAAGCTTTATTTTAATTAATTAATATTTACTGAATGTAATGCTAATTCAACTTTATAATCAGGCAGGATGTCTATCCTATACTTGTGAAATACTGTCATTTGGCTGGCTTTTGCACATTTCAATCAACACTTTAAGACTGGAGTTGGGGCTATACTTCAACTTTTGAAGACCTATTAAATAAAAAAAATTGAGACCCCCTAAAGATGGGTGCATTAAAACAGGCATCACTTTTTAATTACTCAGTAAATTACTGAAAAAAAATTATCATTTAAGCCATATAATATAAAATACAAATACTATAAATAATTATGTAAAAATAATAAAATCAAATTAATAATATGTGCTATACAATATCCTCGATAGTGATTTTTACCTCAATCAGAAAGTATTTACTGTCACAAACAGTTGTCACAGCTTTGGGATTTGGTAACTTTGTCTTAACCATTCTTTGAACTAAAAAATAAAACAGATATTTGAAACATAACACAATATACAAATAAATAAAAATTTCAAAAGTTGAGATAATTATTTTCTTAGCTTTAGCCCCTTCCATATCTATCATTTAGTTAGAATGTTAGACTAATACAATACTATCAATTATTATTCATAAATGAAGTGGCTCAAAAATGTTACTTCATACCTTGATTAGACTAATCCATGTTTAAAATCTCATTACTGTTAGTCTCTGGCACGATGACTCAGTCAAAGGCTGGACTCAAAAGACTTATTTCAATCATTTGCATCTATCTGCTTGGACGGCTTGGCTATCGATCGGCATGAATCATTGAATGTATTGCCAATGGAATAGTATGACTATGTTTGTTCTTTCGCCTTGGCTAGAAATCAATCTTCAACAAACCTACTATTGGTTAATGTTTGCTACATATATATGGGTGTTTTATTACACTGTATTGTGTCTTTTCCAACTAAATGTTAGTAGAGTACACGTCTCTTGGTATGTATCCATGTTACTATTACGGTATGTTATACTCATTGTTCCGATCTTGTTGATTTGGTTTCGGAGACGAAAATCGTTTCATACCATCAATATCAAACAGTTAAGCTACCAGATATACATGTCCTACAGGAGCAATGTGCCTTTTTCATTAGAAAAATCAAATTTCTGTAATAAAACAACGATCAAATGTCATCCAACTCTATATAAGTTATTGAGAAAAAATGTTTGTACACCGATGTGTGCGCATCGAGTTGCGCAGTCATGCGCAGTCTAAACAAATCTATTTTTAGTAATCTTTTGTTTTTCTACCAAGGCTAATTAAGAGTCCTTATGCAATCTTTGAATTATCCAATGTTATCTACCATTCTTTATATGTGACCAACCCACCTCAATCAATTCATCTTGAATTTTGCTTTCATGTTAGATTCCTCATTATGAAGCTAATAGAGTTCAAAATTTTGAGTTTTTCCTTTGATTTTTATTCTTTACCGGCCTATATATTTTCTTAAATATTTCTCTTTCCCAAGAGTTGAGTATTTTTCCTGCTTGCTTTTGATGATCAACTTTTCACTACCATATACTACTTCTGGTCTAATCATTGTCATGTTTATTATGTGTGAATAACATTGATCAGGCAAAAAGCAGTCTTTTTATGTGTATAATTTTTTAAGAAAATAATATATTCTTCATTTAAAGTTATCATAATTTTTTGTATCATTTTACATTATAAAGTAATTTTAATTATTTTCAGAATGACTAAATTTCATGCTACGGAATATTTTTCTTCCATTTAATCATTTAGATGGGGCCAGTAAGCGAGAAGAACTGCTTGATTTTAACAGAGAGAATTATTGGAACAATGTTGGTATGTATTAAATAATATAGGCTAAAATATTTAGGAAAATATATGGACCAGTAGAGGATAATAAAGATTGGAGAAGTAGAACCAATTGAGAACTGAATGAACTATACGAAGAACCAAATATAACAGCTGAAATCAAAATGAATAGATTGTGGTGGGTAAGGCACATAGAAAGAATGGAAAACAACAGAGGTCCAAAAGCAATATATAAGGCAACACCCAATGAGAAAAGACCTAAGGGCAGACCAAGAATAAGATGGTTAGAGGAAATGGAGAAAGACCTTAAAGCCATAGGAGTGAGAGAGTGGAGGAAGAAGACCATGGATCAGGAAAAGTGGAGAAGAGTAGTATGGCAGGCCAGGGACCTAAATGGGCTGTAGAGCCAAAGGAAGAAGAATATAATTTTGCTGCCAGCAAATGTGTTTTTTAGCTTTTAATCTTTTTTAAAAAAGTTAAGCTTTTTAAATCTAGAATATTTTAAATGTTTGTTTTAACAATGTTATATAAATATTTTTCCCAGAATTAAATTTTAGCATAAGTTTTATAAAACTAACTGATTCAGGGGTTTTCGTTTTTGGTAATTTATTTGGAATATATTTTAAGTAGCTTCTGATTTATTGTTTATATCACAATTCATATATATATATATATCATTCTTTATTTCAGCTGCCATTTTTAAAGTTTTGTCAATGGAAACAACAAAAATATCTTTGGCTTTCTCCAAAAAACCTTTCCCTTCCAATAAAGTAAGTTAATTTAATATGTTTCACAAAAATATATCATAACATTACGTGCCAAAGAAAAGAGTTTTTTAATTCATAGTTACGCATAACTGCGACAACAGCAAATTTGTAGGAAGATAAATTTTGTTGCTTAAAAAATGCTATTCGTGCTAAAAAAAATATGTAAGCTTTGGCTCATATGTTTTCACAATCAATTGTTTTTTGTAAGCAATGGAATATTTATATTGAGCTTATTTCTAATCGTGATAAAAGGTCACTGATTGATTTTTAAATTTTTGTTCAAAAATATTTCTAGTGAAAAAAAAATGTTTAAAAAATATGAACATCAATTTAAAAACGTCTGTCTTCTAAGTGTCAAGTGGTAATTTTAAAAAGGCATATTTTTAAAAACTTAAGTAACTTATGCCTGGACATTCTGTTTATGGATGGACCGAGAAACATGGATGTCAGGAAAAAAAACTGTCGGGCTAGGGACTAATGTAGAGACCCTAATTATTACTCTTCCATCAATGAGACTATTATGACAAAGAAGTGGGTGGGTCACATCCCGAACAGTAGACTCCTGACAACAGAGCATAATTAGTCGTCGGGTAACAAACATGTAGAAGTAGAGTACGCAGGATAATAAGTAATAAAAAAAACAAACAGAAATGACTGGTAATTGCTGTCACCAGATAAATTGACCTGATGAAACTCAAGGTAGCCCTATATGAAGAATAGAATTTTTTCAAAACTCACCAGTACGAGCCATGCAACAATCAGGCTTTTTTACATAATGAACATAATTGGACAACTATAAAAGTAAATAGCTTTAGGATAGTTTCAATATTTTATATAAATGTAATATATATATGTATACTTAGTAGACTATTGCACAGGGGTGAGAAGTTTATTTTTTGACACTAAAAAAAAGGTAGAAAATTTAAAAATTAAAAGTTAAAAAAAAAAAAAAGAATTTTATTAAAATATACCAAAAAGTAAAAAATAATTCCTTAGGCTTGAAAAAAATTGTATTGACTAAATAAAAGTGTGAGCGCCAAATGTATCTCTTTGATTAATGAAATGACAAAATTTTAACATTAAAGTATTATAGATTTTTTTATGACTTTCAAGCTCTATTTATTGCTAATATTAATTCATGTTGGGGCTCGTCTTTTTATTCAGTCAATAAATATTTGTATGTTATAAATCTAGGGAATTATTTTTGTTACTTTTGACTACAATTTAATACATTTTGTTATTCGGATTTCATTATCAGCAGATTATATTATGTTTAGTATAATGTTTTCATTTAACAATACGCATTTATTTAGTTTAATTCTTTTTATTAGAGTTAAAATATATCATATCATTTTCACTAGAATACAGAAGCACTGGTGAACGAGCTGGAAAAAAGTATGCTAGCTTTGGTATCCGTTTATTATTCCTTGCCTGTGTCACAAGGTAAATTTTATACACGCCTTATTTCAGTTCACCTTTTTGAAATGTACAACTTTAGTACTAAATGCTAATATATCCATACCAATTATATAGCTACATAATTTTTATGGCTTGAATTTTTCAGGTGTAACTCTTCGATGTCACTTCCAGCAAGCTGTACTCCATGTTCTGGATAATTTAGACAAATTCGTTTCTACTCTTTCTGACTGCATTAGTTCAAGAGAGTAACTGATAATTTTGTCAACTAATAATGATTGTTTTGAACCTAGACAACCACAAGTTGTATATTAAAGAATGTATATTAATTTTGAAAAAAAGAAAATTACAGCTAACAACACATTAACTTTTTTAAAAATTCATGTCGTTGTGAAATAAATAATACATGTAATATGCAAATATTCTAATAACTGTTTATGTCCACAGGAAAGATCAAAGAATACAGTGGACAGGTGGAGTCTGGGAAGCAGCTGACTTTGAACTCATCAGAGGTAAGGTCTTAAAACTCATTTTACTTTTCTCTTTTTTAATAGTCCTGGCTTTGTAACAATTTATTATTGATGGTGTTAAACATTGTCTCCAATTTCTGTTTTAACATTTCTAGATAACAAATCATGTGTTGCCCATAAAGTTCAAGAAACCTTTGAGCTTGTTGATGATGCCCTACAAGAACTAGAAGAGGTAAATTTGTTATTTCTAATTATACGTTTTTTTACTTATCGATTGTCTCATAAGAGAATTTGTGTGTATAAATATTTGTAACGTATCTTTTTTAAAACATGTAATCCGAAGAGGATCTAGACTTGTACATGGCTAGATAATGGATTCATCCCCCATCATCATATTTAAACTAAATTCTACTCACATATCGTGGCACGGATAGCCGAGTGGTGTAGATACTCGACCTGAAAGTCTTGGGTTCGATCCCCTTTGAGAACCTTGGAATTTTTCCAGGTGTTATTTGGTGCAAAAGTCGTCCCACAAGTCCACCCATTTTTAAATGGGTTCCTGACTTAAGTTGGGGAAGTAAAGGTTGCTGGGCATTTTGCTAACCACACAATCCATTCATATGCCGAGGTTATAGAAACAGATGAATTCTACACTTCATCTGCCCCGATGGCTCTTTTTTACTCACATATCATCATGTAAACCAGGAAAAAAATAATAAGGGAAAATGTTAATAACATTATGGTTAATTAATAATTTTGTGATTGACATGTTTAATTCAAAATTGGATTCTTCTTATCACAACAATCGAATCAAGCCATTCTAAAATCTGAAGTGAAAGACAAAAAGAGAAGGTCATAGAAAATAATTACTGATTTATAAAATTAAAGCATGACATTTTGTACTTGCTTATTCAAGTCTTGAATTACAGTGAATGCAGCCAAGTTGGTTCCATCACTTTATTTCCCATTTAAGAAATCTTTCTCATCCCAAAGAAGATAAAAATACTCAACTGATTTCAATTCAACCACGATCCTTTTTTTTTTTAACTTAGCCTCAAGCGTAATGACATGACATATATTTGCTAATTTTTGTTGTCTAAATTCAGGCTTGTCGTAATGGGGGAGTAGAAAGTGACTTTGAAATGGAAGCAGAGATTACATCTGCAGAAGTATGGTCAGAGCAAGACAAAAAAGTAGTCAATAGCTGTACTGGATTGGTAAGTAAAGATAATATATTTAAAAAAAAAAAATAGAAAAAGTTAAGTACCATTAATTCATTGGATACTTTGAAATTGTGTTAACCTGTTTCTTTGACTAATTATTTAGGAATAAAGGACTTCAATTAATTTTAAAGCACTTTATACACTTTTAAAGGCTAGAACTTAAGAACATGATTTGGGCAATACTGTATATACATACTAGCTGTACCCTGGAAAACTTTTGCATAGAGTTATATTCCCTTATTTATGATCTGTAGGGTAGGTTATTTTTGGTTTCAGACAGATCCGTTTTTTTCGTTAGTTTTATTACAATTTAAAGATGCAATATGTTGTAGAAATACAAAAAACAAACCAACACATATTTAAATGGAATTATTTCACATTTTGGCCTTAGGGTTTCATGTTTGAAAACCGCAGAAACAATTCAAAACTGTAGATTTAAAAAAAATATAACGTAGAAGTGAGACCTCTATTATATATATATATTTTTCTGCTATATATAGTTTTTGTTTTCCATTCAATTCACTCTTTGTAATTCTTCAAGTGCATTTTGTCATTTTTTTTAATGATGCAGGTAAAAACAATGAAGAGCGTACTGAAGAAAGCACATGAATGTGTGGGTAAAAATGGAAACGCTGAGACGCCAGAAGGAGTCAGTACTTTAGATGAACTGGCATTACTGACACGTGGAGTGAGCAGCATTGTGGACGAATTTGTTTCAGCCATTTATGTTCCGTTGAATTATACAAACTTTATAAAAAATGTAAGTGTCATGTTTCCAATTTATTTATTTTTAAGTGAAGCATTTTGGTGTAGTTTTGGTGTTCCGTTAATATTGTTTTGAAATTTATGTATTTGCAGGGCACAGACTTGTGTGATAACACCCGAAGCTTGTTGAAATTTCTAAGGTAATTTTTTTAAACTAAATTGTTAACAATGTATACATATATAAATATATACATATATTTATATTATGTATAATTAAGACTTTCATGCTAAAATAATTGTTAACCATGCATTTTATTACTAATAGGGACAGCAGTTTGACAAGTAATGAAGATGATAAGTGGTTGGACTTCCTCATCCATGCTTGTGATCATAACCTAGATAAACTAATAGACAGCACATCGCCACCCAGTGAGGATGAGAATGGTCATTGAGAGAAGGAGCATCAATGCATACGGTTGACATAGTTGTTAATACAAATATTTTATGTCCAGACTTGAAAATTCATTATTTGTTTTTCGTCTGTAAATAAAATTTAGCATTTATGCATTCTGTAATGCTATTCGAAACAAAAAATTTTGAAATTATTTTACCATAACATTATTCAAATGACAAAAATTTCACTTTTTTTTTTCTTTTACTTGAGTAATTTCAAGATTTTTATCTTTCGCTAAGTACTTTCATAACTTAACTGAATGCCTCATTAAAAAAAAGACCTCATAAAAGATGAATCATTGATAAAAAAACTGAAAAGCAAATTAGTTGGAATTAAAATGTGTCAACATTTTTAAAATTTAAATGCTTTTTTTTACCTAAAAGAATTAATTGAATGGATATGATTGATCTAAATTAATTTTAGCTTAATAATGAGTTAATTAAATATAAGTGACCTACACATAGCTACCATCATATTGCCTATTTTTCCAGTAATATTTATATCTGCGAAATCTTGGTTTCAATACATCTGTGTGGACATAAGCATGACATGGATAATTGCTCTAGACAATCTCTCATTCATAAACTGAATATCTTTTAATTTTATTGTTACTTAAAAATTCTTTCCATACGTAATAGCCTTAAAAAAAAAAACAAGAGAAGTAAAATTAAACATTTGCATTTATTGCACACCAACAAGAAAATAAATAAATGAACAATTTGTTTTTAAAACAAAAAGAAAGGAACAAGTTGAATACAGGAAATAAAATGAACGGAAACTTTTCTGGATTTTTGATTAAGTTTCAAAATTTTTTTAAAAATAATAAAAAAAAAAAAAAAATAATTCGCAAAAACATAATCCTGTGAAATTACATGTATATATTTATTCTAAAAAAAATAAATATTTTTTTTGTGTGGATATTTTAAGAAAAAAAATTAAGCATTGTATTTATTAATAGCTAACTCTGTGTTCTGACCAGAAAAGGGGTGGTTTTGTAAATAATAATGTAATCATTTTTTATCATACACTGTATATCCTCATCTGAACACCCAAGTAAGCAATAACTTTGGTGGTTAATCACAGGATTTGAAAATAATTTATGCTGTATGAAATATTTTGAAAAGTTATTTATTACTAAACATCAAGAATCTATTTTTGTTCATAAATAATATGGAAACATCCACAACTGTGTATTAAAAACAATACATATCTTCATGAAATATATTCCCAGTGAGTTAAAGTGTTTTAATGTAACAAAAAAAAAAAAAAACTACATGGAGAATGACAATTGACAGATTTGATCTAATACTGAAATAAAGACATTCAAAAACAAGTTAACTACAGGGGCACGTAGTACAAACATACTTCATCAGTGGTTCTCAAATACATGCACCCCACTGTAAAACCTTTTTGGTTATCACAACCCACCAAAAAAAGAATGTTCAAATTCCATGTAATGATTTTTCGATTAGGCAATTATTACAATTTTTAAAAAGTCTGAACTTATCTGCATCTCAAGTGAACTCGCTTGAGGGAAAAAAAAAAATAAACCTTAGAGAAATGATTTCAAATGGAACAAAGTCTGAACCAAATGGCATCTACGGTGATGTGTAAAGATAATAGAAAAACGGTGCATTGAGAGGGTGAAATGAAAATATTTCTCAGATATAACAAAAAGTAAACGATGTATTCAACAAACTTTTTTCTGAAACCCACTCTTACTTTGAATGGCTTGTTTCTATAGTACACGTATTAATTTTTAAAAAGGCCTGGGAAGTTGTTGTTGTTTTTATATTTCTAATTATACAATTTGCATGTCAGTGATGAACTATCATCACTTTAAAAGCAATAATTTTTCTTTAGGCTTTGACAGACAAATGTTTTATTAATCTCAAGCCCTACATAAAAGTTTGCGCAAAATTGTAGCTTAGGCCAATTTTATTATATTTTAATATTTTTTCAACATCGACTTTAAAATTTGAAAAAAAATGTACGCAGACCTTTTTGAGAAAAATATTTCATTTCTGTTAAACATTGGGGTTCACAATGTTTTTCAGCCAAGAACTAGCAGATTATTTAAATGTATGAATATTGCAAAAATACATCACAGTAAAATCAATTTTTAACCAGAAAAAAAAAAAAAAATCAGAAATCATAATTATTTTAAGTCATCCCTGAGCTTAAATGTTAAGTTTTAAAAACCTAGGCGTTAACTGTCCACATTTGGAACAAAAACCTGTGAAGCTGTTTCCATACTGTGAGGCTCTAAGAAATCCACTGAGAGAAAGCTAACTTCACCATTTTCATTACTTAATACTGTCATTTTATCTCTACGTTCAAGCATCTCCCTGAGAGCACTAGACCCTGTAATTGTTTCCGATCTGTTCTTTTGGACATTTCTCTGCTTGCCGCTTTGCATATCCCCACTTCCAACAACAAGTTCAAACTTTTTCATGTCGCCGGTCAAGTAAAACAAATCATCACATCTGTTGATGTCCTCACCGCCAACAAGGTTTTGCGACAAGGAACTCCCACCGTCTGATTCTCCTTTTTGAAGATCATCCTCTTCAGACCCAGCTTTTGCAGATTTACTGTCAGCCCTGACCTTTTGCAAGAGACCTTCACGGGTCTTATCACTTATTCCAGCATTCGACGGCTCCTCACTGGCAGATGTTGCTGATCTAGGCAAGTGATAAGTAATGGAATGAACAGTGACACCATCCTGCATAGAGCTGAGAATGGCTGTGTGAATTCCTCCCACCAGTTCTGCCGTAAGCAATGCTGATCTGCCTTCCCCAACTTTGGCGGCCTCACCCTGCTCCGAAATGGTGGAAAGGGTAGCATAGATTAACTGAAATGGTGACACACCAGATGTTGAGAGCCCAGCGCTTTCAGATAATCTGTTCATATCGTCGGCACTTATCTGGGTGTCACCTTCTGGTAAAACTGTCACCTGAAAGTGAATCAAAATTCAATGAATGCGGAAAAAATGTTTCAAAAAATGAAATGAGAAAATGGGTTCCTACACTGGTTAAAAAAACAATTTTTTTATAACATGAAATAATTTTTTTTTTATACATGACAGTTTTTACTATTGTGTATAGGTTGTGTGGCCCGGCCAGCCTATCAGAATGGGGCCATAAATAGCGCATAAAATAACTGAAGGGCCCCTTTTCCAAGCCTTGTTCCTTTAAAACTATCGCACTTATTGTGGTACAAAAAATGCCATTAACTGATGCAGAAATAAAGATAACATAAGTACTAAATTTTCTTGTAAAATATGGTGCATATATATATATATATATATTATTTCTGAATCTTTCCCTGGTTAACAGAGCACCAAAAATAATTTTATCCCTTTTTATTTTTTTTTAGATCACTCACGTTATATCTGGCTCATTTATAACTAAACATAATAACAAACAATTACTTTGGAACCTCGGGTTACGAACCTTGGGAAATTACTGAATCAAATGATTCAGAAGTGCAAAGAAAGTAAACTATTTCCCATGATCGTTTTCTTGCTAAGAAAGATTGATTTAAACTTTTTTTAATCTATTTCATCAATTCAAATGTTTCAGGTTACAAATTAAGTTTGTAACGCGAGGTACCACTGCATTACAAAATTTTCAGAGAATAAAGATAAATTTTCAAAAACAAAAAACTTACCTGCATAGTAAAAACTTCTGAATGCTGCGTATCACCTAAGGTAGAAGTCAAATTTGTAATAGCATCTCCGCTAAGATTTGTTAGAGATGTCGGTTCACTGCCAGGTAAAACAGCATGAAACTGTGGATGTTTTATTAGCAATGGTTCAACCTTGTGAAGAAGAATAAAATTTGAAATCAGTATTTTAATAATTTATGAAAGCTTGATCGCCACCCAAATTATAATGCTGGTAAAAGGTCGTATAAAAAAGACTTCTGATTTTAAAAAAAAAAGTTCATTACCATATTTGAGCCTGCTGACTGACGTTTTCCAGCCTGCGATCTTGTTGAATACTTTTTGACCTTTAGAAGTTCTAGTCTTGGAGGAATTATTCTATCAGGGATCAAACCTTTCTTATGGTCCTGGATTTATAAAAATAATTATGTTTCATTAATTGTAAAGCTATGTTAATATCAGGGTTCATACTTTTTACAAATTAAAATTCCACAGGAATACCACAGTTTTTCCATAGATCATAACCAAAAATTCCACAGGCATTATTATGACAACTATAATATGCAGTTTTTAACACGTTTACAATGAAAAATGTTATTCTTTAATCAAAATGCTGTTCAAGCATTTACAAATACATTAACTAAGCCATAAAGAAAAAAACAATAATAAAGAAAATTATTTTATAATTACTGTACATTTAACAAAAAAGGTAATAAAATTAAATATATCAAATCATTCAGCTTTTTACAAAGGGTAATTTTCATATCTTTAAAAACAAAATTGTCAATCAACACCAGGTTTTATAAAACCCAACTAAATATCAGTGTAGTCAGGGCCATTCTTGATGGTATGGTAACCTTTAACCTCTACTGATGAGGATAGTACAAATTAATTCCACCAGGTGCAGTATTGAGTCATGCGTCGTCTTGGGATGGGGTGCGGCAGCAGCACAATTACGTACAGGAGGGAAGGGGGGGTGGATGACAGGAGGAGAGTTTTAGCAAGGTGGGAAAAGGGAGGAGAAGCGAGCATAATGTTAACAAACTACTGGTTGCTGGTATTTAATTAACAATACAGGAAGTGAAGAATAAAAGAGTGATTTATTTGACCTAACGGATATAGCTATACTTTTTTTCTAATTATAATAAAATTTATTCCAGTTAAAAAAATAAAAGTATATATAAATATATTTTTTAAAATTATTTCATTGTTAAATAAATGAGACAATATGAATAAGAGAGCCGTAATAGGCACATTGCACAGGTTTCTTATAAGTTAAGGGAAGTAAGTCATGTTGAATAACTGTTAAAAAATAAATTCAATGACATTTAGTAAGTAAAGAAAGCTAAAAGCTAAATTAGTGGCTAAACGGAAAGAAAATTTAACATATTTCTGGCTAAATATCTTTGAAGAAATAAGTAAAATGACACAATATATTTATATTGATACCCAAATAAAATATATCCACATATTAAAAACAGAAAATGTCGTCGTCAAACCGCCCCCTGCCCATATCAGTGTAATATTTTTTAGTATTACGGATGAATTTCGAGTCCCTGTCAATTTCATTATAATGACATTTCACCATATAATCCATTCATTGGCCTGCTAAATACAGGAGTATGTTGTATAGACAAACGTTTATTATCCAAAGCGTCAAATATCCGGACAAGTTTTTTTTGTCAACTACAAACTACCAACAATGCAATGCTCAACAGTTGTTTCATATGAGGACAAAGGTGATTGGAAAACTCAAAGTGAGGAATCCCGTTATAGGCGTCAGAAAGCCTTTCTAATTTAAGCCCTTCTAACTAATATTCAAATAGTATCCGGTTTCATTTACTGCATGGATCACATTTGGCTTTTGGTTTTCCGAATAATTGCACATTGGAACGGTGTCCAGTCCCAATGGATTTGGATAGACGACGCTCTACTGTATTCAAAATTGTTTATCAGGATAATGAAAATGAAGCACACCATTTTTTCACACGTGGGGACAAAAGAAAAATTCACGTATCCAGGGGAATTGGGGTCATGGAAAAAATTGATGAAAAATGTTTACAATTAAAGAGTCAATAGGCAGGGGAGAGGATGGGGAATCGGCAAGACAGTATGGTAGCCATACGTCAACAAGATTGATGTTACTTTCAAGAAAGCTAAAATGTGACTAAAACATTAGCCAAACACTATTGTTTGGCATAGAGGAAACTGAAGATTGAAATTTGCAAAGATGATAACTGAATAGTCAATGAAAAATTCTCGAAGAGAAGAAATAAATCTGGGTCAGCAGAGAAAAAACCATGGTTACCTTAAATTTTAAATGGATGGAAGGGACAGGAGTAAGATGGTATTGTAGCCAATTTTGAAAATGTAGTTTTCAATGCAAAAAAGGAAAAAAAGGGTAATGGATTACTGCTGTGTAATGACATGTTCAACTATGATTGCAGTATTCCCCAATTATCCTCTCCCACCCTTTACCTTTCAATCAGGTCACAAACTGGTTCCCTATTTTTTCAATGAAAAAAGTCACAAACATGATAGTTTGGTGTGTTAAGAATGCCCCCCTTGTAGGATACATTTTTTCTTTAATTCCATATTTTCCATAGGTGTCCAAACCTTTTCCATAGCCAGGAATTAAAATTTTTAAATTCCATAGGTTGTCCAGATTTCCTTAAAGGCATACGAACCCTGTTTGTTTGTACCTAATTAACTGGTTAATAAAACTTACAACTGTAATACTTAAGCTCAGTCATCACCTGCATATGGTTGCTGTAAATACACTGGTTGATTGTGCGAAAGGGGCATCGTGAGCACTGAAAGATACCAGCCGATGTTCCTGGGTGCTTGTGTCTCATGTGCTGCTTCAAGGAGATGCTCTGTATGCATGTGTATGGACATTGGGTACATCGGTATTGTTTTTGACCTGTGTGACGCATCTGTTATAAATTATGTGAAATATGGTAACTTAAAAAATGTGCTATACTAGCATACATTTTTTTAAAGGTTTAATATGTTCACTAAATAACCAAATTCCTTTTAAGAATCATAAGACAAAAAAAAAAAGAGATTTTATGTAAGATCGGCCTAAAATACTTAGCACCTAATAGAAAAAAAAATCATATTTTACTTTGTGTCGTCGCATGGAATTATGGTCGCCAGTGCTGTAGGGACAGATATCACACCTATTTAAGGCAAAGAAAAAAAGGCGTACAATAAAAACTTTTTCCATTAGCATAAATCGTCAAACCTATTAGTTCAAATAGAATGATCAGAGACTACCAATTACTGATCATCATATAAAAATTCGCTAAATAACTTTGATATGCGTTTCAAGAATATCCACTACTAACTTGAATGGCTTCTCCCCAGTGTGTGTGCGTATGTGAAGCTCCATCATGGCCTTCCTTGCAGTGGTGTGATTGCAGTACATGCATTCAAAGGGTTTATGGCTGCTATGAACAGCCTCTTTGTGTTTCTTTAGGCACTTGCTGAAATAACAACAACAATGAATTAGACATTCTGCCTCTTTGTGTATCTTTAGGCAATAACAGGCTGAAATAACAATAATTATCATATATAAAGACATTTAATACTTCAACAAAAGAAGTAGTCAGTAAAGTATACCTTTTTAAATTCAATTTACGAATCAAGTTAAAAAAAATGCTATATTAAAATTTTACTTTAATTTACTTTTTTTTTTTATTAAATATCAAATATACTCATGAAAGGACCTTAAGAAAATATTTTATTTGGGGTAAAATGTGATTAAAGCCAATATGTAGCTTTAAATAGGGAGTCCAATCCAACAAACTCAGTCTATAGCTCATATTTGCATGTTACTTTCAATATATATTTTCTTTTACTTAACCTGTTCATAAAATTCATAAAAGTTACATAACATTTTAAAACTTATTCAAAATACTTTACTATTATTTTTAATGTATTTCAGTGACTTAAAAAAAATATTATGAACATAGGAATTGAAAAAAGTCACCAAATAGCTATTACAGGGGAATAAATTTTCTTACTTTTTACCACTGAGCTCTATATTTGACTGGAAAGCCTATTCATGTCAAAAACTTGCAGAAAAAGACTGCCATCTTGGAATTACCTTCTTATTGTGATTGATATCATAGTGTAAAGAGAATACACCTTTCCATGTTTTTATTCAAAATTTTATAGAGACATCACAATGCAAAACAATAATAATTATTATTTACAGGGTAACAAATCTTAATTCTTATAAATAAAATTAAGCCAAATCATAAAAAAAATGTGTTTTAATCTTTGTAATTACTTGTTAGTTTTAGACTTGGTGTGTTGGTCATTGTAATTGTTAGACTACAAATAAAGCTTCTTATATACCTAACTTCGGTTAATTTATTTACTGCAAGATTACAAAACATAAAATTCTGTCAGTAATCAATGTGGCATTGGTAGTGTTCGGTAACTTTGAATGAATAAACCTCAAAAATGTATGGCCATGATATGATGTAATAAAAAAGAATGCATCATTCATGAATCCTCATAGTCATGACTAACATGCCACATGAGCATATTTTAAGGGGAAAAAAATCATAAAATGGGCTATTGTCCTTAAGACTCAAACCTGTTAGCAAAAACTCGATCACAGATATCACATGGCTTTGAAGAGAACCATCCTTTATTGCCAGACTTCTCCTCTCTGTTGGCATGTATCACTTGATGATTCTTCATCTGGGAAGCCTGGCGAAAACCTTTGTTACAAATATCACAGGTATATGGTTTCACATTGGTATGAATTTCCTGAAATAAAAAAAATAAAATATTAAAAAACTGCAATGGCAAAAAGAAATATTAATTTCTTAAAAATCTGTGTGAATGAAAAAAAAAAAACTGCAGATGTAAATAATTAAAAACCTTATTAAACAGAAGTCATTTAGTCATAAATAATACATATGTAGTAAATATGTACTCTATAGTTTCAAAATTTAGTTTTCCCGTCAATAAATCTAACTTCTGACTACTAATCATAATAAAAGTAGCAAATATTTCAACCAGTTTAACTTACTTTATGTATATTCATTTTATGATAGGTGTCTGTTTTATATTCACATTGGTCACATTTAAATAAATCACAGTCAACCTGAAGAAAAGTAAACAGCAAACTTTCAATACAGTTCAAACAATATGATTGACCTAAAACAGAGACTGTAGGGTGTATTTTAGTTTTATAGGTGATCATGATTACCTTATGTTGTCTCCATAAATGTATTCTTAAATGTTTCCAAAACTCATGGGGGGCTTGACATTTCATGCAAGTAAAGGCAGCATCATCCATATTGTGACATGATAAATGTAGGTGTAAACCTGAAGTAAAGGAAACTTTTTAACCAAACATTAAGGAGTGAAACTAAATGATTATGAAATTTTCACACTGCTTTTAGTAATTGAAATGGTCTAATATTTTTACCAAGAATATTTCATTATAAGGGAACAGGTAGTCCTGGGTTTGAACCTCAGGATTTTTTCCAGATCCCGGTTAAAGTTCGAAAGTCCAGCAAACTTTGAATGGGTACATGACCAAATGTTGAGAAAGTAAAGATGGCTGGGCATTATGCTATCTACACAACCCCTCAACCCCTACTAAAACAGATGAATCCTACACATCCTCTGCTCTGATGAGCTCATGGGAACTTACGGGAACCATTTCATTATAGTGTGAATTATTTCACATAATTGGATAGCTTGTGCCCTGTGATAGGAGACCTATTGCTAGTACACACAAGTGTGATCCAACACAAGACACACAAGCCCTCAGCATTAGCAGCGATGCAGATGGAACTCTATATAACTGACCCTACTTGTCATAGGGGTAAAACAAATGACAACTGTACAAAAGTCTTATAGCCTCTAGCATTTTAATAAAAACTTTTAATTAAAGGCTAAACTAACCTTTATCAGTTTTAAATTTTGCTTTACAACTCATCATGGGACACGTAATCTTATATCCAAGATTCATACAGGACTCACGAAGCCGCTTTCTAGCACATTTGCCCAGGACATAATCCTCTTTTAGAGCTCTAGGTGGCTTTATTTTGCGTCTCAAACTGCCATCAGGATGTGTTGTTCTTCCATTGTCTGAAACACTTGGGAGCCACTCAATATCTTCAGAGTCTATGTATTGTTCTGTTTTGATCTTATGCTGCTGTTCTGATTTACGTTTCCTACCTCTTTTAGCGCCACCTGCCTAATGTAATTAAAACCCAAAATAATTCCAGTCAATAAACAGTTAAGCATAACCATTTATAACAGCATGAGTTATAAATCAATTATCCATGAAACACCTGCTTCATTTTTAGTATTTTCATGGCTCATTATATCCCAAAACATTTGTAAGTTTCTTAAAATGTTAAAAAAGAAATCTATTATGTTCAATAATTGTTCCTTTAAAAGACGTAGCAGAGCAAATATTTAATATTGTAATAAACAAGAAGAAATTTGCTAAAAGTTCCTAAAAACTATACTATTTTTAATGTATTTTGTAAACTCACAAAATGAGCTTTTTAAGTATTGAATTAATAATACCCTTTAGACTTTTACCTATTAAGGCTTTCTTTAATACTGATAATAAATGACTTTCCAAAGTATTTTCTTTTAAAAAAAAAAAAAAGGTACACTTTCGTAAGTCTAGAGAAAACAACTGAACAATATTATAATGTTTATGGACACATTCTTACTTGCACACCAATGCTAATCCCACTCCCTTGCATCAATTCTTTATGTTCAAGCTGCATGTGTGTCTGACATTCCTCCATGGTGGTAAATGCAAGCTTACACAATCCACACAGCAAAAATTCCTATCAATGAAAATAAAACTTTTTACAAAATAATGAAAGCGACAGGTAAAACAATGAAGCAACAGGTAATTTAATTTTTGTATTTAACAGTTCTGACGCTTAACTTGTTAACTATTTAAGAGATATCTATATATATTCAAAATTCTCGCCCATGTCCAACCTATTTTAAATGGGTAACTGACTTAAGTTGGGTAAACAAAGGCTATAGGATGAATCCTACACCTCAACTAGCCTGATGGCTCTGACGTAGGAGGTGAGGAACTTCACAGTATATTTATAAATATATATCTAAAAGAGTTGCTGTTCGATTAATTTTTTTTAATGTAATCGAAATTAATGCAATTTAATGTCTAAGTTCTCTAAAAACGTTACTGCTGCATTGAGCATTTGCATATGTGTATATTAAATTATTAATTCATATCAGTTTATTCACATGTAATTTCAATTAATGCTATTTCCTTCTTAAAATAATAGTGTAATGTTATACTTTTATATTTATTATCTGATGATAATGATCTGTGTATTCTTTCATCAGTCTGTTGTTTTGTCTATATTATTACAGTTTATTTGTGGTAGTGTTCAACTTAGTTGTAAATCTTCTCTCACAGACAACACACCATGAAAGAGGCAATGTTGCCCAATTCAAATAACGTTTATTGCATGAACTTCAAAGATAAAAACAAATATGGAATAGAATCATGTGCAGTAATAATCACCATCCAATGCCCTGAATAATACATCTAAGTATTCAGAAGTCCTGAAGGATTAAGGCAGAAATACTGAATTAAAAAAAAACTTTAACTTCATACATAATTAGAGTGCGCCCATGTAACCTCGTACACAATATAAATTGCAACTAACTTTTCATATTAAGTATACTGCCATCCCGAAGGATTGGGGTAGATATACTTGAGAGTCTGTTAGTCTGTTCAATCTTGCCCTCTCCAGTCGGTCTGATGAAAACTAACTTGCAAGTGATTATATCTTTGATTAAACCGATCCATAATGCTAAGACCCCAACTCTTCCCTTCTACTTCCCCTCCAACTCATTTACATAACTAGCACCCTTTTTCCAGCCTGGTGATTGGTGCAGCCTAATACCCATTCTAGGTTAGCATCCCTTTGTTACCTACAGCTAAGTTTACCGTTAACGACCTACGACTAAGGTCAGTGACTTGTATCAACTTGATACAAAGAAAGTTCGTTGTCCTGTTTTGGATTAAGAGACAATATTGCTTCCCCCCCCTCCCAACACTTGTTGGCTTTGATATTAACTTTACAGAACTATTGTTAAAAATACAGTTAAACAGAGCCACGACAATCTGCATAGAATCAGGTGAGAATTGGTTTTTATTTATTTACAAATGCATTTGTTTAACTCACTGCACCTTAGTTTCAGCATGTTCAGGAACGTTGATAGGGTCTGCCTCATGAGATCCCATAACATACTGTGAAACTGTATTTGATCCACTCATAGCTGAAAGAGTAAAGAAGAAATTCAATGGAAAAAAATAGGTTTAAAGTAACAATACATCAAGACTAAAATGTTACTTCATACATTGTATTCTAAAGTTGGAGGAAAGGGGGTGTCATGGTTAAAACAATCAGTGAGCTGTGTGTGTAATGTTTAGCTTACACAAATTAGGTAAGTGTATAGCCATCACAGTGTAGGGCTGAGAGACATCCAAGTCATCAGACACAACAGCTGCACCAGGAAAAGGCTGGGACATAGAAGACAAATGGGTTGGACCAGGATGTAGCTGTAGTACCGGAGGCTTTGAAAGGCTCACATTCCCAGATAAACAATCGCTGTTCCCCATGGTAACTGGCAGGCAGCTGGTGAGAGCTGGATGGTACTGAACTGCATCACCGTTGGGGAAATGGTTGCCATTTTCAGCCTGAGGGTGATTCCTACTGGTTCCGTCAGAAGGCTTCACCAAGCTGATCAATTCTGTCAAGTCAGGGGTTGAATTGTTGCTTAAATTGAGAGGTCCTCCCTGAGTGACTGGTACCGCCAACGGAGCAAATGTTACTGGAATTGAAATTTGTTGAAATAATATTTAAATTATTTAATATAAAGTAGTATGGACCATAAACAATAGTTTGAACATTTTAAAAAATTATATTACCCTTTGCTTCTCTGAAACCAATTACAAAAGATATAAGTAAATTTAAACCCTAGATTACACCACTGAAGTGTTTCAAGAAATAAAGATGTGCTAAAAAAATAGACTAATCATTTGCAGGAGATCCAGGTTGTTGGAGAGAAATTAGTGAATGTCCCGCCACCTATATATACCTTGCATGATTTCTCCATTTCAAACTCATCTATTGTGAGGATTAAAAAATGGGAAATTAAGGGTTCACAGGACCTTCATCTTACAGGGACTTGAATAATATCCTAACCCGTTTAATCTCAGAAGAGGAACTCAACCTATGATTCACCTTTAAAGAGTATTTAATCAACTGCACACTAAGTCAAAGTCTATTCCTTAGAGCATATTTATACAGAAAAGGGAATTCTTATCTATGAACATCTCTTGAAATTACCACACTCTTCTTTTATATCGCAACTTCTGGAAGAAGGAATCTCATTATGAGCTGAAATTAAAATCTGCAAGTGACTAGCCCTGACATGTGAGCTCATTTCAGAAGACTGTGTACATGTGAATGGACAAAATTTACATCTGTACAATACATCCATGTACTCTTCCATTCTAAGAACATCTGTGTCCATTCTAGAACAGGTCTTTTCCGCTGTTCACAAGGACATATGCAACTGATTTTTTTTTTCATCACATCATATTCGCCTGTTGAAAAAAATCAAAGAGACATCTGATTATAATATTAAGCAATGATCCACAATGCTTCTTGTACTGTTTTTTTATAAGTATTTTTCTATTTTTTTTTTAACATTATAAACTTGCGTTAAATGAATTTTTAGCTATTTGTTCGATTTAATCACATGAAAAATATTCACTTTAGCACTAGCTGGTAACCATTTGCTTATCAATTTACAGATAATTAAATAATTAGTGCCAGCACTGAATGCAAAATTATTTCAATGACTCACATCTAAGCTATACAAATTAGCATCACAGTGTCCTATAAATTTGTAAAAGCATATACCTATTAAGTTTCATGGAAAAATATGTATTGTCATATAAAAATTGTTTATTGTCAAAAAGGTGTATGATTTATGCCTCTATCACAATAAAGACACAGGTAGAATAAACAAAAAGGAGAGACATATTTTTACTGTAAGCCCTTGGTTGAAATAATATTTATATTAAAAATACACTATTACTCATTTTGAAAAATAATTATATTCGTTAAAAAAAATCTGACATGATGAATTAAGTCTTTTCTCCATGTCTTTGATGATTATTTTTGTCATTCATTATGTTAACATAAAATTACTAGCATTCTAACATCACTTATCAGCACTATTCCCTTATGCTTAGCTCTATCAGTCTATGACAATGTTTACATAAAAAAATCAACTAACACTGAAAGTAGCAACCATTCATGTCCTCTATAAGCACCCTTCCTTCTAAGATTGATACTCCATTTGCCATATTTTGTTTCTTTTTGAGACATCTGTATTGTCCCTTGCTCCATTTTTTTAAACTATCGCCATTGATTCAATGAAACTTTAATTCAAAGTGAAGATTAATATTTATTTTACAGTGGATTATGATTATCACACCATTATATCATGCCTATAAAACCGCATCTAAAGCTTAGTAATAATACTCTGAATGGGCAATTATTTATTAGACAAGACTAGACGGATTAGTAGTAATACTAAGTAAATAGTAGCTCGATCATCGATGGCACATTTCGATTTCACCAAGTCGTCCAAGTTTAAACTTTTAACGGTTGAAAATGTATAACCAATAAATCTTCTTTCTATCGAGGAAAAAAAAGTACCTTAATATTTTATTTCAATCGTTAATAAACATTTTCTTTACTTTATATACGCAACAATTTTCGAAAAATAGTTAATAGTCTAGAGTTGCTTATAAAAAATAAGATAAAAGAGATTAAGAGAAACAAATGTAGCCTCGACGCCATCTTGTTTATATTCATAACACGAGTAATTTATTATAGTTAACCGAACTGTTTACATATACTAAATGCCAAGAAGTTAACGCTGAAATTTACACAGACATTTGATGGCTGAAAAATAGTATACTAGAGTATATGTGCTAATATCTTAACTCACATTTTTCCAAAATATTTCATTGCTCAACTTTTGCAACAACATTGGGTTAACGAGTATATATTTTTGCCGTTATTTTTGGTATTTGCCAGATTTTAATGCACTGCAGTAATGCCAGAAGTATTTAACTGAAACCACCAATGCGTTACGCAATAAGTGAATTTTTCATGATTTGAAATAAGTTTCCAAAAATATAGGACTACTACTATTAGTTTTAGCTTTTCTTTCTTGTATCATTTGTTACTTCCTAAAGGTTTCACCACAATTCCACTAGAGCACGCCCCAAAAATTATAGTAAAGTTCATTTAACAAAAAAGGGCAATCGGGGCAGATGAAGTGTAGAATTTATCTGTATCCTCGCCATATAAAGTATTTAGTAAGTGTACGGTTAGCACAACGCCCGGCCGCCGTTACTTCACCAACTTAATTGAGGTACTCAACCTAAAACCACCAATCTGGCAACCTGGTTATTTTTATGAATGACTTCCCTTAGTGAAAATTTAAAATGGCAGCCTCCTTGCTATGTTCATTAAATGTCACCGGTCGAACTTTCAGTTTTCAACAAAAATTGGCTAATTGCACGTACTGTATGAGGAGAATCATTTTAAGTGCCATAAATATAAGAGTATGTATGCTTTCAATCCATTAAGTTTGCTTCACACTATTGTGAATATTTTATAGACATGAAATACAAATGTAGGACTTGTTTTTACTAGGTCTAGCCTAGAGTCTAGGCTAGACTCTAGGTATTCAATAAACAATATTAGGTATGTGATATGAACATTTCAAAGTCATATAAACTGCTTGAATTATACATCATTTGAAAGAGAATAACAAGAGCTTTCCAATGGTATAAAATATTTTAGGGTCAGACAATTCTTGTAAAAGTTACAGAGGTTTAAGTTTCTCAAATCTGTTACAAGAGAAGAAGAAAAACTCAGAATTTTATACATTTTGAAACATAAACTAAGACAGTTTTTTTTTGCTTGAACCAATTGAGTTGAACTTGGTATCGTAAGAGAGGTAATTGAAAGAGCAACAAAATGATTTATATTTAAGTAAAAAAAAATATAATAGTGCTTTTTGGCTTAAAAATTTAATAATGAAGACAAATTTTCAAGCTAGAAATAAGTTTCTGAAATTTAAATCATGTTGGCTTTAGAGTGGGCTATTTGACTGACTACTTCTAAGAAATACTATGTAAATCAGAGTAAAAGAACATTTATTTATTCTTTTTTTTTATGTCACTGAAAAATTCAATGCTCTTTTGCCAGCTTTTGAGTCTAAATAAATACACAGCCACTAGTATGTTCAAAATATAAACATCTGAGTAATCAAAGAATATAACATTCAGAGTAATCAGAGTAATCAAAGAATATAACATTCAGAGTAATCAGAGTAATCAAAGAATATAACATTCAGAGTAAAACTTATACTTAACTTTCAATATAATTTTCTATTTTTTTCCCACAACTTTATGCATATCCAAAAAATTCTCTCTAGTTCATACATTTCTTTATATATCTCTGCATAAATATGTATCACTGTACAATTTACTCTAACCTATACTATCCCCACTCTTTTTCCCTGTTAACATTTTCATCTCACCTTCACAGTCCCCCATTCTAAATGACCATTCCTTGCTAAATCTGGACAATTAGGTTATGCAACTCAAGTTCATCACTGGATCAAGTCAAGTTTCCAACTTATAATACAGGACTATTTTTGGTTGCCACCTGCATACCAAGTCTGATAGCCCCCCCCCCCCCGCCCCTCTCTCCCCAAGAACTTAGTTTTGCTAAAACAATTAGTTGAGTTTGGTATTGGAAGTCTAGGGTAATAGACAGACAAATAAATAGGTTTAATAGTCAGTGTACAAATCCTCAAGCCAAACCAAAGTTACTGTGTATGTTAATGGTCGAATCTCATGTGAATATACATTAAACTATACAGATCCTCTGTTTATGCTAACCTGACAGGCTCAAAATATCACCAACAATAGTCTGTCTGACTTAAAACCTGAGCTCTCAGCAAGGGAGCTTCACATGCTATGTAACATCTTAGGGGAGGGAAGGGGTGCTAAAGTCTGACAAACAAACAGGAAATGCAAAGCAAACCTTACCGCAGGGGTGGGGGCTTTACATAGTATGTGAAGAGTGAACGCCCTTAGCTGACAAACAACTAACTAGCTTTTATAATCTAATGTCAAAAAAAAAAAGTATTATTCATCTATCTAAAATTTTGTTGTGTGCAAGGTTTAAAAATCATATTTTTTTTTAGATTAAGTACTTAATAAATAACAAAACTTTACTTTTAAAAACATAAATAACAAAACTTTATAATCTACCTTTTCAAAACCTAAAGTTTAAAAAAAAAAATACATACCCATAGTAACATCCAGTTTTAAGTCATTCCAAAGTTTTATAATAATACTTTCTGTGAACTCTTAGTTGCTTAAAACAAATTTTTTTCTTTATTTTAGAAACAGTCAACTGACACTCAAGGAAATGTTACTTCTGACACTCCGGAAAATGTTACTTCTGACACTCCAGGGAATATTGTTACAAAAGATTCCAAAGTCAGTGCTGAGGTAGCTGGCTGTTTAGAAAAAGAAACAAAGAGTGGACATATTAGTTATCGCAAACATCCCGGAATCATTAGAAGAAGCAGGTCTCAGTTACCAAGCCGTTTGCTAAAGGCTATCAAAGTTTTGTTAGAAAGTAAGTATCTCTGTGTTTCATTTATGACAATACTGTTTTATTCAGAGGAGGTAGAGAATTCTAGAAAAGACCAACTAACAAGTCATGATAAAAACTGAGTTTTTTAAACTAACCGTTTTCTAAAATACATTTTAAACACATTTCTTGTTAAAATTTCAGTCAGGGTTGGTATCATCTCCATGCCTGTACGTTTTCTGTAATTATTTGATCAAAGTGCAACTAACACCTATTTAATCCTAATAAAGCTTAAAGCATAGCAGATTTGTTTACATTTTTAAAGACGCTGCTGATTGAAGATTGTGTGTGTGAGAGACAGACATGCAATGTTTTACTTCTTTACACACACTCTTATGCACGCAGGGATACATACAAACGTACATACATCCACACACATATAACTAGAATACTAGCACACTGTCTTAAAAGCCGAGCACTTTACCTTTGCATCAATAGAATTTTAAATTAATTAAAATAATTAATTCATTGCAAAATTAATTATTAAATCATGCATTGTCATGGAGCAAGAACATGTATGTGGAGTTCAAGAAAATACATCACTAAAAAGTGCTTCGAAAATTGATTACCAAAATTTTCACTTATAAACTGAAGATTAGCGTGGAGAAAACGGTTAGAAAAAAAATTAAACCTACCAAGACGCTTTTGAAATTATTAGTTTTTCCCATTTATTTATTTATTTTTGTCTTAGGGCTATGCTGGTAATTTTTAATGTTTAATTAACTTTTACAATTTTAACAAAGTAAATTTCAGATAGGGTGTTAGTCATTATTTTGATGGTGCCATGTGTTTGATTCTCATTCTGTCGTTATATTCAGAATACCCAGTGAAGTCTTTGTCAGCTGAAACAGAAAAATTGACCCGTTATCTTCATCACCGGCAGATTCCAATCAGTACAGAAGAATTAACTCAGAAAGCCAACGCCATTGAAAAGAAACTGATAGATAAAGGTTTACTGTTATATTATTATTGTTTTAATATCTCTTTAGTTTAGCCATGCATTTGAATATTTTCTTCAAAGAGAAATATGTGTTCTTATTGTTGTTGTTATTTTTTAAAAATGTATTTAGGATACACATTAGCTAGAAGCATTGATTTAAATTATTTATCTAGTAACAAAATACTCTGATGTAAAAAATTTCTTAAACATTGACTGACTGCAGCAAGTACTGCAAAGGACGAAAAACATTCTATAAAAACAATTTTATAATAAAATACTTATAAATTTCTATCCCAAAATATATCATTATAAAGTTTATTATAAGTACCCTCGTTGTATGTTGTTTTTTTTTTTTTGTTTTTTTTATGATTCTTGTAACTTTATAAAAATTGAAATCTTGAATTAAAACTACCCACCACCTCTGTTTTTTACTGTGATCGACGCATACAGTGATAAAAGTGTCTGCAGAATTAGCAACAATAATCCAAATACAGTATATTGAAAATTATATTATTTTATAATTATCATGATTAACAGTAACCCTATCTTTAAATATCGAAGATTATTAGAAAATATTGCTCTAGTTTTTAAAACATTTTGTATATATTTTTTGCATCAACCTTTAATCTATCTTATTTGGACAAGATATAAAATTACTGGGACTTTTTCTCTATAAAACTATTATAACTAAATTATATTCAGTGCCCTTTGATGTTATAACAGTCTCAGGCTACTCATAGATCTTTAAAAAAAATTGATTTTTAGGACTTACTAAAGATGATTTGAAAAAGAACCCATGCAAAAATAAAGTAAAATTGCTTACATTTTAATATTATACAAAAAAAAATATCTGTTTATAAAAAAAAAAGATATTGTAAATACTGATTGCATTTACAAGCAAATCTCTTGGAATCTTACTGGGGTTACCTACTTTAGATAATCATCCAACTTTTCCTTGTGAATGATTAAGTCAAATTTTTTATTCTAAATATATGTTATAATATTTATATGGTTTTAAAAATAGAGAAAAACTATTTGATTTTAGTTATTTTGTTGATACAGTGGACACGAATTCAAAAGCAGAATTGTCCCGCCAGAAAAAAAAACTATCACAAACATTTAGATAATATAATAATTATCATAATGCATGAAGTGTTTAAGGCATTCTTTTTAAAATGAGTAAATACATGTTTATCATTAAATTTTAAATAGAAACCCATTTTATCATGTTGAATAGCTCAGTAGACATGAATTGATTTCTTTTTAAACACAAGTGAAAAACTAATTTGACTTATTTTTTGTTATGAAGAACTGTGTGACTTTTTCTTTAACAGAGGGTGACATTCCTGAAAACATTTTTGGATTAGAACGAGAAGAAGCTCTAGATGAAAGGCAAAAGAAAATTTTTACTAAGTTGCGGAAAGTTGTTTACCATTGGAAACCAATGGAGTAAGCTGGGGTATAGACATAGGCTGTAATAAGATAACCTAATTAATAGGTTAAATGTAGTTTTTATGACGCAAATTGTTCATATTTTTTAAAACTTCTTTTATCTCATTGCTTAGATATGATGCCCTTACTTCATATATTTATTTACTTGCCTGTGTAGCTACTGATTACGCGATACTGATGCAGTGCTTTACAGAGGTAATTGATTTTTGTGGTGTTCTGTGTAAGTTTTCTTGTGCATTAGTAAGCATCATACAGAATTTAAACAAAACATATGCATATAAGCATCATACAGAATTTAAACAAAACATATGCATATAAGCATCATACAGAATTTAAACAAAACATATGCATATAAGCATCATACAGAATTTAAACAAAACATATGCATTTAAGCATCATACAGAATTTAAACAAAACATATGCATATACGCATCATACAGAATTTAAACAATACATATGCATATAAGCATCATACAGAATTTAAACAATACATATGCATATAAGCATCATACAGAATTTAAACAATACATATTGTCCTATCCCTTGTGATTAAGCTTTGTTTACGTTTCATGTTATTGCCTTATTTGGTATTGTTCCATCCCTTGCTACCACACATTGTTAGTCACGGCGTTATTTTCCTTATATGGTATGGTAAGTGCTTGCAGGGTCAAGCATGCATGATGCAATCACCCCACGCACGGAGTTTGGCGCGAATCGCCTACACATTGACCTCTGTGGTTTTGGCGGGAAAATGATGTAATATGCAGGGGTAATATATCCTATAAATAGGGGAAATTATAACGGTTGTTAGACACACACCCAAGAGAGAGACTAGAGACCCAGGAAGGGGATACTAGGTGTAACACGTGGACTAAGTGGACAGTGCAAACGTAAATATCACATATTTATAGACTCGTGTACTGGTTTATAAGTTATAGCAGCTAATTGTGATTTATTGCCACATCTCTCATCGAATATTGATCTTAGTATTTATCGTGTGTGATAAAGTATAGAATTATACATGTGATTATTGATTCATCTTCTCAAGTGTTTATATTGGATTATCATATTCTCATCTGTATATATCATGCATTAAAAAGTTCAGTTAATTCTTTTACAATACAAGGAGTTGTGTCGTCTGATTTAATTAGAGCACAAGTGGGATACGACACATATGCATATAAGCATCATACAGAATTTAAACAAAACATGCATATATTCTTAATGAATTGAACTGCTTTTGCTGCATTATTGTTGTTGTTTTTCTACCTAGTATGTCAATATAAACAAGACAAGCTTTATATTAGTAACTTCCCCTCAACAATTTGTTAATATTAAAATTTTACCATCTCAAAATTATTGATTAATCAAAATAACTTGCGTTGGATTCCTGTGGATTTAGTTATTTAGCTCTCATCATTTTCACATACCTCATCTGTAATCTGTTGTCCATCTCTTTTTTTCGTATGCTTTAAGTTAAAAAGATATTGATCAAATCTACAGATTTCAAAACGTGATCCTGATTTCAGGCCCACATCTGTGTATAATTTTGGCTCCAAAGTTGGCACTTGTGTTTGGTAATACTTACAAACATTTTGAACTTACAAATATTTTCCTATCCTATGCTCAACTCTTAATTGAAATAAAAAGAATATTTTTTTGTGCATTAAAGTTTTCATTTATCATTTTGTGCCTGTATGGTAGTTAACATGCAATTATGATGTATTGCTAGGGCTGCAGATAAATTGTGGAGAACTGTGGGTGAATATTACTGTGTTGACAGTTGTGTACACATGAACACGATAGCACAGCTTTTGCTACAAGGTAAATAATTCTTTTGCTACAAGGTAAATAATTTGTTTCTTTTCATTGATTTCATCCAGTGGTCTAGATGATTAGATGAATCACTCAGCTTTTTAAAGATCATTTTATATCTGTTATTTCAAAATAGCCTAGAGTTAAGGCACGGGTCTGTGACTCAAGCCTGGCTAAAGCACTGTAACTTGCAGAGAAGATGCAGTTCATATATAGTAGACAATATATTATTTTCCACTGCTCCCTCCAAAAAAAAACGCACGTCTCTAGAGTAGTGTAACAGTCCATCTAATGGGGGGTCAATAAAACTTTTGACACAAAGTAACAATGAGCACTGGGGCTAACCTTGACTCTGAGTGATACACTAAATTCACTCCCTGATTATGAGTGTTACACTCAATTCACTCCCTGATTGCCTATACTTTTATACCTTTCAAGGTGTGCTTACTTAAATGTCAGTGAATCTTCTCGAAGAATCCAAAACATTCCTTTCCAATTTTGTCCAGTTAATGAACTCCTAATACAGCACTTTATTGTACTGCCATTCAAGAAACTTCATATGTTGCGTAGAACCAGCTCTGATTTATTTGTATCAAACATGGGCCTAAATCACACCACATAAATACCTAGTCCATTTTTTAAAGATACTTTTTGTTTGCTTCGACAGAGAAATAGATTTGGTCTTTTCTCTATGAAATCATTTTTGTTTTTGATAAAATGTTAGTTTAGTCAGTTCTTAAAAAAAAAGGGGGGGGGGAGGGTTGGTAGAAAATAGGTTGAATTGCTACTTCAGATGAATAGATTTCATAAAATTTCATTTTTAAAATTAGAATAATCTACTTTCCACTATTACAGATGCTAATGAACAATCTCGTGTTTTAAGTATTCAAGGTGTTCACTTCAGGCAGTTTGTTCCTAGCGCCAACAAAGTAACTTACATTTTCTTTTGTTATTAATAGCATTGATGTACCATCATGTTTTTATTATATATGTAATTTTTCTGTGTATATTTTAAAAAAAAAAAACAGAACAAATTTTCCTTGGTTGTAAGCAATTTCATGTTAATGGAAGAGCCATCCTCACTTGACAGACTACACTTAGTGCATAATCTTTGGAACATGACAGATACATACATGGTAAGTTATGGAACATGACAGATACATACATGGTAAGTCATGGAACATGACAGATACATACATGGTATGTCATCTTTTTAGTCATGGTTTATCAAAATTATTTGACTCATGCAGGTCTTATAATTTTAAAATGCAAACGTTCCAACCTGTTGTGTTGTATATTTTGACATTATATATTTCTTTTACTACTGTATATGACAGGTACACATTTATTGTATTGTGCTTGAAAATTGTTTGTCTCATTCGGCTATGTTTTCAAAATGGTTTATAAATATACAATAATGTTCACCACAGCTTTTAGTTGCTTGTCTCTGTAAAATTATGTTTTATTATTAGGTTCTGATTGAAAATGGGACTGGCTCTGGTTTCAGTCTTATCGATGAAGCTCGACTTTATTTGACAGGGGTAAGTTTCCATTTCATTGAAGTTCTATACATGTATTAGAAAAGTTTTTATTGATATGACTTGTCTGTAGGAAATTATATCATGGCTCTTAACACGGGTATCTGTTAGCCAGGGAAATGTTCCCTTTTATTTTACAGTAAAAAAGAAAATTATATTTATTCAGCATCAAGGCAGACTGTTGATAACACTAGACAACAGAATAATTTTTATTTTATTTTTTGCTATCTGGGATTTAACATGTATTCTAAGATCATTTTTAACCTCCTGATTTCAAATATGTTATTAAAAAACATGTAGCTTGTCACATTTTTACCCCATAAGAGTCTGAAATTCTTCCTTTTTTCTGCTTTGACCTTTTTCTTTCATAAAGTTACCCATGACTTTTACACATAACTGCATATATTTTGCATCAGGAAATGAATGAGCTGTCCATGATAAGTAATTTATGTGGTTATCTTCTGTTATAGCTTCTAAAAGAGTACGGGTATAATTTTTAAAAATGAAAAAAGCCGAAAAAAGTTAATCATTAATGAGGAAAATTGTCTTTTATGATAAACCGCATTCAATTATGCACTAGTGTGCTGATTTACTTGACTAAAAGCAAAAAAAAAAAAAAAAAAAACTTTTTTACCTTATTATAGTGAGTTTGGATAGTCATAAGCCAGATTGGCAAAAGTCTGTTGTATTTATCTAGCTATCATTTTTCGTTAATGTTTGTGACTTATTTCCATTTTTAAGCTGTTTGCAGATCCATCGCAAGAGAGTCTACTTGGCCATATGTTTGCACCTGTAAGTAAACCCTTGGCTATTAATTTTTTACTCATATTTGATCCCAGCCCGCCTTTTTTGTAAAAACAATATTGCGCTAAAAATGACTTTAAACTTTTTTTTTTTTTGAGAAATTACTTTGATCAGCGATAGGAACATTTCTAAAATTTTGTATTATATTCTCTCATGTGAGATGCTCTGGGCATCACAATGAAGAATTGGGGGGGGTGCTTAGTTCAGATGTTCTCAACCTTTTTCACAGCTGTACCCCAATGGGTTAGAAACTATGTCCACGGGTATCCCTCACATGCAAGTTTGCAAATAAATGTACCTTTTTTTCAGAAAGAAATTATATGTCGCTGCTTACCCCCATGCATAACCTTTCCTGTACCATTTGGGGGTACACAAACCACTGGTTGAGAACAGCAGCCCTAGTTAGCCTGTGTGTGAGACCGGCTCTGCTTTTAATATTTTTTATGCCAATTCTTAATCTTATCTTAGTAAACATTGGCATATTATTTTTTTCTTACTCTGCTAATCTTATTCGACATTGTCATTTGAATATCTTTTATCTCTTTATTTTTAAAGTGCCCACATGATAAAGCCTGCCCTAGATCATTGAAAAATCAGCTTTGTTTGTCAGAATGCATTGTGAATGAACCAGATTTCACATCTTCAAAAGATGTAAATATCTTTTTTTTTGTTCTAGCCACTTTTATCTTTACATCAATTGTGACATAGTAAATTTAGTGATTTTCTAAACTGATCCTTTGTTTGCTGTCATGTAAATTTTATTTTACAAAGACACCATTTATCTGGTTATTATTTTTGTATTATTATTTTTGTATCATCATTCGTAATATTGATCGGGTGGCTTTCAATTGAGGGCTTAACTTGAAAGTGTCAGATACAAATCCTCCTAGAGCTAGAATTTATTTTATGTCTGCCCAGATAAATCTTTTACATATTATAATCGCCAAAACCATTTCTACAGTTAGTCACCAAAAGCTGCTTTTTTTTTCTACTTGCCCCGCTACTTTTGATTCTGTATTTTCTATAAAATATATTTAGCTTTAAAATTTAACTTCCTTAAGAAGCGGAAAATGATCAATGTTTTAGTATTAAGTTTAAAAAATTGATCATTAATTTATAAGCGGATTTTATCACTTGTTTTTTGGAAAAATTGAAAAAAGAATTTTAATCTGATATTGATATAGCATTTAAATTTGGAAAATAGTTATATGGAGATTAAAAGGAAAGTATGATTGAACTCAGACCGTCTAGTGACGTCACCTTATAAAATTATAGAAAAATAAGAACTCTGGTGACAATGACACAATAATTTTTATTTTTTAACTTCATTTATTAATAAACCTTAACTATACTCTCTAAAGATTTATCATCCATTTCTTTGTTTGTAAAGTTGTATTATGTACCACTTTTTTTTTTAAACAAAGAACCTGTTAGTTTAACAGATTTTTCTCCCTCAACTCAAGATTGGGTAGATTTAAAGATTAAAAGGGCAATTTGGCATGAGTTAAAAACAGTATTAAGAAAAAGGACATGTTTGTGTATTTTATTCATTCAAACTCTTATATTTTCAGCAAGAAAAACCCAGAAAGTTAGCCAAATATTCTTACCTGATTGTTAAGAAAGGACCAAGACCTAAAGGTAATTTACCTTTTTTTTTTAAATATTATTGATTTATTTAAAAATGATTACCTTCGTATGGTTTTGATGTTACAAACAATATTCAATGACTAAGTTTATCTCTATCCCAGGCCTTAGCTATCCTCGTTGATGTTACAAACAATATTCAATGACTAAGTTTATCTCTATCCCAGGCCTTAGCTATCCTCGTTGATGTTACAAACAATATTCAATGACTAAGTTTATCTCTATCCCAGGCCTTAGCTATCCTTGATGTTACAAACAATATTCAGTGACTAAGTTTATCTCTATCCCAGGCCTTAGCTATCCTCGTTGATGTTACAAACAATATTCAATGACTAAGTTTATCTCTATCCCAGGCCTTAGCTATCCTCGATGTTACAAACAATATTCAGTGACTAAGTTTATCTCTATCCCAGGCCTTAGCTATCCTCGGGTTCTGCAGGAGAAGAAAGCTCAGAAACACAGCCACCTTCATTTGTGTCTACCCTATGGGGAGCTACAACATGCCATCATAAGCAAAGGCAAATTTGAAAAGTAATGTGCTGAGCTTATATTTTAGTATTTTATTATTATTAATCATGCCAACTTTTTTTTGTATCACAGTTTGCTTTTGAGATGAATAAGTGGGGGGTTTGTGACTTAAAAAAAAATTAACAAATTGTAATATGTATGCATTTATGCCCCACATGCTCTGAAAATTACTTCAAAGAATAAACTATATATTTACCAGTCATAATCAATTATACATGACATTATTAAGCTAAAGGCTATTTGCTGAATTTTAATTTGAGTAAACCTATATTCTGTACTTGCACTTATAGATGCATTAAAATTGCCCCAAAGGACACAAATATGCATTCATAGACTTAGGAAAATAATAATTGTCCATAAATAGTAAAGATGACAAATCCATAAATCTAAATTCCATAACTATTAAGCATACTACAATAATAAAAAAGAAATAAGTGATCATTCATTAACTACTGAGAAGTAAAAGTCTTTAATCCCTGTTTACCAAATTAAGATGATATTTCCATGTACTAAATTTTATGCCTTACTTTTTTCCTTAAGACATGTGTACGGCTGTGCACGTCATGTTGGACCCGGAGACTTCTTACCTGTGGCTTTATCAGATGAACCACTGCACATGCCACCAGCTACAGACCAGGCCATTGAAAGTGACACACAAGTTGATGACAACAGTCAGGACATACAGGTTGAAGACAACCAAAGTGAAGAAGAAGATCATCTTGTCTTAAAATGAATTTTGTAGCTGTAAATGTCAGAGTTTAGTTTATGGAATGTGGTTTTATACTTTGTGACTTTATAAATAAATTAAAAATGAATTGAATAGGTCCAAATATTGTTTCATTAATTTTTTTGTTGTAACTCACATTTTAAGTACCTGTGTATAATTTTTCAAAGAGCTGCCCATGTGTCTATAAAATACTGTGTGCCAACCCACTTCACCTCTTTCTCAGGAGAGCATAGGAATAGGGAATTTTTGAATCACTGGAGTTTGTTGAATGAGGTAGTCAAATGATAGGGGATTTTCAATTCATTGGAGTTTGTTGAATGAGGTAGTCAAATGATAGGGGATTTTCAATTCATTGGAGTTTGTTGAATGAGGTAGTCAAATGATAGGGGATTTTCAATTCATTGGAGTTTGTTGAATGAGGTAGTCAAATGATAGGGGATTTTCAATTCATTGGAGTTTGTTGAATGAGGTAGTCAAATGATAGGGGATTTTCAATTCATTGGAGTTTGTTGAATGAGGTAGTCAAATGATAGGGGATTTTCAATTCATTGGAGTTTGGTAAATGAGGCTGTGATGATTTAGACTAATGGTCAAATAAAAGATATTCTTGTACTTAAGTTGTAGTTTAAGGGATGAGGATGTAATATTTAGTCAAATGCTGTTTGAAGCAATGGATGTCATTCTTTTAGGATTATCATTTAAGTTTCAGTTAGGGGATGGCAATTTTTTTGGTGCTGCTGTGGCCTCACAGAATGAAAAGCGTTTCACACACACAGCTCTTCTTCCCATATAAAAACTTAATTTTTACATTTTGAAAATGACTGAATCATGCCGAGAAGTCTTTCAGATATAATGATAAATTATCACGTGTGTTTTCTCTCAACTAGTCATTTCTTTCCTGAAGTGCCTTTGTGTTAAAATAGGGTTTGCTTCAGGACAAATATTTCATCAGTAAAATGACTCCCTAGAAATTGGGTGTTAGCTGCAAGTCAGTTTAAGCTGGTATGACCCCCACTGATGTACACATGGAATGAAACTCCAGCTCTTAGCTTGAAAACTAAAACTGGCTAAAAAAATTAGACTTGTACATGGTGTGGTCCTTGGTTTTAGGAAAAGTTTGCTTAATGTATTGTTTTACCCTTATTAACAGCACACTGTCACTACATATTTTTATAGCAAATTCATTTTCTTGAGGCGACCTGGAATGAGTCTTGTGATCTTTAAAAATTTTAGGAAATGTTTCTGACAATAAACACCTTGTGGAACAAATATTCATGGAATGTAATGCCTTAATTGTTGTGTGGGTGGGTGGCACTTTGGTAGCAAGCCTGATCAACATGCTTTAACGTTATCTACAAGCTGTGAGCTACAGGTTCTACACTTGGCGTGTTAAGTCAATCACTAATTAAAAAGAGATCTGTCAGTTTTTGTAGGTGTCATTACATCACATTACATGCCAACACATTAAATTTTAACATAAGTATTAAATATACTGAATTCACTAGAAGAAAACATTATGTGATAGAAATATTATATTTTTGTTTTATTCTTAAGTCAATACAGAGGTAATATTTGATAGTAACCATTTGTAGTTTTAAACTTTGTATAAAAAAAAAATGAAATAAATAAAGAGATGAATAGATCATAACAATGCTCAACATGAAATTGTAACATGTATAAAACTCATAACATTTCTGACAACATAAAAATAACATTATGAAGCGCTGTTTAACAAAAAAACAAAACAGGTTGAGGAAATCCATAATTGTGCTCACAAATATACTTATGATAGTTTTGTAATAGATATGACTGGCTCAGAGATAAATCTAGACTCAACATTTTGGATCAAATAATAATTTAAACAATTTTTTTTACACTTCTTCAAAGGGTATCATCAGTAAACAACAATAATAAACCTCAGTGCAGAGGCTAAACTAATAAAGAATGCATTTTTTTTTAATTTAATCAGGTAATCAATTATATAAGTAAAACTGATTAACCCGATTGACAATTCTAGCATAGCATATAGCAGAGATCAGTGAAAAAGAAAATTTTCTAAAGAATTTTTACATGACCAACAAAAGTCAGGACTTCTACATGGGGGATGCAACAAGATTCCCATCTTTTGTTTGCTTTATTTTTCAGAAAAATGTACAAAGTTTTACATTTTTTTTTTATTTCATTAGAAATTTCAGTGTTAATATTTAATAATTTAGAATGATAGCGATGATTGTCAAATGTTCTCTTAAATAAAAATAAATGCACATTGCAACTAATGTATGAATACTAAATGTTCAAGATGTGAAAATTAATCCTGCTTGCATATTTTCTTCAAAGATTAACTAAATGATTGAATTAAAAACAGGCAACAAAACTGTCACTGAAAAGGATAATTGTTGAACAAGATCATAGTATTATTAATTAGCAATACACCAACACTAATGAAAACCTTTTAAAAAAAAAAATAACATCATTGAGAATAACTATGAAAATAGAACATTTTTAAAGAGCAAAAAAAAAAAAAATGACAATATTTGAATACTTGTGTATAAACTGTACATATGTTTACTCATTATTATTCTTTATAAAATATCAAGAATATAAACATAATGAAAGGAAATCCTAAGCTAAGTTTTATAAACACAGTAACTACTACTAACTATGTTAATATGTGTAATAAAATTAAACTACCACATCTAATTAAAGTTTCACTATGTTAAAAATAATATTACCAGGATCTTTTGAAGTGAAAAAAAAAAAGGTAAAGTTTCCATTATAAAGCCTACACAGCCCATCGGGGACCAGATGAAGTAGGCTTGTGTGGCTTGTACAATGCCCAGCCATCTAGATTTTCCCCCACAAATGTCAGGGACCCATTTGTAAGCTGGGGTGGACTTTAGTATATCAATCGAACGAAGAAACATCTCGGAGCTCACCAAGGCTCAAAAACTTTTCGGTGAGCAATGAAGCACCCTACCTATCCCTGGATCTTTTCAAACAGGCAATATATTTTATGAACATTTAGACTGTGTTCATCAGCTGTGAGAATTCTAGAATTTTTGTATTAAAAATTCAGAAAAGAAATTCACCCTATTTTTTGTTCTTAACTGACTTCCACTATCATAAGGCACTGGGTGTAAAATACTACATAACCTAAGGCTGCTGTTAACAAAAGTGGGATAAATTATATGAACTGTAAGGCTGCTGTTAACAAAAGTGGGATAAATTATATGAACTGTAGCTTTTGCAAAACAAAAATTTTAAAAAGCAATAGCAAGATGTTTCTGCGAATTAGAAGTCTGCTTAAGCTAAAGATTACATGAACATACAATTATTTCTTGTGAGTCTAGAATGGAGTTGTGGTGTATACTGGAAGTTTCATTAAATAGGTAGAGGAAATATAAAATTGTAAAGCAGTAGAGTTGTATATATTTTTTTGCTATTAACAAATTAAACTATACATACTTCTTAATCACATTTTTCATATTCAGTAAAGGAAATCATATATTATATATATGTGTGTGTATTACATAAATATATATACACACGCATATGTTCATCCCAACAATAAAACATCAGACATTATCAAAAGGAATTTTAAAAAAAAAAAAGTCCATGAAATATGTTTTTAATCAATGGCGAATGTGAGCAACAATGATGAGTATTATTGTACACACTTACTGGTCCAATAGCTTCAGCCAGCAACAGACATTCAAAAGTAAAACAAAACATCATTCCATTTCAGCACTGTCCAGGCAAACAGGAACAATGTTCTGGACAATGGGAAACTGGCCAAACATTTTGTTTTGATTCAAATGCAAATTAATTAGAGTTGAAAGAAAGAAAACTAGCAAGTTTATAAGTTAGTAAAAAAAATAAATAAATTAACTGTTCATTATAAATTACTATAACAAAAAAACGAAAGAAACCTGCGCTTTGAGAAAAGTACACACAAGATATTTCTAATAAAGTGGCTGACATGCTAACAGAAAAATTTAAGTGACAGTATCCAATGAAAAAAATATACTAATAATTTTCAGGAGGATACAACCACCTGATCCACCCCCCCCCCCATTAATTTAATTAAAATCAACAAACATATCAAAAACAATAAATGGTACAAGTAACCTAATTAATTATCTTCAAAGCAGGTCTTTTAAACAGAAAGCAGTCTTTGGAAAATAACATTAAATTTCATCACAAGTAACAAGGTCAAGGACTTAATTGGCCAAAAAAACAAAAATTAAAAAATAACTAAGAAAGGTGCAGAATGTAGAAATTGAACCATTAAAAAAATGTTTCATTACAAGCAGAATACAGAGAGGAGGAAGGATAGGTCATGACTGGCGACCACTTTAACTGTCAATATGAACAATCTCCAGAGAAATTATCCCCCATAACCTCTACAATACGGATTTTTTGAGCATGTACTTGTAGAACAGCACGCCTGCCACACCCACTAGTACAGCCAGGCCAAAGTAGATAGTTGGACGGAAGTAAGACTTGTATGGCCTCCACCTCTCACACTTTTTCTGCCGCTCTTTCATCTGCCGCAACTTCTCTAGAGTTAGCTTCTTTCTCTCCTCCCTGATCAAGTGTCGCATCTCTGCTAGCCTATATAAAAAAAGAGATAGAGTATAAGAATAAACAAGGAAAATGTACAGGAACATCAATCACACTTTTCATATATATGAGGTCAATTTATTAAAACATAAACGTGTACGTAAATAAGCATACAGAGATGAAATCTTCATATTTGAGACAAAGCAATTTTTTTCTTTACTTTATCATTTTAGTTAATGCACTTAGATCTTTTATCCAGTTCAAACTTCAACAATCAACCATTTAATCAATTTAGAAATTATTGAAAGCCATGAATACATTCAAAAGATAAATTATCATTGCAAGATGTTTAAATAATACTGACAGAATTTGTCATTTCAGTTGATGGTTTACCTTTCCTCCTCACTGGCTTGGCTGTCTCCCACACCTCCATCACAGCTGCCCCCAGCAACGCCACTTTCAGGACCATCACCAAAGCCACTTTCAAGGCCATCTCCTTCACCATTTTCATAAATATCCTCCACAGGGCTGTCTTCTCTATTGTCAATGGTGTCAAAATCCTCTTCCTCCTTCTCTTCGGGTAAAAGCCCACCAACTGAAGGAGTTTTATCCCTTTGGCTTGAATGTCTCTTCTTTGGTGGAATGGGTGGAGGATCGTCATAATGTTCTGACTGTTGTGTCTGGTGAAGGCTAGAGGTCCTTTCTGGAGGTGCCGGCGGGCATTCCAAAAGCGTCTGATTAGAATAAATGGTAGAAAGGGTAAGTGGATAGAATAACTTTTTTTTTCACGTCTGATATACAGGCCATACCTACAAATCACAAATAAATCCATTCCTGAGCCTTGTTTGAACTCCCATTTTTTTTAACTCTACAGATTTACGAGGGATGGATTCAGAAATATATACACTTTTTAGGAAAGAAAAATAGTGTTTCATAAACATTGTCTGATTTCCGGAAAAGGAGTGTGATTTAATTTTTTTCTGATATCACCAGTTTCTGTTATTTTGTGTAGATTGTGTTGCTGGCAGACCAAATGGCATCATAAACATAGTGCAATTTTATTGTGACAAAAATGCTTTCAACGAATAATAAAGATTTTACACTTTGTCTTAAAATACATAACTCCCCCACTTTTTCAATTTTACTGATAAATTAGATAATCATCTCTGGGTTCCTGAAATCTATTTTTAGATTTGATTTTCACAGTATATATATATATATATATATATATATATAATATATATATATATTTCTGAATTTAAGGCAAAATATAGAATACTTGAATGATGATTTCATTTGTTTGATTTTCTTTTGAATAATATACAATGGTTTTAAAAAAAAATAGTAGCAAAAACTACAAAATGCCATCACTGCTTATAGAACAGCAGTATGATTCCAAGTTCAATAAATGATACCTCAACAGCTGCCCAAAAGAGCTTATTAGTATTATAAAATTCCTATTAAAATTAAAAAATGAAATTCTAGAAATCAATTGTTATTTTACAAAAAAAATGTTTTCATATTTTTTTCCCCTTTATAACAATATTTAAAAAAAAAAAAGAAACAAATCAGACAAGTTGACGACCAACCTGAAGACCAGTGAGGCTACCATTCTGTAAGATTTCATGAGCTCCCTGAATTATGGCTTGATAAGAAAACCTGAGCTGATCTGCAGTCTGGATTAAACCCATACGATAAGAACGCATTTGAATGAGCATGTCTTTGACACCGATGCCTTCCAAGCTGCCAGCACTCTCCACCTACACATGTATAAAAAAACATTCATTAAAGATACAGAAGAAGATTTACAGCCAGATGAGAGGATAATGAATAGGCGTCTCCACCTATTAATCAAACGGTCATATTATGTCTCACATACTATGTCTAAGTGAATATTCTAATGTCAAAGGTTATATAAATGTCCAAACCACCAACAACTGAACAACTCATTAACACACCAACAGCTCCACCCCCCCAGACACTATTTGAGGGGACATAACTCTAAATTGTTATTGTACAAAAAAAAAACACTTCAATTACTACCCATTATTAAATAATTAATTAAATATTATTATTCATTTATATTATTCTGTGCCTTCTTTCCTTGCTTAAGTACCACATACTTTTTTCTTCATACTATTTCTAATGCTAAACACAAACTAAATAAGTATATAGAGGAAATTTCAATTGATAAATTATAAGCAACCATTGATTCATCAGTAAATTCTTCTAGTTGTCAGCAACTTGACTTCATGGTGTCAACCCATACATCACTGACATTATTACGGCATAAGTTAGGTAATCGTAATTAGCAATTAATGCCTCAATCGTTTTTTCAAAATATTTATCAAATTGGTGACACTCAAATTGATTCAGAAATCTGAAAAGTGAGAAAAACAATCTGATACAACCAGAAAATCTAAACAACCCATGACCAAAAACTATTTGAGATAGAAACATCCTTGTTGTTTCATTTAAAATCTCACAAAATCCCAATTTTAAATAGCCACAGAGACTCCCATGGCTTTAAATACTTAAAATAGGATGAAAACCTGGAATGGGTGTAGCGGATTTCTCATAGCGCATTTTAGTGATATAGAAGTAAATCATCAAAGGTAACTTGAGTTTTCCCATGGTGGTGAGTGAGTTAACTTTTAGATGAATTGGCTGTATTTTACAAAAAATAATTTGAGCCAATTTACTACAACTAGAACCAGTGAAAAAAAATGTTTTCTTTTAACCTATGTGTAAAGTCCCTGTAAGGATGAGATGAAATCCCTTAGATCCTATAAACCACTAATGGGACGGTTTTATGGTGCCCTTCTTTCATCCCCACCATAGCCGATAGTGCAATGGCCATGGAGGCACCACGGGAGATATATCGGGAACTTGAGCCAAGACCTGAAAAATTTCCTTGGTCCTCACCGGAGATCGAACCAGGTACCTTCAGATCGACAGTCGAGCGCGTTACCGCACGACCATCCGTCCCCTTCTTTTAACCTATAGATTCACTCACTTACCAAAACAAGGCATGAATCCACCAAACAGAAAGTTCCAGAACGCCCAATGCCAGCACTACAATGTACAATAGCTGGCCCAACATCAGTTTCTAAAGATCCAGTTTGTCGAACACAGTGAAGGAAATGAAGGAAAGCATAAGGAGAGGATGGAACTCCAAAGTCCGGCCAAGTTGTGTAATGAAAATGTAATACTTCTCTTTTATCCCCAGTCTGAAAAAAAAAGATGAGAACTATCCATATTACATTTATTACAATTTTTTAACCAAGGCCTTTGACAGAATTCAAATCTGAATTTACAAAAAATGTATCTATGATAATGAAAACGGCCACAGATTGATTCAAAAAAGGCTAACTCTCCATTATCCTATTGGGACAATTATTCTTGAAAAAAGACAAAGTTGAACAGATGAACTATGCAGTCAGATAAACAATGCTACGTATAAATAAATTTACTATCTTAGGCGCTAATATAATACATATTTATCTACTTCAGAGTGACAAATAAATCATACCTCTACTTTCTCAATTTCCAATGTCCTAAGGGTGAAATTGTGGTAATCCTGTTCACTTGACAGAGTCACTCTTATGCCACATTCAGGAAAACTCATTTCTTCCTCGCAATTATAGTCAGAACCCAAAGGCCAATATTGTGAACACTTCCACTGTTAAAAACAAAAATTGTACATGTATATGGTTTTTGCAACAAACTAAAGCTTAATAAAAAGGTTTAGCATTTCTAGATTGATAACAGTTAGTATTTCAGGAATAATAGTTGGTGTTTCTAAATTTAGATGTTTCTAGATTTTTCAAACTTACAGTATCCTTTTCAATAACACGATTCAACATAACAATAGCCCTAGATTCTTGCTCCCACACCATCTGCCAAAAATCACACATAGTATGTTCAAGTGGTCCCTGGTGACAAAATAACACAAAAATATTAAAAAATTCATTGCATCCAGAAAAAAAATATTTAAAAATTAAACATAAAAAGGGGACATGGGCAAAACTTATGCCAAAAAAAAAAAAAACCTAGTTTAAGATCTGGTGGATGTATGACCACATGCAGTGGCATTAATATTAAACCATCCCAGTGACACTTGCTTCTGTCTTTTTTTTTATTAAGGATTTTGCTGCAAGGTGACATGGCAAATTTGTTTAACAGAGCCATTGCTGTCACTGCTACACCTTACATATAAGATGATTCTGAAATTTCAATTAATCCCCTTAGTTACAAGTGAGAGATGGATTTCTCACATATTTTTTTTTCATCTTGGGAGTAATTGGCACAAAACAATTACTATACAGTTAAAAAAGTTACAACACAATATATCCTTGCACAGTTGTTGATGAAACATGTGAAGCATGCTGAGTAAGACAAAACATGAGAAAAACAGAATCACCGACACAGTAATCATCACATATATCTTGGCAGAAAATAACAAAAGCAGCAAATTCATATTCATAACTTTTATTTTTGAGTGGAATTAATAATTGGATAAATGTCATCTAAAATGGTTAAATACCTGGGTGAGAATGTACTTCCTATTTGCATCTGGCACTTCAATGTAACTGGCATTAATATAATCATTATCTCCTGAAATTTTCACCCTGCTGTGATCATCTGTTTAACAAATGTAATACAAGGTTAGAATGGTATGGATGTAGGAAATTCTATAAAAGAAATGTTCTTTTATCATCTGTTTGAATTCTATAATTATGGCTATCAATGCAAGACAAAAATTACCACTTACAAGGACTGACATCTCTGTATCTATTTTTCCTTCGATTATCTGGCTCTCTTGCTTCTTTGGTGGAGTACTCATCCCCAAGGGTCAAAAGTGAAGCTTCATTTTTAAGTCTCTATTCGAAAAAAAAAAAGGTCAAACGTATACATATAACTGCTAAGTGGATCTATGAGATGCAGTTTATGGCATATTTCAGGAAAGCTCAATGATCTTGACCAGAGGTGATACTATTCAGAGAAAATAAATCAGTATATTTTTCAGTTATCTGTTCCAATAAAACTGCTGAAATATTTCTCCAGTTAAACTTTTAAATGTATCTATGTCTGCAGCATTAACAATAATAGCAAGTAGAAAGCAAATAATATAATATAAATTTGCTACATTGCTTGTACAATCAGGATTCAGGTCAATCTGTAAAAGCCAAAGCTATGATGTCCATTTTTTATATAAATAATATTAAAAGTTCTAGTATCCCCCCCCCCCCGATTTGTCTGGCCCCCTTTGCTTATTTGCTCTACTTAGTAACATTTATTTCCTGGCCTCCCTGCTATTTGCCTGGCCCCTGCTGTAGAATGCCTGGCCCCTGCTGTAGAATTTTCATGCTACGGGGCAGATTTGAACTCTTATTTAATTTGTGGCTCTGGCATGCAAGTTAAAAAGGATACAAAAAAAACTTGCTTAAACACCTTTAAAAATGTTTGTAAAATAAAATAAAATTGTGCAATGGTATGATTGTAAATCATAAGTCGCCTTATTAGCTACAGCAAAAATGACCAGAAAAACAAATTCACTATTACAGACACTACAGGCAGCCATAGTATAGAGTGTAGACTATTGTGGCATTTGCATTTCCTGCTTATTTACACAATGTTCAATTAAATTACTGTCATTTGTATTGCTCTTTATCCATTGTTATTAGTTATACATTTCATTAAGTTTGAAGGAACTATTAACATTATGTCAATATCTAGTAACTACTCTGTCTAGTGGTACCAGTAAAGTAGTTAATTTTAATTGTTACCTGAAATATTTCATTCCATCTATTGCTGAGATCATATTCTGTAAATTCTCGTTCCGTCTGAGAAGCCATGTTTCATTAACTTATCTTCGTTTATCTTTGAACAACGATTTGCATATGTGAACTTAACGATCTATCTTGTTTTTGCCTCCGGCATCCTAACCTATACTTGACAGTGACTACAAAAATCAAGTGTCTCTCTAACTTTCCATAAGACCGGATGTTGAGCTGTAAAGTAATCTCTATCTCTTGGCTCTTAATCTAAACTAATTGCCGAACTAAGCATAAAAATTTGTCATCACTTAAAATATTTTATAAACTTTCTGAATATTATTGGGTATTTGATCATTAAGATTAACATAAGGTATTGTTTAATTGTGAAAGTATGTAAAACTGAAAAAAACCTTCCTTAAATCCGTTACATGCGTATTTCGAAGAAATGTTGGCTTCGCGGAGAAATGCTAAAATATCACTGAACTGTATCTGAGGAAAGGAAAATTAACTCAAACACCAGGTAAATCGGACAAGCGCACAATATGAAGTGTTGCTTTATTTTCGCAAAGTCACTATGTAAAGGTTATAATTTCAATGAACAACTCGTTTACGTATTAAAAGTCGCAAATATATTGCGGTCACCATTTTGTTTTAAGAGGACAATTATGAATTTTGGTACCAAGAATGACGAACTTAAAAACGCTTGCTTGGCATTAAAAGAGAGACTTGTCAACAAAACAAACTATGTGGTGAGTAAAAAAATAAATGAACTAAGGTCATAAGTGGTGGGACAGATGTCCGAGTGGTGTAGATTACTGACGACCTGAGAGTCTAGTGAGAGTCATGGGTTTGATCTTCGGTGAGAACCAGGGAATTTTTCCAGTTGTTGTTTGGTGCTAAGTTGTCCCACAAGTCCACCCAGCTTTAAATGCAATGGGTACCTGACTTTAGGGAAACTTAACTTTGTTTTACATTGTTTAAAAAAAAAATTTTGAGCGATTGACCAATCAGTTTAAAAAAAAAATTAATTATACCTTGGCTGGCATAGAAAATGGAGCAAACTTTGGCATCCTGGGCAATAAAATTTCCTTGGGCCAAAAATATTTTGGTCTTCTACCAGCCCATAATCTTTGTCTCCAGGCAATCCTTAGTCTGACTGATTTGGTTTTAAGATATTTTGTCTATATTTTTTATCTCTGATGTCCGGCTGTTGAATTGCAGGTTCTGTTATGTAAATGTTTTGTTTTTTTAAAACCTGGCTACTTTGTAGAGTTATTTTGGTAAGGATTCTTTTTATTGTTTTTTACTGAGTATCTGACCACTTTTTTTTATAACGCTAACGACAATGTATGTTTATTTGAAAATGTAGACATTAATAGTATTTATGTCTAATCGTAACAGGTTTGTGTTGAAGGAAACATTGGCTGTGGAAAGACAACTTTGTTGAACTATTTCAAAAAGACTAAAAACTGTGAGGTATGTGGGAAAAACACAATTAAACTTTTTTTTTACATTATTGTTGTATCGTTTTAATGGCATTCAAGTATTTATTCTTACATTTGTAGAAAATAAATGTTGTTTTTTTGTTAAAATATTTTTTTAACGAATAGCTACTTCGTATTATGTTTATGCAGGTGCTTGCTGAGCCTGTGGAAAAATGGAGGAACATTCAAGGGTTCAATGCATTAGTAAGATTATGTCTTAATTAAGTATAGAGAATCCTCAATGTTTATTTACAGTATATATATATATATATATATATATATATATATAGTAATTTGTGGAGTAACACACAAAAATGTAAAATAAAATGTATTTATTAGTCACTAGGGATTAACTTTTTTTTTATCATTATCAATATCTTTGAGAACACACAAATCATATGGTCCCTCACCCAATGCTCACTTCAGAGCTTTTCTTCACTGTTCCATGCTCACTACATACATTTATCCCTATCCCCCTCCTTAACCCTGTACGACAGACCTGTGATGTGATTGTCTTGGATAGATTAAAAGGGTGTGTGGAGGTGTTGGGTGACATAAATTTTGTCAACCTGTGGCAGTCGCCCCTTAAGTCTATTGTTTAGTAATGAACTGAGCAGATACTGATTATTCCCCCACCCTCACCCCATTCCAGTTTCAAGTCCCCAGAAATTCATATTTTTATTTTTTTATTTTGCTGTGTGTGCTGAAAAATCCTCTTGCTGTTCTGTGGAAATATTATACTCTACTTAAATATAGACCTCTGTTCAGGTCTATAAACGGATGCCACAGTGAACCAGTTAGTCACATTTACTTTCTTTTATAGCTAAACAATTACTTTCTATTGATGGTGATGGACATGGGTCAGACTAACTAACGATGGATTTCATTGGAAAGTTACTGTGTTTCACAGATTTCTCTGCAATTTAGTGGAATGTATCAACATTTTTACTAAATGTTAAAATCTAGGTTTAAACCGCCTTTTAAAGCCAAAAATCAGTTGTTCTAAATTTGTAGAAAAACTATTTTTTTTGCCACCGGTTTTTAAAAATGGATAGTCCCTATTTTTTCCAGAGGTGTTGGCTTTTGCCCAGTGAAAAAGCTTGTAAAAATATCAACTATAAAATTAAAGAAAATATAATACATTTTACAAAATAAGCAGTTATCAAAGCTATTAAACATTTAGTCACGGGTGTGCTTGAAATGATGAAATATGAATGAGTGAGTGAACCCCCTTTATATAAAACCCTGTCCTTAACACAACTATTAAAGAATGTAGTCTAAAATATAAAAGAATAATGGCTGGGCTTGGGTGACTTTGTAATGTTTTTTTTGTATAATTTAAATTACGGTTGTTAGATGCACAACCCATTGATATCACAGATGCTGTGACCTCTAGAATTCCGTCGTCGGCATCCGTCCGCCTCGAGAGACGATGGTGTAGCTAAGTTGAGTCTACAAACACCGCCGGGAGTGGCTGTGCAGTCCGACTCGGGAGTTGCAATCCCTGCCGCACTTGTCACACTTGAAATTAAGGACAGATAAAATCTACCAGAAATCTCAAAAGACTTTAAACATTGTTCATAACTTTCACATAAATAATAATTATAGTATGAATAAAATTCACTGTTCTCAGGAACTGTTGTACCAAGATCCCAATAGATGGGGTTTGACCTTGCAGACATATGTCCAGCTGACAATGCTTCAGACTCATACCAAAGCTCAGGTAAGTAGCCACCTGATTTATTTCAACAGTGGAACTTGTGCTGGGACATTCTGGTCTTGAAACTGTTATTCATAGTAAAACTTGTTCTTTAACATGTTTAAATTCCAGTAACAACATAAAAGTTGATTTGTTAAAATACAAATATTAATGATAACTCTTGGTGGTGGTCTCTATTATTATTTTTTCTACCTTGTTTATTTTTTAAAGGAATACCCTGTGAGATTAATGGAGCGATCCATCTTTAGTGCCAAATACTGTTTTGTAGATAATCTTTTTAAAAGGTAAAAATTATTTCTATTATTTTTTTAGGAAGTTAGTTTTCGGAATCACCCTTTTTTAAAAATTCTTTTTAACATAGAATTTTTCAGTCTGCTTTTTAACTAAATAAGATGGGTTTTTTTCAATATACATTTTATTCTGCAGTGGACAAATGACCAAGCTAGAACATATTATTCTCACAGAGTGGTTTGACTGGATCATCAAAACACAGAATATCAAAGTTGATCTTATTGGTAATTACAGACTTTTGCCCATATATATTTTTTTATAAAAGGTATCTGATTTTGGCTACATTTGCTCTAAAATAAAAGATAAAAAAGAAACAGATTATTATTCTGCTCTTATAAAAATATCTTTTCTAACCCGGATAACCAATCAGGTAATTGAAATATTATCCATTACACTTGGGACATTTTAAATCTTGGATTAGAGAATTTAAATTAAAAATGAGTAAATTAAAATGTACTTATTTAAAGCCCTTTACAGTTGTAATTGTTTTTCTCACCTTCACATATTATTATTATTGTCAAGCAAGTAGACAACATAAGGAATACAGATGATATTCCGTAGAAGACTGCTGTTTAACATAAATCCTTTACTTTTTTTTTAAGTTAGTTGTGTAAATTTGTTCATAGATATTGCCTTCCCTCAAATAGATTCTAAATTTAACTTTTTATATTTGATAGCTTAGATTATAAGAGAAAAATGGATAGATTGTTAAAAAGTATTGTTAATGTTTAACCTTTCTAAAAATTGCTGAAATGTTTTAAAAGCTTTTTACCTCAAAAAAAATGTGAATAACTAACTTATAATCTCAACTATTTAATAGCTACAAAATTTAAATGTATGTAATTATTTTTAATTCTATTACTGATTTGCTGTGCTGTTTTTTTTTCTCCCAGTCTATTTAAGAACAGATCCAGATAATCTCTATTCAAGAATAAAAAATAGATGCAGAAAAGAAGAAATGGGAATACCGTTGGTAAATTTCATTCCTTACAAACTTTTATGTAAAAGTAATTAAAGTATAGGAAATTGTATTAAATATTTGTCAAGTGCAGAAATAACAGTTTCAAAAAAAAAAGTTCCATAATATTAAATTCCATAAAATATAACATGCTTATAAAACAATTATATTTTTTTAATGTATAAGTTTGCTAAGTCTTGGTTATTAGACTAATGCTTTAATAGTTTAATAAAGTAATACATGTATTTACAAAGAGACAAAAATAAGCAATTTCCAGGTGAAAAATTTCTATTATTCTTGAGATTTTATCCAATATTCAACACAGTTAAAAGTTGTTCTCTTAAAATGTATGTCTTTGGTGTCAATGTTTCCTAGCAAGCTATTTAGGATTGTTCACATTAAAAAGAAAAATATAATCATTGCAATTTCTTTAATGAAAAAATAATGAAGTTTGTGACATTCACTGTATGTAGCACTCTTGGAAGAATAAAATAAAATGGGGGTACTTGGACTTACTTTTCATTATGATCCCACCATCTTATTGAAGTTC